>CM028336.1:1800000-2264447 GCA_016647705.1 Eucommia ulmoides
TTGGGATACTCTCACAAGTGACTCGTCAATCCATGGGCTTGAGTCCCATTCCTTTCGAGGTTTTGTAAACATTTTCTCGAGCTAATCCTTTCGTCAAAGGATCGGCTAAGTTATCGTCAGTCCGTACATGATCTACTCTCACAGCCCCTGTAGAGATATACTCCCTAATAGTGTTGTGTTTGCGACGTATTTGTCGCCTTTTTCCGTTATAGTAACGATTCTGAATTTTTGCAATAGCCGCGGTACTATCGCAATGGATCAAGACAGTTGGAATTCGTCTCTCCCATAAAGGGGTATCAGAAAGCAGGTTCCTTAACCACCCTGCTTCCTCACTAACCGAAACTAGTGCAATCATCTCAGACTCCATAGTAGATTGAGCCAAAATAGTCTGTTTCTTAGACTTCCAAGAAATAGCTCCACCAGCTATACTAAACATATAGCCGCTAGTTGCCTTGGAGTCATCTGAAAAGGTATTCCAATCACCATCACTATATCCTTCCAGAACAGCGGGAAACTTCTGATAATGTAATCCAAGGTTCATAATTCTTTTTAGGTTTCTCATGATCCTATCAATAGCATGCCAATGCTCGATACTAGGTCTACTTGTAAACCTGCATAGTAATCCCACAGCATACGCTATGTCGGGCCTAGTACAGTCAGTGCCATATCGGAGACTGCCTATGATGCTCGCATACTCAGATTGTCTAACACCGTTACCGGTGTTCTTGAACAACTTGACACCAGAGTCATAAGGAGTACATGTTGGTTTACAATCAAAATAATTATATTTCTTTATAATCTTCTCTATATAATGAGATTGATCCAAAGAAATTCCATGTTTAGACCTAGTTATTTTAATACCAAGAATTACATTTGCTTCACCAAGATCTTTCATGTCAAAATTGGCACATAGCATGGTTTTCACATTATTCACAACACGAATATTAGAACTAAAAATCAACAAGTCATCCACATAAAGACATATAATAGTGCAAACATCATTTTCAGATTTATAGTAAATGCATTTGTCACTTTCATTAACTTTAAAACCATGTGAAATGACTAAATTATCAAATTTCTCATGCCATTGCTTAGGTGTTTGTTTCAAACCATAAAGAGATTTATCTAGTTTGCATACTTTGTATTCTTGACCAAGAATAACAAAACCTTCAAGTTGGTCCATATAAATCTCTTCTTCTAATTCACCATTTAAAAGCAGTTTTAACATCCATTTGGTGTACAACGAGATCATGAATAGCAGCAAGTGATAAAAGCACACGAATAGAAGTAATTCTAGAGACAGGTGAGAATGTATCAAAGAAATCTACATTCTCTCTTTGTTTAAACCCTTTGGCTACAAGACGAGCCTTATATTTATCAATGGTTCCATCGGGTTTTAATTTCTTCTTAAGAATCCATTTACATCCTATTGTTTTACAACCAGGAGGTAAATCTACTAAATGCCAAGTTCTATTCGACTCGAGAGAGTCCATTTTATCATCTATGGTCTCTTGCCACAAATTGGCATCTATAGAGGACAATGCCTCTTGGAGGGTATGCGGATCCTCTTCTAAATTGTATGCAAAGAAATCTGAACCATAATCCTTAGCAGTACGAGTCCGTTTACTTTTCCTAGGTTCAAATTCTAATTCATTAACAGGCTCATTAATTCTAATGATAGGCATATTACTAGATGTCGAGCCCCCACTATTCTTCAATTTAAACAGAAATTTATGTTCATAAAAATCAGTATCATTAAATTCAATAATAACATGATCATGCAAGTCGTAAAATCTATAAGTTTTGTTATTCACAGCATAACCAACAAAAACACATTCATATGCTCTACTTGCAAGTTTTCTCCTTTTTGGATCAGGAATCCGAACAAATGCCAAACAACCCCAAGTTTTAAAATAAGACAAATTTGGTTTCTTATTTTTAAAAATTTCATACGGTGAAATTTTACTATGCGATTTGGGAACTCTATTAAGCACATAACAAACAATCAACAAAATCTCACCCCACCAGTGAGAAGCAGCACCAGAGTTAAGTAAAATAGCAACTACGGATTCAGCAAAAGTTCTATTTTTTCTTTCAGCCTTACCATTCATTTCAGGAGAATATAGTGCAGTTCTTTCATGAATTATCCCATAAGAATTATAAAATTCAGTAAACATATCAGAATCATATTCGGTACCTCTATCACTATGCAGCCTTTTAATTTTCTTATTGCACTGATTTTCAATCTCAGTCACAAACAATTTAAACATATCAAGTGCTTCACTTTTATTTTTTATGAGATAAACATAAGTAAAATCAGAACAATCATCTATGAATGTAATAAAATAGCGTTTACCATTCCTAGTCAAGACACCATCAAGTTCACAAATATCAGAATGCATCAAGTCAAGAGATTCAGATTCTCTAATTACTGATTTATGAGGGGTTTTGGTAATTTTAGCTTGATTACAAAATTCACATTTTTCAAAATCATTCAAAAACAATTTAGAAATTAGTTCTAAATTGCTTAAGTTTTTAATGATGCGTTTGTTAACGTGACAAAGTCTAGCATGCCAAATATTAAAAGAACACAACATATAAGCAGAAGAAGAAATTTTATTCGCATCAACATTCAGTTTGAACATTCCATCAGTTGTATAACCCTTCCCAACAAAAACATTATTTTTGGTTAAGGTGTACAAATCAGCCCCGATAGTTTGAGTGAACCCCGCCTTGTTAAGAAGATAACCCGAAACCAAATTCTTTCTCATCCCTAAGGTATGCAGAACATCCTTAAGAATGACCGTCTTTCCAGAGATAAACTTCAATTCCACGTCACCAGAACCTGCGACGATAGTGGAGTGGGAATCACCTAGCAGCACTTTCTTATCTTCACTTTCAGAATAAGTTTTGAACATAGCACGATCAAAGCAGACATGGCGTGAAGCACCCATGTCTACCTACCACCCTTCGGATCCACCAACTATGTTGATTTCAGAAATCATAGCAATAAGTTGGTCCTCAATAAGATTCGCCTGCGGAGTAGGTCGGTCTTTGCCGGCAGTTCCGAGCCATATGGCCCTCATTTCCACAGTTGAAGTAAGTAAATTGTTCAGAAGTATTTCTTGAAGGGGGTTTAAACTTATTCTGATTTTGATGTGCATTTCTGTTTTGGTTGTTGTGATGTCGATTCTGATTCTGATTCTTCATATATTTTTTTTTGGGTTTCAAAATTGCAGAGGATGATTTTCTGTGAGCGTTGTTGGACACAACGAACACTTCATCTTTTTTATCTTGTTTTCGGACTTCCTCCTCAATCCGAAGACGAGTGATCAAACTTTCTAAAGAAAACTCTTTTGTTTTGTGCCTGGGAGTATTCTTAAAATTTTTCCAAGAATGGGGTAATTTGTCAATTAAAACAGCAACTTGAAATTGTTCATCAAGGGACATACCTTCGACAATTATTTCATGAGCAATTTTCTGAAGTTCATGAGACTGAACTTCCACAGATTTGTCATCGGTCATTTGATATTTCAGATATTGACTTACAATATATTTCTTCGTTCCAGCCTTCTCAGTGTCGTATTTCTTTGAAAGAGCATCCCAAATTTCCTTGGCAGTTTTGTTAGAACAATAATAATCATATAGGTCATCAAACACACCATTAAGAATAAAATTCTTACAACGAAAATTATTTTCAGCCCATGTCTTATCTTCCTGAATCTGGGCATCGGTAGGATCTTTCGGTAAAACAGATTTTTCAGTAGTACAGACATATGCTACTTTTTCGATAGTTAGAAAAAATAACATCTTCTGTCTCCATCTTTTAAAATGAAATCCTTCGAAACGAAAGGGCTTGTTGAGATCGACAGCAGACATTGTAATAGATAATTGGCAGAAATTAACGTCTTAAAATTGTTGCTGCAGAAAATAATAAAGAACGAATTTACCGAATTAGCTTGAGTTGAGTCGCGGACTAGGTCGCTCTCTTTAAGACGTTTCGCGGCTCTGCCCAAGAAGCGTGCAAGCAGTATATAAGCCACGTCGTCCCCAGGATAAAACAACCCAGAAATCTTCTCTGTCTAGGACGTTCTTAGCATTGTAGAAGTTCCGAAAATCAAACACCCCCACACACTATTCGTAAAACGAACAAACTGCTCGGAAAACAAAATTGAACTGAAGAAACAGTACCGGAACAGATCAGAACAGTTCCAGAACAGTGAAGAACAAAACAGTGGAAACCGAAACTGTTTCAGAACAGTTCGGAACAAAACAGAATAGATCCGATCTGGAACAGAACAAAAGAGATTGGAATAGATGGAACAGTTCTGATCTGAAAGAATTTTTTTCTGTTTCGGAACAGTTTCTGAAAATAAGAACAATAAAAAGAAGAAGAAGGATAACAGTTTTTTTTCAAAGAAAAAAACTGCAGTGTAATGTTTTTGTTTCTGGATTTTTTTTTCGCACATGAAATATATGGAAAACATCGGTATTTATAGATCCAAAACAGTCAAATTAAACCGTTGTCAAGAGGTTCAGAAAAGAGGGAGAGATCGTGGGAACAGTTTTTTACCAAGTCAAAAAACGTTCTGAAAACCGTTCTGAATTAGTTTAAATAAAATTTTATCTAAAAAATATTATATAAGTGTCATCTCATCACACGCACGACTCGACTCGACTCGGCCGGATGGCGGCACGCGCGCGTGTGTTAAACTAGTAGGGATGTAACTCCTCTCCCCTCCACAAAATGTGGGTACCCCTTGGGGCACACCCCAAGTGTCTCACATACCACTAATTATACACGTCAATTCAACTTCTCCTAACCGATGTGGGATAGAAGCATTTGAGGGGAAAAACCATTTGACACAAAAATATTTTTCCAAAAATTCATTTGCTCCAACAAAAATTTATATAAAATTAAAAAAATAATTTAATAATTTAAATTGACTAATAATAATTAGTAAGTCTTTGAATATTATTTTAAACATATAACCGGAGGGATGAGAATATCTTTTTAATTGAATGGTTGGGAGTTAGTCAACTTAGGTAGCGTTCGGTTAGTGTTTTTGCTTTTTTGTTTCTACTTCGAGTAAACTGGGATAGAAATTCTGTTACGGTTCTGGAGTATTTAAGTAATAGAAACATGTTTAGTAGAAATTGTTTATTTTAATATATGAGAATAAAGACAAGAAACATGTTTTGTTGTAACATTTTTTTATTTTTTTTTTAAATATAAGGTAGCCCGGCGGGGTGATGATGGGAATAGTTTTGTGGGAGTGAATGGAAATTAATATTTTTTTGTTTCTCAGACTTTTAAAGAATTCAAAAATTACTTTCAAATTACTCTAAAAATTTTGGGAGCATTAATATGTTTGCCAAATCTGTTTTTGTACGTTAATCCCAAAATTTTTGGAGTGTGAACAGAAATCAGTAAACAGAAACAGTAATCAAACGAGCCTTAACTCAAGATCTGAGTCGTCCTACTGATAAAAATTATCACGTGGTGGTTACACCATTTTTTTTTTAAATCTTTTACACACTCGGAAAAAAATGATCTTACATTATTTTATTTATTGATTGATTCATTTACTTTTATTTTGTCGCAGGAGCAAGCTTTTAAGGAAGAGATGTCTCATCATAATTATTCATTGAAAGAGAATTTCCCAATCGAGGAGAGTGAAGAGGATTAACCCAAACCGATAAAATTGAATTCGATCTGTATATCGTTTGACTTGCTATTCAGAGGTTCGAATGAATAGAAACATGTTTAGTAACGACCGAATAAATTAGGGTTTGTCCAATGGTAAATTTATGATTTTTTTTAGGTCAATAAATTCAATAAGTTTTTGAAAGTGTTTATTTGCTTATCACTTTAATTTGTTTGACTCAAAAGTGTTTCTTTATGAGTTTTATGATAGTTTTTATACTTTATGCCCCTAGTATTTGTGTAGCATCTCATTGTGGCATGTTTTGTTTTGTTTTATACATTCATTTTGGTCAAATTTGCAGCATTTTATTTTGATGAAGAATGATATTTAAGTGCAATGCATACTTGCTCTCAAACAAAAGGATTAGGTAGTTTAATTTATTTTCTTTTGATTTTTAATTGATTAAAATACAAAAAAAAAAAAAAAAAAAATTGTTCTCAAAACAAAAGAATCCTTATCGCTATATCCATTAAAAAAAACTATAACAATCCACGAAATAAAAATTTTAACCCATGCAGTTTACGCGATACAATAATTTTTTCAAAAGTCGAAAGTTACTATCAAAGGTTTAAAAATCATTGTATGTCATAAAAATTACTGCAATATTTTATATACGCCACCCACATGAATTTGGGTCACAATTGTTGTATGTGTCCACCACCGATCAGGGACCGTTTTCGCAATAATACGATGACGCAGGAATAAGGAAAAAAAAAAACAAGTCAGATCATCGTTGAACTAACTAAGACCTTGGTATGAAAAAATTACAATAATGTTTACGTATTTTAGTAACTTTAAACTTCTGAAAAAATTATTATAGCGCGTGAATTGTATAAGTTAAAATTTTAATTTCGTAAACTATGACAAAAAAAACCTAAAAAATAGTGACAAAAATCTTAAATCTACCTTGCGAATTTGAATTAAAAAAAAAAACAAATTTAAATATTAGCAAAACACTAGGGGTGCAAAGTGTAAAACACACACATTTTAACTCATGCACTCTAGATATTTTTAATTATTATAATATTATAAAAGTTACTGTAATTTTTTAATGTAAAATATTTTGGGTAAGGTATTTCTAGAAGGGATTTCAATTGGATAAGGGATTTCAAAATCCTCTTTTAATTAATTCTTTGTTTGGGGAGTGAAAGAATTTTAGGAAAGATTATTTGTCAAATCCTTTGAGGAGTGAAATGAAGGATTTTGAAAACCCTTTGGGAGAGGCTGAATTTGCCAAATTCTTCGATCATCAACGTCTTATGCCTCTTCTTCTTTCTTTTGCTTCTGTTGCTTCTTCGTTCATCGTCTTCTGCTTCTACTTCGATCTTCTGCTTCTTCTTTGTTCTTTCTTCTTCTTCTTCTTCATTGATTTCGTCGTTGTCATTGTCTTCTTCATCGATTTCGTTCTTCTGCTTTGACTTCTTTGTTCGTCGTCTTCTGTTTCGTTCTTCGTCACCTGATTCTCTGTGATTCCCGATTTCGAAATCGAACCCTATTTAGAACGGCAAATGATTTTCGAACGGCGAAATCGAACCCTATTTCGAAATCGTCTGTGATTCTTGAACGGCGAATGATTTTCGTCTGTGATTCTTGGATTTGTTATGTTTCTCATTCAATTTCATCTTCACCTCTTCGTCGTTTTTCTTCTTCTTTTTTTTCAAATGTGAGATCAAAAATAAAAAATAAAAAAAATTATTCAAATACTTCAGTTCAAATAATTATCCAAATAAGATATTTGTGAAATGAAGGAATTCAAAATTCAGGATTTTGAAATCTTTTCATTTCACAAATCTCCTACCCAAATGCAACCTTATAGTATTTTTTTTATGACTTTTGAACTTTTAACAGTAATTTTGGATTTCTGGAAAAATTATTATATTGTGTGAAGTACATGGTCTAATTTTTATTTTTTTTGGTACAATCATAGCTTAAAATTTTAATTTCGTAGATTGTTCACCAAAAAAAAAAAAATTAACAAATTATTAAATCTATGTTACGAATTCAAATTAAAAAACACGACAAATTTAAATATTACCAAAATGTTAGGTGTGCAAAGTGTAAAAAACACACATTTTAACTCATGCACTCGAGAGATTTTTTTAAGTAATCAAAATTGAACGTATTAAGAACCCCAAAGCTTTAAATAAAAGCTTATGGTTGGTTCAATTCACCTTAAAATGGTGATCAATAATTCAAAAGAAAATTAAAATTACATAAACCACCCCCCAAATTTCTAAGCAAAACTTGTGGGACAAGTCTTGAGCACGACTCCTTCAATGGGCAGGGGCTCTTTGGGAAAAGCACATTCAGTTCCTTTTTTCTCCTCCAAAAGACCGCACGCCATGGGGCTGATCGCCGACGAAGTCCCCTGAATATCAGTACAGTTCCACTGAACTTTTTTAGGAACCTCCGTCAAGTGAATCGAGACGTTCTGCATGCAGATTCCGGTGAACGGATTTCCCTCCATTCCGGCGAGTTGGCCGGCCATGGTGACGTTAGTCGCCACCACGTCCCTGTAGTTGATGGACTGAATCACAGGGTTGGCCTTCGGGTTCCAGCCGGCGTCGGGGTGTGAGCCGTAAGCGCCGGTCATCCAGAACACGTATTTCATGGTCTGCATGGTGAGTCTGCGGGCGTAGATGTCGCGGACGTAGCCGCCTCTGCCGGGGGCGGTTTTGATTCTGATGCCGGATTCGGAACTGATGGCGGTGATATCCTCGATGCGGACGTCCTCGATCCCGCCGGACATCTCGCTGCCAAGGGCGATGACGGCACTCTTGGGGGAGATGCAGGTTAGTTTCCGGACGACCAGGTGTTGCATGGGTTTTGCGAATCTGATTCCGTACTGATCCCAGCCGCTCTTCACGGCGATGCAGTCGTCGCCGGAGACGATGAAACAGTTTTGGATCCGTACATTTGTGCATGAATCTAAAAAAAATATTAAAAAAATCGAATTAATCTCCTTGTGAAATTCCAAAAATGCCCCTATAAATGTCTAAAAACGAAATCTTAGAGACTCGTACCGGGGTTAATTCCGTCGGTATTAGGGACGAAAACGGGTGCAAGGATTGTCACGCCTTCGATTATTACATTGCTGAAATATTTTCAAAAAAAAAAAAATTCAAAAATTGAATATAAAATAAAATAAAAAAATTTAAAAATAAAAAAATGAGAACTTGCCTGCTATAGGTGGGATGAACATGCCATGAGGGGGAGTTGGTGAGGGTAATATTGGAAATTTGAACTTGGTCGGAATACAAAATCTCAATTAAATAAGGCCTTGTGTTATTGAGTTGTCCAGCCTTGAATTTTGTCCACCACGGTTCACCTTGCCCGTCGATTGTCCCGTTGCCACCTGTCCCCCATAAAATTCATTTAATTATAAACAAATATTATTTTACCGGATACAGTCTCCACGATACAATAATTAGAATATGATAATGTGTGATACGAATATAATACAATAATATATCGTGTCAAAATATATATAATATTGATAAGTGATCGGGTTTGAGTTTGGGAATGATCAAGTTTAAATATAAAAACTTAGCTCTTGACCGGGTTCTAAAGACCGGTTAGCCTAAAATGTAAAGGCTTAGGTCGGTCTTGGGCTTAAATTTGCTGCCCAAACACTAAAAATTGAGCAGTAGGTTGTGGAATTGTTCGGGCCACCATTAACAATCTTACTATTGAGGATATTATTGTCTCATTTATTTTGATTCATTAAGAAAAATCTACTCAATCCATAGAAAAAAAAAATATATATATATATATATATATAGATATTGGGTAATGAAATTGTTAGTTAATTACCAGTGATAACGACATCGGTGAGGTTAGTTCCCATGATGAGAGAGCTAAATCTTGGTCCCGGAGCATCTCTTCCTACTCCATATGAAGGCAATGGCGCAATCAGTTGATAATCACGCTCTTCCTGTCCATTGAAAAATAAAAACAATTTTATCATAATTATTGTCCATTAACCGCTCACGCAGTTCACGCGCTATAATAATTTTTTTCAAAATCTAAAATTATTATACCCCATAAAATTTACTATAATTTTACCATGTAAAAAAATTACAATAACTTTATGATATTTAGTGATTTTGAATTTTTAACAATATTATTGATTTTTTTAAAAAAAAAAAATATTGTGCTGAATAGATTGAATCAACAGTGAATTTTGAGATAATGACAAAAAAAAAAAACCAATAAATAAATAAATTATTTATATTCTTAATTGTTTATTTTAACTTAAAATCATATGGTGTCAAGTAGAGTAACTCATTGACTTATATATTGTTTTAGGAACTCTCTAGTGATCGATGTGGGATAGGAATTTAACACCCGCCTTTAAATACAATCTTTGATTTATACAGATGATTTGACTATGCGAGAATGGCGTAAAATATGTAATCCTCGACATTCATGAATAATTTTGACTGCAAAGGAAGAAAAGAGACTTCCCACCGCATTGATTCTAACTTATATATTGGTTTGAAAACTCTCCAATGATGGCTGTGAAACATAAATCTAAACCTACACAATAAAATGTTTATAATGTACCTGGGATGCAAGAATAACGGCCTCCTTGTGGATATAGAGGGTGAAATGGCTGGTGAGGTTGAAGCTTCCGGTGAGCCATTTTCCGGGCGGCACAATAAGCAATGCTCCGCCGTCGGCGGCGACCTTGCCGGCTTCAGCGATTGCGGTTTTAAACGCGGCGGTGTTCAATGTAACTCCGTCACCTTTTCCGCCGAATTTCGACAGATCAAAGCTGTGTTTCCGGCAGTTAATGGCCTGGTGATCGGACACCTGGTTGCTCCGGTGAGGCTTGACGCCGCGGCACTCCACCGCCGTCGAACTTAATAAACCCAATACGGCAAAAGCCAAAATTGCCTCGCCAACCTAATAAATAAATTTTAAAAAAATAATAATAAATCAGTACTATGTTTTAATAGGAAAAAAAATATAAAATTACATTTAAATTAAATAAGAATGAAAAAAATTAAAATTATTTTTTATTCAAAATATTAAAAAAAAAAAAAAAATCAAACACGATTTTACGCTTTTTAATGGGAAAAATCCAAGACGACAGTAATAAATAATACTAAAAAAATAAAATTCCAATTTTTTTATTCAAAAGAGCAAAAAATCAAACATGATTTTACTTTTTTTAATCGGAAAAAAATCCAAAATTACATTGATTTTTTAAAAAAATTCCATTAATGAAAAAAAAAGGCTAAAAAATTAAAATTTCATTTTTTATGCAATTTTTCTTTTAAAAATACGATTTCGAAAACCGATAAGTACCCATTTGGTTGTATATCTCAAACTACTTGTTTAAAAATTTTAAATTAGTTTATTTTGTATCGATAAACATTTACAATGAAATAATTAATAAGATTTGAAATAAAAAAAAATTAAAAAAAAATGAGGAAGAAGATGAAATTACATGAAATTTTCGAGAAAATTGAGGAGAAGCCATTGTTGTTTGAGGCAATTTCATATGATTTTTACAGTGTTTAAGGAAGAGGATGGTGAAGAAATTTATAGGACAAGGAATGTCTAATTTAGGGCAATAAAATCCTTAAAAAAAACCATAATTTAAGCTATAATTAGGGATTTTAATTTAATTTAGCATGTCAAAAAATAGATTAACATTGGATTACCACAAATCAAAGATTTTTCCGTTTTTTCTGTTTTGCCCCTCTCTCTCTCTCTCTAAATATATCTCCATATTTGAATTGAAAATAGCAAAAATTATTTATTTTTTTCCTATTTTTGAAAAATTACCTTAATTAAAATTAGGGTTAATTACTTTTTTACCTATCTTATTTTATTTTAATCCCTTTACTTTCGAGACTTATATACGATGGCCTTATATTAAAATTTAAATTTAATATTTAAAGTTAACAAATGAGAAAAATTAATAAAGGGTAATTTTGTCTATTTCTTATAAAATTTATATGAAAATTTTAATTTTATCAATTTTTCAGTATATTCGGTTGAAGGTTTTCAATTTATTATAAGTAAAAGGTCGCAAGATATAGGTTTAAAATAGATGGAACAAAATGAAAAAAGATGAAAAATGTAAGGGGACAAAAGGTAATTAACCCTTAAAATTAATTTAAGAGTAGGTAAGTGTGTTCATGTTCTCAATTTTAAATAATAAATTGATTAAATGTGGTTTACACATCATAAACATTAATAATAACACATAGATCACTTGAGGTGGATTGAATGATCCAAATAGGTTGCTCTAGAATTCTATGAACACGAGTGAACAGAGACCTGTCCAGAAAAAGCTGAAACTGAGTTAAAAGAGAGACGGAACGAGTAAAATGAGCTACCAGGATATTCCTCGAGAGTGTACTCCACTATCCGACTGGTTTGAATCTGTCTCCCTTAACTAGGGATGGTCATGGGTCGGGCCAAGGTCGGGTCGGGTTTTGACTAGGGTATTACACAAAAATGTTAGGCTCTAGTCCGGCCCGACCCTATGATCGGACCCTAATTTTATGCCCAAGTCCGACCTTACAAAAAAAATTAAGCCCAGGTCCGGCCCTATAATTTATTTATTTTTAAATTTAAAAACTAAATATAAAAATTACAAAATGACCCCTCAATTCTCTCTCTATGAGAGGAATGAAATTAGGGTTTGCTAAATTATCTAGCCAAAATTGTAAATTACAAAATGACCCCTCAACTCTTTCTCTATGGATATATATATAAAATATATATTTTTTATATTTTAAAATAGTTTAGGCCAGGTCGGGCCGGCCCTAAACAAAAATGATCAAGCCCTAGCCCGGCCCTAAAAATGAATGGGCCTTAGTCTTTAGGTCCTAGTCCGGCCCATGGGTTCAAACACCAAGCCCAAGCCCTAAAAAAATAGGGCCGGGCTGGGCGGGTCGATCAGGCCTCCAGGCCCATGACCATCCCTAACTCCAAATAGCTCGCCCAAAAAGCCTGAGACAGGAGGGAACAAAACTCTTTCCATAACGAACCAACGTTGAGCAACAGAGACAACCTTAAAACTCGGTCGTATCTACAAATTGTCTCCACCTCTCCTAAGAAGTCGAAATTCACAACAATTTAGGTTAACATGTACCGGGAATCTAAATCTGATTAAATTTTAATAACTAAACAATAACTTGAATTAAATTTTAAAATTAATTATTAAAAACTCGAGTATAAGATTAAATTAATAAAATTATGAAGAAAAAAAAAATTTAAAAAAAAGTAATTGTGGCCCATTAATGTTAATGAGATCCCAATGTCCAGGTCCAAGTGAATCATCTGCTGTGCAACGACACGTGTCCAGATCCAAACGAACATCTTTTGCTATACCGACTGGTGTCACCGGACCGACCGGTTCTCCAACGTTTTGAAACGACTTATCGTTATTCTTTCGGTTATTTATCTTTTAACCCCTTGTATTTTGGTTTTGTTTCATTTTAACTTATCTACTTTAAAACATATTCACGTCACCCCTTTCTATTACTGACTAAAAAACGCGTATTTTATTCAAAATACATACACGCATATATATAAAATAAATAAATGTATTTATTTTTATCTTTTGTTTTTTAATTTAAATTTATATAGCTTAACACCAAAAACCAACGAACAGGTAAAAATTTATCATGGTAGGTTTTGAAATGACAACTAAGACTCGTGATTTGGTAGCTAGACAGGTTTGCAGGTCGGCCGTATGGACTGGACAACATTTTGATCAACCTAACGACCTTGCTACCTATACAATAGATTTGCCCAGGACCTCCTTGGTAAAGCCCATACAACGTCAGAATAAAAGCAATATATTTCTAAAATAAATGCTCATACCTAGAGCGGAATAATCCGATGTTTGTTGGGCCTTCTCCGAGACTCTTGGGCCTATACGAAGGACCATTGTTTAGTGATATTCCAGGATAACGATTGTTAAAGGGTTTCGTGATAATAGGGTGATTAGACCCGAGGATCAAAGGTATGACATAAGGTCTTCCTCTGATCGACTGGTCAAACAAAGAGAGAATTCTATTTTCATACTCGTATGATCGTTCTCTCGTCTATTCATTAGGTCGGCGACGGGAGCGCGTCTGTTCATAGATAATTATGTTTTAAAAATAAAATAAGATAAAAGTAGGGGGAAGTAAAAGGTAATTATTGTTTCCAATTTCGGGCATTTTAATGAAGTGATTCGCTGTCGACCAATCGTACGGAGCACCACCTCTTGTTCCGCTAATGCGAGTGTGGCACGTGTCAAATTGTGCTTTGCCCCGTCCCCCTCGCTCCTAACGTGCGCCTTGACGTATGTAAAAGCCTCCTCGGCTCCTCCCCTAACTCATTGTTTGACCCCCCACTTTTCCAACCTAATTACCAAAATGCCACCAATTTAAAAAGTCTTCAAAAATCACTATAACTCGTTTTAGACCCGCATAAAAAATATGTTAATGTGTATTTTTAATTTAAATACTTTGATGTTATAATTTTTATTCTTGATTTACATATTACAGAAAATATAGAGCATTTTTTTAAAGGATGATATTTTTAGGAGTTTACTTGAAATTTATATAAATTAGAGGAGGAGTATATGAAATTTTAAATATTGTAATTAATTTATTTATTTTTTTAAATCAAAAGAGTAAAAATGTATATTTTTAAAAAATTAAGGATAATTAGTTTATAGAAGATCTAGGGTAAGAATATTAATGTGTAAAAGAAGATTTTGGTCATTGATTTGAAAGGAATAAAAAGATTGGAAAAATATATTATTTTGAATTATGGTTCATTCCTAGTTTTGATTTTCACTTTTAGTATATAGTATATGATGTCTTTAAACATGGAGAATCATTAGTCTTTTATTACTTTCTGACTTAAAGATTAAGTTTGGTCTAAAAATTCTTGTTTCACACAGATGGGTTGGTTAAGGATTCTATCTGAAAACCAATGAGAGAAGATCGATTACCGAGGTCAACTTTAGCGCCAATCATAACATTGAATTACCTCAGGGTCTAACTAGGGTCTACACAGAAGAAGTTACCCTCGAGATAACCCAAGAATGAGCTACTCACATCCCTCAGTTCGGGTTTCAATCCTTGTTCTGTGATTGTTACAAAATTTACTATATTAGGAAAAAAGATTATATATCTGATTTAACGAGTATAAACTCCTCAATCCCATGAAACTCACAATGATTAATTAAGATTGAATGAAATTTTAGGAAAGACTTGATAAATAAATCTTTATGCGTCTATAGATACAAGGGGTGACTGTCATAATAAGATACACACAGTTTTCTTAAAAAGAAACTCTGTCAAAATTCTAGTAGATTTAAACATTACTAATTCTCAAATCGAAGGTGCAACGCATTGGGTTATCCCACATTGGATGTGGAATTAGTTGTCAAGCTATAAGTATGAGGGAAAATCTCACCTCATGAGTTAATTTTTTAGGTTGAAAAGATATAGGTCCATCTTACATTGGTATCAGAGCCTAGATTACAACAATTATGTCTCACTAGTCACAAAATGAGAGACTGGTTGAGGGTTAACCAACTAAAGACTTAATGTGTGACAAAGAGATTGTTGAGTTATTTCATATCAGATGTAAAAGGGTTGGTGGTCAATTTATAATTGTAAGAAAAATGTCACCTCATGAACTAGTATTTGGAGTCGAGAAGACCCAATATCACCCTACACGATACTGACAGATCCATTCGTGATGCATTATTTTACATAAATTCAACTTTGAAAATGTCATTATGAGACGAAGGTGTACCTAGATCTAGATTTGGATATCATCAAATTAATTATTTAATGATTTGATTATTTTTGCTACTATTTGAGTGGAAAAATTGTAAGTTTGACTTAGTTTTTACCTAACTAAAACCAAATACTCCTTATTGGTTTGTCAATTTTTTTAATTGTTATTTTATGGGTATTCGAGTCAGTTTACGCACTGTTTATGTTATTATTTTAAAGACGTACTCTTACACATCATCCTAATTTATTCAAGATTTAATTCAAAAGTAACTTTTAATTTTTTTTCAAGAGTATCGAATCTTGATTGCTAAGCGAGAACTCAAATTATCTAATAGTCTATTTGAGAGAGGAAAAGATTGGCTCATTTCAATTTCCAATGACACTTTGGTGATTTTGTGTAAAAATAATGACCAATATATTAAGATCTCTACATTGACCAATATACCCCTCATCGGGACTGTGCAACAGTCCCAGGGATATAAAGAGAGTAAAAATAATATTTTGTGTATATTAAAAAAAAATTGATAATATGTACTATCTTAATTTACTATTTTACCCTTATTACATATTACAATATAAAATAAGAATTCTACAATAAAAAAAAGGAGCAATTTTTTAATTAATAAAAAATTTATTAACTAAAATTGGATTATAATTATAGCAAACATTATTCAAGTTGAATACAATAATAATTAACAAATGAAATAAAAAAAAAAATCAAAAAATCATAAATATTGACACAAAATTGGGTCAAGCAACCTAGAAAATTATGAAAATGAACCTACGTCTCATTTGGGTATGTATTATATAAAACAAAGGGGTATAATGATAATTTTGGAGTGTTTTCTCCCACTATCTTTTCATTTTCAGTCCAAATTTGGGGGGAAAGAAAAAAAAGGGCAGGAATAAGTTATTTCACCTCTATTTTCGTTTTCTTTTTCTTTTTCACCTCTAATCAAACACACTAATTTTTTATTTTCCACCCCATTATCGTTTTCATTTTCCACCCTACCAAACACACCCTTGATGTTTAAGAGTAAAAGTTAAAAACTAATTTTCTGCCCGGCCTCTCTCTTTCTAATTTTTTTTTTTAAATAAAGACAAATAAACAAAAGCTTAAAATAAACGATAATTTTGTTCATTTTATGTAAAGTTCATATAAAAAAAATAATATCACCCATTTTTTAGGTTATTCATTTAAGTTTTAAAAAAAAAATCCCATTTGTAAAATAAATATATAAGGGAGTATATATAGTGCATGTCTTAAAAAATAAAAGGGCTAAACTAAAATAAGACAAAAATGGAGGGGAGTAAAAGGTAATTATTTTGGGGTTTTAGTGAAGTGATTCGCTGTCGAGTGTCGAGCAATCCTACGTAGAGGAGGTCGTCCACCTCTTGTTCCGCTTATGCGATTGTGGCATTTGTCATATTGCGCTTTGCCCCCTAACGTGCGCCTTGACGTATCCAAAAACCTCCTCTCTTATCTCACTATTTCACCCCCTGCTTTTCCAACCTTATTACCTAAATGCCACTAATGGCTCTTGGAAGATTAGATTTTTTGGTAATATTAAATCGTGCACATGTTTGGAAACAGAGATTAGGGACATCAATGCTGAGATGTGCTTGGCGATCACTAGATGTTTCCTTAGAATTGTTGTGGAGTCGGTTTCATTGGAAGCGGTGAACCTTATTAAAGAGGGATTGCTCGGAAATTTGTGCGTATATGGGATGGATTAAGTAGTGTAAGCATATCATTAAAACCCACAACTTCGAGATTCAAGTTACGAGAAGGGTCAACAACAGATGAGCAGATTTTTTGACTTTGATGGGAATCAATAGCAGATCGGAGATGCATTACCTGGAGGAACCTCCATAAGGCTTAGAGAGGCTTCTCATAGCCTACATGAATAACGAGTCTCATCCTCGTAGTCCTTAGTTGTTGTGTTTTTTTTTTTTTTTACCAAAAAAAGAAAGAAAGAATTTTTTACCATAAACCTATGCATAAGACTTTAATTAAGATGAGCCCCCCACAAATTTCAGTCCGATTAGGGGCATCAATGATGGTATGTGTTTGGCGATCACTAGAGGTTTTCCTAGAATTGTTGTGGAGTCGGTTTCATTGGAAGCGGTGAACCTTATTAAAGAGGGATTGCTCGAAAATCTGTGCGCATATGGGATGGATTAAGTAGTGTAAGTATATCATTAAAACCCACAACTTCGAGATTCAAGCTACGAGAAGGGTCAACAATAGATGAACGGATTTTTTTGACTTTGATGGGAATCAATAGCAGATCGGAGATGCATTACCTGGAGGAACCTCCAAAAGGCTTAGAGAGGCTTCTCATAACCTACATGAATAACGAGCCTCATCCTCGTAGTCCTTAATTGTTGTGTTTTTTTTTTTACCAAAAAAAAAAAAAGATTTTTTGACCATAAACTTATGCATAAGACTTTAATTAAGATGAGCCCCCACAAATTTCAGTCCGATTAGGGGCATCAATGATGGGATGTGTTTGGCTATTATTAGAGGTTTTCCTAGAATTGTTGTGGAGTCGGTTTCATTGGAAGCGGTGAACCTTATTAAAGAGGGATTGCTCGAAAATCTGTGTGTATATGGGATGGATTAAGTAGTGTAAGCATATCATTGAGACCCACAACTTCGAGATTCAAGCTACGAGAAATGTCAACAGCAGATGAGCGAATTTTTTGACTTTGATGGGAATCAATAGCAGATCGGAGATGCATTACCTGGAAGAACCTCCAGAAGGCTTAGAGAGGCTTCTCATAGCCTACATGAATAACGAGCCTCATCCTCGTAGTCCTTAGTGGTTGTGTTTTTTGTTTTTTTTTTTACCAAAAAAAAAAAAGATTTTTTTACCATAAACCTATGCATAAGACTTTTATTAAGATGAGCCCCCACAAATTTCAGTCCGATTGAATTTTTTTTTTTTTATATATTTCAATAGAACTCTACTAACGTAGTTGAGGTGCCTTATTTATAAGTCGGTATATGTATTTGTTGAAGTAATGGATGTTTGGATTTTTGAGATTTTCATTGTTTAATTTCTCATGCAATATATATAGTGCGATTTTGGTTGATTAATTAAAGGTAGTGTGATAAAACTTAAATATTTATGGGCTTTTGGGACAAAAAATAACTTACCCTAAATTAAATTATATTTTATATTGTTTTAGTTT
Source organism: Eucommia ulmoides (assembly GCA_016647705.1). Taxonomy (NCBI): domain Eukaryota; kingdom Viridiplantae; phylum Streptophyta; class Magnoliopsida; order Garryales; family Eucommiaceae; genus Eucommia; species Eucommia ulmoides. Next base: position 1,818,674 of record CM028336.1, read on the forward strand.
TACATTTGTATTTAATTGATCAATTTTTATTATTTATTATTTTTTTACACTTACAAATTCAACAACAATAACAATTAAGCATTTGTCCCACTTATGTAAGGTCGGCTACATGGATTCGTTTACGCCATAATGATCGATCAAGAGTCATCCCTTCAGTCAGGTTTAATGTTATTAAATCAATACTAATAGTCTCGTCCAACGTCTTCTTAGCTCTACATCTCCCTCTAATAACCCACTGCACTTGAACTAAATCTCACATTTTCTTACTAATGTTTCAATGGGTCTTCTATACACATGCCAAAATCATCATAAATGATTTTCTCTTCGATGGGTGCTATTTCTAAATTTTCTCTAATAGTTTCATTCTTAATTTTATACATCCCCGTCTTCTCACTCATCCACCGTAGCGTCCTCATTTCTATCACCCTAATTTTTTAGACATATGTTGTTTTTACCGCCCAACATTTTGAACCATACAGAAGCGCTGATCTTATACCAGTTTTGTAGAATTTTCCTTTAAATTTCAGTGGAATCCTACGATCACAAATCACTCCAATTGCACTCTTCCACTTTAATCAACTTGCCTTGACTCTATGCGTAATATCATCTTCAATTCCGTCATTGCTTTGAATCATTAAATCTAAATATCTAAAATGATCAACCTTTAGCACCTCCTCATATCCAATTTTGACTGCACCTTCTCTCCGGGTATTACTAAAGTTGCAATGTATGTATTCCGTTTTACTTCGACTAACCTTCAAACATTTCTCTATCTTTCTAACTTAGTATTAAGATCTATTCTACTTTCGTCAACTAATACTATGTCATCTGCAAACAACATACTCTAAGGTACTCCATTTTGAATATGTTTTGTGAGTTCATCTATCATTAGAACGAAGAGATGAGGACTTAAAGATGATTCTTGATGTAAGCCTATATTAATAGGAAATGCACAAGTATCTCCTCCTCTTGTTCGAATACTACTGACTATACTTTCATGCATATCCTTAATTACCTCGATGTATACATTGGATACATGTTTCTTTTCTAGCACCCACCACAAAAATTTCTCTGGGTACCCGATGATATCTAGTTCTGAATGCACCAAACCGATGTGAGGGAGTACATCCTTAAAATCGTCCCGTGAGATTATTAGTCGAAGTGTGTGTAACTTGGTCCGAACACATTTTCCAGAAAGATCTAGAAAACCCAAAAAAATGGCACTTTGGTGATTTTGTGCAACAATTAAGACCAATAATCAAAGGTCTCTACATTGAGCACTTTTTGTAGGGTATATATTATAGATAGTTGTAGCAGGAGAGTCCACAAACAGAACATGTGGTCTACATGCACTTCACACCAAATACCTCCAAAACAACTTACTAGAAATTGCTTGCTCTCTCTCTCAATCGGCCATCACCGGCTTTTACCCTTCCCACCACCGTCCATGGCGGCTGGAATTTCCTTCTCCACGACCTCCCGTTCCCTCCGCCTCCTCCGCCACCCATTTCTCCCCCCGAAACCCGCCCTCTCTCTGCAACCCACCTCCATTTTCTCAACCTCGATGCTCCGATTCGGCACGACGGGTGGTCTCTGGTCTAGGAGAAGTCCGACGCTCAGGGTGTCTTTCGTGGTGGTGGACGAGAAGTCCACCGCCGAGATTGAGACACCCGACGCCGCCGAGGAAGAAGAATTGGGGAAACAGATCTCGGTGTCTGCGGCGCGGGTGGAGGAGAGGCAGGCGAGGAAGAGATCGGAGAGGTTTACTTACCTTGTGGCGGCGGTGATGTCCAGCTTAGGGATTACTTCCATGGCTGTCATGGCTGTTTATTACAGATTTTCATGGCAAATGGAGGTAATAAACCTCAATTCCCCTCCAATTTTTCTGGGTTTTAATTAATTAATCAAACAATTAATTCTGTTCTTCCATTTTCATAGGGTGGAGATATCCCTTATTCGGAGATGTTTGGGACATTTGCACTCTCATTTGGAGCAGCTGTAAGAACAATTCAGCCCATAATTACCAAAATTCGAAGCGTTTAATGTATAATTAACGTTGTTAATTGAACTGGGTCTGTTCAAATCTTCAGGTGGGTATGGAATTCTGGGCGAGATGGGCTCATAGAGCTCTTTGGCATGCTTCTTTATGGCACATGCACGAGGTTTGTTCTGTTTTTCTTTAATTTCTTCTCACTTTTTCACCGATTTGGACATCGAATGAATTGATTTTTAATGTTACAGAGTGTCTTGTAATGAATTTGAGATGTTTGAATGATTTTGGAATGATTTTATTTTTTTTGTTTGTTTGAAATTCAGTCTCATCATAAACCCAGAGAAGGTCCGTTTGAGCTTAACGATGTTTTCGCCATAACAAACGCCGTTCCGGCCATCGCCCTCCTCTCCTACGGCTTCTTCCATAAAGGCCTCTTCCCCGGCCTATGTTTCGGCGCTGTAATAACTCTCTCTCTCTCTGAGTTAATTAATCTTGATTAGTGATTAATTATTGTTAGAGTTAATTACCTTTTATCCCCTGTAGTTTTATTTTGTTTTATTTTTTCCCTTCTACTTTAGAATTCTATATTTTACCCCCTCCTTCTACCTAGTAAATTTTCCAATTAAATTAAAATTATCATTTGTTTTAATTTTTATTTTATTTGTCTTTATGTAAAAAATGAAAAATAAAAATAGAGTGAGAAAAAGAGTTAGGAGAGAAAATTTACAATTCATTTTTTAAAAAGGTCAATAATTCTGTCCAAAGTCTCTATATTTTTTACATGACAAAAAAACTACGGTGACTTGTAGTACAATAACTTTGTATTTTTTATAAAATTACTGTCTGGACTGCATGAGCAAAAATTTTAATTTCGTTCACTAAAAAAAATCATATTTTTTTTTCTGTCATTAATTTCAAATATTAAATTTAAATTAAAAGTTAATAGATAATTAAATTATTTTACAATTTTTTTTTGAATAAGATGTGATTATTTTTTTGCCTCTAGTCAATGAAGAGTAGGAGTAGAAGGGGATGATTTAATTTGTATGTTTTTAAAGTAGAGGGATTAAAATGAAACAATACCAAAATACAACGGGGTAAAAGTAAATTAACCTTGTTATATTATTGTAGAACATGAGTTATTGTAATGACTAAAATGCCCTTGTTATATATATATATATTATTTTTATTTTTGTTCACCTACGAGTGTCTCTCTATCCATCCTGAACGTAACTACCTCTCCCAACAAGTATTTTTTCGCAGACTCGAACTCTTAATTTGCGGAAAAACACTTATTGGAAGGGACAGTCACGCATCTTGAACGGAATAATCTTTCACCTTGTGTGGATAGGTGACACTGTGAATATATAAAAAAATAAATAATAATAAAAAAATAAAAAATAAAAAAATAAAAATGACAAGTGAAGTGTATTATTTCAGGGTCTAGGAATAACCGTGTTTGGGATGGCCTACATGTTCGTCCACGACGGTCTCGTTCACAAGAGATTCCCCGTGGGTCCCATCGCCGACGTCCCTTATTTTAGAAGCGTCGCCGCTGCTCACCAGGTAAATTTATTTATTTATTAGGGGTTTTGACACTTTGTACCCCTAAAAGTTTAACCATAATCTCACTTTCGTCTCCGTAGTTTCAATTTATTTCAACATATAAAAGTTTCCTAATCATCCCGCTAGAATCCAAGTCATTATTCCCGTTATAATTTTGAATCAAAAAATAGTCTATTTGGTTGTTTTAAGGGGATTTTATGGGACATTTTGAGTCTTCTCCTTCCCCTTCCGTTCTTCTTCCTGTTCAGAAATCATGACTATAGATACTGTTGGATTATGGAGCGGGTCCGGTCGACCCGTGGAGCATCCACATGGGCCCCATGATTCATGGAGAGTCACCATGTGAATGGGTATATCTCCTGATCCTAAGGATCACGTCTTTTCGATAGACACTCATTGGAATGGACATACCCTTTCGGTATATACCTATTAGAACAAACACATCTTTTGGGATTTTCTCTATAAATATGTGTATACATTAAGGTCTTTATCTCATCAGATTACAGATAATTTGAGTGGCCTTGGTTAGTGAATGTGTGGATTTTATCGAAAGATACTCTAGTAGTATTTTTCTTGCCGACGAGAGAAAAAACGAGTTATAAACGAGAAACGGGTTATAAATGAGTTTGCCGAATCCGAAAAGTACGCTTCCGTTTTTAATGTTTCCGCATTTGTCTACAATATATATATTGTAAACTAATGTGGAAACATTAAAACAAAAGTATACTTTTTGGATTCAGAAGATTCGTTTACAACCTGTTTTTCGTTTATTCTCTCATCAGTAAGAAAATACTACTGGAGTATTTTCTAATAATGTATACCCACACTCTTCCTAATCAAGGCCAGTTAAATTTTCTGTAATTTGGTGGTATAAGAAATCTTAAAGGTATCAATGTCTATTTATATAGAGAAACATAAAAGTAGAGCTTTTTCCAATGGATGTCTACCGAATAGACATGATCTTTGAGATCAAGAGGCATATCCATTTATATGGTGATTGTTTATGGAACTTAGGGACCACATGGACGCTCCACGGATCAGCTCGACCTGCTCTATAATCCAACACACACACACACACACTTACACATACCGGTTTTTTATTGAAAAATTGTAAAGTGCAAAATAAATAAATGAAAATACCCTCAAGGTCCTCTAAAAAATAATTAGGTGCACGGCATGTGACAGTTTGCTATCCAAAATTGCAATGGAACTATTGATTTGGACTGAAGTGAGATCATTAGGGAACTTCTAAGGTGTCGTGTTGGAATTGAAACTATAAGGAGTAAGGAACCATAGTGAAATAATGGTCAAATATCAAGGTCCAAAGTGTCAACCCCTAATTATTATTATAAATGTAAATATTAAATTATTGTCACTAATCTTACCATATTCTTGGACTGATTTTATTCTGAATATAATATTACTAAAAAAAATATTTTTTTGGGGATATTAATTTTTTAAACAATTCTAAATAAATAATCAATTTTAAAATCGATTAAAAAATATAAAATTACCCTTTTGATACCTAACATAATCTGACCACCTTATTCTTCCATGATTTTTGCTGTCTGGGATTCAGCTTCATCATTCAGACAAATTCAATGGTGTGCCATATGGGTTGTTCTTGGGACCTAAGGTAATTTTTTATTTTTTTATTCTGTTTAATTTTTAATAATTGGATAGACCCTCGATTCTTCGGGTGTCAGTTAAGAGACCTAGGAGATTATACAGTAGGAAACCGAAGTCAAGAGCTAAACATATGCATGGGTTTACACCCAACTCCAGTGTTGGCGTGAGGGGATTTGGGAATCATAGAAGAAAAGACGGATTACCAACGGAACCTAGAACATGGCTTGAGTCGGGAATCAACGGGAGAAGGAGAAGGCGTCGGTCTTTGGATAATTCATTTTTTCTTAACTAAAAAATCCCTCTTTTTTTTTTTTTTTTTTTGAAATTGTAATTAATAATTGAATAATTTATATGGGTGCAGGAACTAGAAGAAGTGGGAGGGATGGAAGAGTTGGAAAAGGAGATAAATAGGAGAAAAAAGTTTAATAATGCCTCATGATGAAGCTACAAAATTTAGCCATTTTTTTAATATTTTTAATTTCCATTTTTTTCTTTGTAATTTTAGTTTTAATAGGTTTTATATAGAGAGGTGTAAAATGTGAAATGAATTTTGAATTAATTTCCTTCTCTTTGATAATAAGAGAAATGATATAGAGAGGAAGAACAATTCATTAATTTGAAATGAATGTTCTATCTTTAATTCTGTTAAATTTTTAACTGTTGCACTTAACTCTAAAATACTAACTGTTTAATTTTATTAAATTTTTAACCGTTGCACTTACGTCAAAAAATCATAAAACACTAACTAACTGTTTAATTTTATTAAATTTTTAACCGTTGCACTTACGTCAAAAAATCATAAACTACTGACGAAAATATCAATAGAGTTTAAAATGTAATTTGATCAAATTATAAGGGCCAAAGTGTAACTAACCAAAAAAACAAAATAATTGATTTTGAATGTTAGGTAGGTAATTTCGTTTGTGTCCTATTTCATTTTTTTTTTCTATTATTTGATAGAATTAAATTTTGGGTTTGTTATATTTTATTGTATAGATCGAATTCTACTTAGTATTCTTGTAATATTTTTATCAGTATTTATACCTTTTATGTTTTTAAGAGTGTCTCCAATACATATCAGTTATTTTGGACAGTCAAATCAAAAAATGGTTAGTTGAATAGTGATTTGACTATTTAAATTCATGAATGCATTCCAATCCAATTAGTCATTTATACTAGCAATTTTTCATCTATTAATTTTTATTTATTTTTTCATCTAAATTTTTATCCAATAAACCTAATTAACCCTAATTATATTGCAATTATTAAGTTAAAATTTACAAATATTGCAATTTGTATTAAAATTTAGAATTAAACCTAATTAACTCTAATTACAAATCCACCCCGCTCCCAAATTACAAACCCACCCCTCCCCCAAATTACAAAACCACCCCCTCCTTTTAATTTCTCAAACCCCCCAAATCAGATAGATAGATCGAGAGGGAGAGACAGAGAGAAAGAGAGACGAACGAGCGATTTGCAATGGCGATGGTGACTGTGACTGCGACAACTGGCGAGGAGCTACAAACGACGGCGAGACGACGATCTTCAGATCTGGCGAGGCAGGAGGGGAAGGTCGGATATGGATGGAGAATCGAAGATGAAAGCAGTTCAATTGTAATTTTTCTCGCGAAATTACTTTTGGCTATTGAAATAACCTAGCCAAATTTGGCTCTTGTTTAGAGCTCTAGCCATTTTGGCTATTCAAATGGCTATCCTATTGGAGTAATTTTATTTTTTTTTGTTAGCTAAATTGACAGTTGAAAGATTTAGCTATCCCGTTGGAGTTGCTCTAAGCACAAGAGTGCAAAGTGTAATTTGGCCAATTCTATTATGTCACTAAATATATAGTTTTTTCCAAATAAAAAGTTGGAATTATAATGTTTAATTAGATTCTAAAACTCTAATTTTTAAAAACAAACATAGCTAAATGTCATTGATTTTAAGGCAATTACACTTTGCATCATGTAGTTTGATTGAATCCATCATTGACCCATGATTTAGACTATATTTAATAATCATTTAAATTTTAAGTATTGAAAATATAAGAAGTTTATTTGATAAAATTAAAGTTTTAAGTACTGATTTTTAAATGCTAAATTCTTTTTGTTTGTTTGATAAATACAAATTTGAAGACTGAAAATTAATTAATTTACAAATATTTTTTTTTTTTTTAACTAAAATCAAGATAATATAAGAAAAAAATTCAGATTTCTATTTTTGTTCCATGTTTTCTGGGAACAGAAGCAATAAACAATAAAGTCATCTTAAAAAAGCGAAATACTTAATACATGTTCTCCATTTTAAAGCCACCTTAAAAACAAAAATTTCGACCTAAAATAAAAGTGCATAGCCGTAGGGTATATTGGTTTAATTAATAATTAACCCTAGATCTGTGAAGATAACAATGTCTCAACAACAAAATTAAAAAAATAAAATAAAAGACAAGGAAAGAAAAGACCGAGTCCACTCCGTACTTCAAAATTAAGTAGAGCCCCAATAGTTGAAATTTTTAATTGTTACTTAATTAATAAGCACTATTAATTGTACTTTTAAAACAAAATTATTTTATTAAATACTTAATACATTCAGTTTCAAATTAAAATTAACACGACCTGGAGAGATAAAGGAAAAGAAAAAAAAAATAGGAGTTCTTGTTGAGAGGTCCCACAAGTGGAAACCACCACTTTCTAAGGACTATCCCAAAGCAAAAAAAAAAATCCTTGGATGGTCCGTCCATAAGTGGTGTTTTTCACTTATGGGACCTTCGGATAAATTTTTCAAAAAAATAGGGACAAATAAATAATTTTTGACCCGATATAATGTGAATAATTCAAGGTTTAATGTGTTCAAATTGAAAACAAAGATACTAAATTGGATTTTTTCGACTTTAGGGATGCAAAGTACAAAAAGTTCTAATATTGAAAAAAATCTAAAGTGACGTTTGGAAAGAAAAAAAAATCAAAAATAGATTTTATGATATGAGGTTGGATTTTTAGGTAAAATATCATAGTATATTTACATTTGGGGGTCATGAATTGATGGCTCTAAGATTTTCCATAAGTAAGTGTTTTGTAATTTTGCTTTGAGAGAGTATTTCAATTGAATAAGAAACAATGATTGTGACCAAATCCCACCAAAAAAATTGGTAAAATCCCAATTTAAAAAAAATAAAAAAATCTCATATCACAATAATTCTGATGTACCACGTAACACTTTGTCTTTCTATAATTTGATTAAATTATATTTTACACCCTTGTGATAATTTTGTAAGCATTTCTTCTTCTATGGTTTAGACTCAAGTGCAACAGTTAAATACTTAATAATATTTCGTAAAATAACAAAGTTATCCTTATTCCCAACCCAACCTGAAAAATAAAAGAAAGAAAAAAAATAAGAAAAAATCGGTGAAAAATCCTTTTTTTTTTTTTAAATCTAATTGGTGAAAAGTCTTTTTGTGTTATTAGGTTTTGATTTAATTCTTTAAGTTAGATTCCACTTATATTTTAGTCCCGCATTACAGGAATTGTAGAAATATTGGAGGGATTGTAAAGAGTCTTTTAGTGAGTATATTCGATTTTTATAATGAATTCTGTTACATGTAACTAATGTTAGTTACAATTTCATAATTGTTACTTTTCACACATATTTGGGCATTTTTTGTTACATGTGTTCATATAATATTAGTTACATGTTACAATTACATATATATGTATAATATTTTGTGACGTTACTGAAAAAATATCAAATTTTTTAGTTACATATTAGAGACATGTAACTAAAAAGTTACATATTATTGAAACATGTAATTGAAAAATATCAAACTTTTTAGTTACATATCAGAGACATATAACTAAAAAGTTATATATTATTAGAATATGTAACTAGAAAAAAAAAATAAAAAAAATAGTTACCTGTAACTAAATACAGTAATATTATACAGAAAGTAGTTATATGTAACTAACGCGTGGTTATCACGTGAGTAAGGCTTACGCCTTTTTAAAACAGATGGGACTAAATAAAAAAAAAATACCGCATGTAGGATTTTTGACCAATTAGAGTTTAAATAAAGGATCTCCTACTGATTGTCCCAAAAAATAAAGGACAAATAGATATTATCTGGCCCAGCTTGACTCTGGGATATAAATTTTAATTAATATTAAATAATTTATTAATTTTGACCTTATGAGATTTGACTGTTACAATTTAATCTAAATCTCAAGATAACTAAATACTTACAAAAATACTACATGAGTATAAAGTGCAATTCGATCAAATCGGATGAGAAAAAAGTGCCAATAACTCATAAATTTATATTAAATTATTTAATTTAATATTTTTTTGGGAAAATATTGACCAAAATTTTGGGCAACGTGTCCAAACAAGAAACAATTGTCGGTCTGATAAGTGAGTCAACGTTGATTAATTTATTATTTTTATTTAATCATAAACCTAACTTAGCCTCTCGTCAGTGCATGAATTGCGTGTATTATTATCCCTTTTTTTTTTTTTTTTTTTTTTTTTATTTAATGGGTGTTTTGACACTTTCTGCCCCTAAAGTTTTACAATTATCTCATTTTGGTCTTTATAATTTAAATTTGAGTGCATATCTTAAAATTTTCTAATCATTCTAATTTAGTCCAAATCATTCAACGTGTTACAAAATTTTGTTTTGCAACAAGTGAACATGTGTCATGCACTTAACTGTTTTTGAGAGATTTAATGGGCACTTTCGGTGTAACGACCCGATTTTTCAGGGACACCAGACGGTTTTTCCTTTAGAGAATTAAAACTAAAATCGAATGATCAATATTTCATGTCATAAATCTGAGAAATTTTATAGCTATGGTGATAATCATATTAATCGAATTATCGAGTCGATTTTACAACAGTAAATAATAAGTATAATTATTATAAATTAAATAAAAATTCAAATGAAATTTCTCGAGCCGTTTCATTCTCACGGGTCCTGCAATCAAAACTGTGGGGTTATGAGCCAACTCTCAGTAGAATTTTAACTCCTTTAATACGCGCATTTAATCAATTCCCAAATAAAACATATAGACATGTTTTTCATATAAATTGCACATAATAATCTTAAATATTTCACGAAAACTAATAACTAAAAATTAACAACAAAATTTGCATGAATCAAATAATGAGATTAAATACAAATATTAAAAGAGTTAAAAATTCTACTTGAAATCCAAAGCCGAAATCCAGACCAAAATTAACGTGGTATTGAGTTACTTTTATTAAACCCTTTTTCTTTTCTTTTCTTTTCTTTTTCTTTTTCTTTTTCTTTCTAACCTTTATAATATACATATATTTATATTATATATATACACACACACACACATAACAGCCATGGCGGTGAAAATCTTTCACCGCTCTCCTCTTCTTTATATATATATATACACAAAGGTTAGAAAGAAAAAAAGGGATTAATAAAAGTAACTCAATACCGTGTTGCTTTCGGTCTGGATTTCGACTTCAGATTTCAGGCAGAATTTCTAACTCTTTTAATATTTGTATTTAATCTCATTATGTGATTCATGCGAAAGTTGTCGTTAATTTTTAGTTGTTAGTTTTCGTGAAATATTTAGGATTTTTATGTGAAATTTATGTGAAAAACATGTCTATATGTTTTATTTGGGAATTGATTAAATACACGTATTAGAGTGGTTGAAATTCTACTGAACGTTGACTCACAACCCCACAGTTTTGATTGCAAGCCCCGTGAGTCGTGAAAATGAAACGGCTCTAGGAATTTCGTTTAAATTTTTTATTTAATTTGTAATAATTGTACTTATTATTTATTGTTGTAAAATCGATTTGATAATTCGATAAATATAATTATCTCCGTAGTCATTAAAATTTTCAAATTTATAAAATGAAATACTGGTCATTCGGTTTTAATTTTAATTCTCCAAAAGGAGAAACCGCGTGGCTGCCCTGAGAAACCGGATCGTTACATAGTAATATCATAACGGAATTATTAGTAATACTAATTTATCTATAAATTGTGAAATATTTGGGTTAAAATTCTCTATAGGAGAAACCTAGTGATGGCCCTGGGAAACCGGGCCGTTACATTCTGCTTCCTCCCTTTCTCCAATCCCATCCACAAATTTTATGCAACACACACACGTATATATTAATGAGTGTTTGGGCAAAGAGGAGAATGAGAAGGAAAAAAAACCAAAAGATATCCATAAAACCTTATAAAAGCAGTCAAGTATGATGGGCGTCACTGTTATCATTCAAAGTTAACGCGGATAATGATTTGGACTAAAGTGGGATGAATTAGAAATTTTAGGATGTCATGTTAAAGATAAAAAGGACCACATTGAGATAGTAGTCAAACTTTAGGTGTGCAAAAATGTAAAAATCTCTTTATTTATTTGGTCTTATCAATCTCGTAATAAAGAGTATGGGGGACATAAAAGAAAACCCAACATGAGTGGCTAATCCACTTTACCATTGGATTAAGACCTCCATTAATTTTGGGTTAATTTCCATTTACCCCTTGTGCTTTAATCTTCTTTCATTTTAACTCCTCTACTTTAAAAAGCTACATATCACCCCGTTCTACTATAGACTAAAGGGCGTAATTCACATTTTATTTAATATATATATAATGGCTTAATTATCTTTTCTTTTTTTTTATTTATTTAAATTCAATATTTAATGGTAATAAAGGAAAGTACTAACATTTTTTCTCTCCCTGTATTTTTTAATAAAATAAAATTAAAATAAATGATAATTTTATCCATTTCATGTAAAATTTAGCTGGGATATTTAATTTCGTCATTTTTTTTTAATATACGTCTTTGAGTTAAATAACAAAAATTAATTTATTACAAAAAGAAAGGGGTAACGTGCAGGTTTTTAGAGTAGAGGGACAAAATGTAATAAAATAAAAGTACAAGGGGTGGGTAAAAGGCAATTGACCCTTGAATTCTTTTATCAAAATAATTAGTAATTGTCAACTTAAGTGAGCAACATTTTAAATTAATTAAAAGTGGACTATCAAATAATTGAATGTTTAATTATTTTTGCCACGTCTAGCAACGGTGTGATTTTAAGCTTAGCTATATAAAATGATGAGTGGAACATATGGCATGAAATAAATAAAGAACGGTACTATAATTAGCAAAACTATGTGGACAAATAATCTGGTATGTCCAATGTGGTTTCGCTGATTATAATACTATTTCTTGTCTATTTGTTCAAAACAAATGAATAGCAGTTGAGTCAACTAGGGGAGAGCCCGCTGTCTAAACTGTATTTCAGAAGTTTGAATGGAGTGACTAGAGTCCCTTTGTGAACATTTTTTTTTAATTTTTTTTTGTTTGTTTGTGTATAATTTTGTGTTTATTGCGCTTCTATTATAACGTTAATTAATTTTAAAGAATATATATTAAATTAATCATTTATCAACACTAAGACATGAAATAGAGGACAATTTTGTAACCAAACATTACCAATCAAATGAGTTTTTTCTTTCTTTTTTTAATGACAATTAATTTTCATCTTCTTTTGCCCCCTAGAAATCTCATTTTGAGATAATGTGAGACGCCAAACTCTTTCCCAAAATCAAAATTTGTATTCTTGTGCCTCGGCCAAATTGTACTTTGCACATCTATTACATCTCCCGTACTTAAACCTTAAAATTTAATGATTTCTAATTTTTGTTCAAAGTGGTGAAATCAAGTGTTTTTTTTTTTGTGTATAGTCTTTAAAATTTTTGAAAATTTGGAAAAAAAATTTCAAATTTGAGAAATTAAGTATTTTCGGTGAGTTATAGTCTTCCAAATTCCACGATTTCTATATTTTGTTAAAAGTGGTAAAATCAAGTTTTTTTAGTGAGTTATAACTTCTAAAAATTTCAAGATTTTGAATTTTGTATAAAATTGACGAAATTGAACTTTTGCGGTGTACTATAACCTTTCAAAATTTCACGATTTTGAATTTTTCATAAAAGTTGTAAATTCAAGTTTTTCCGATGAAGTAACCTTCCAAAATTTCATGATTTCTAATTTTTAACAAAAATGGTCAGATCGAGTTTTTCTTCTATGAGCTATACACTGACAAAATTTTACAACTTCTAATTTTTCATAAAAGTCGTCAAATCGAGCTTTCGTGGTGAGTTATAGCCTTTTAAAGTTCCAAGATTTGGGGGAGTTTCGTAAAATTGGCAAAATTGAGTTTTTTCGGTGAGTAATAGTCTTTCAAAATTTCACGATTTTAAATTTTTCACAAAGGTAGCAAAATAAAGTTTTTTAGTGAGCTATAACTTTTCAAAATTCACGATTTTTTATTTTTCATAAAATTGGCGAGATCAAGCTTTTTCGGTGATCTATAACCTTTAAAAATTTCACGATTTTTAATTTACATAAAATTAACAAAATTGAGTTTTTTTAGTCTTTCAAAATTTCATGATTTAAGTTTTTTTTTTTAATGGTGAAATTGAGTGTTTTTGGTGTGTCTTTCAAAATTTCACAATTTTAGATTTTTCTTAAAATTGGTGAAATCGAGCTTTTTCGATAAGTTAACCTTTCAAAATTTCACGATTTCTAGTTTTTGTTGAAAATGCTCAAATCGACCTTTTTTGGTGTGCTATAATCTTTCAAAATTTTATAATTTTGATTTTTTTCTTGAAATTGACGAAATCAAGTTGAAAATGTTATAGTCTTTCAAAATTTTGTTAAAGTGGTCAAATCGAGTTTTTTCAGTTAACTACATTTAAAAATTTCACGATTTTGGTTTTTTTTTTCCTTAAAATTAGCGAAATCAGACTTTTTCGATGAGTTACAGTTTTTCAAAATTTCACAATTTCTAGTTTTTCTTAAAAGTGGTAAACTAGAGCTTTTTCTGTGAGCTATATATAGTCTTTCAAAATTTCATACTTTTTTATTTTTCTTAAAATTGCCAAATGAAATATTTTCAGTGAGTTATAACCTTTCAAAATTTCATAATTTCTAGATTTTGTTGAAAGTGGTCAAATCGAGTTTTTTCAGTGAGCTAGCTTTTTAAAATTTAACTTTTTCGATTTTTCGTAAAACTGTAGAAATTAGATTTTTTCAGTGAATTATAACCTATCAAAATTTCACAATTACGAATTTTTCATAAAACTAGCAAAATCAAGTTTTTATTTTATTTTATTTATTTATTTTTTTAATTTTTTTTTATAGCCTTTCAAAATTTTATAATTTTGATTCTTTCATAAATGTATCAAAATCAAGTTTGTTCGGTAACCTAGCCTTTCAATATTTCACAATTTCAAGATTTAAACAAAAGTTGTTAAATCGAGTTTTTTTTTGTGAACTATAGCCTTTTCGAAAAATCGCCATTTTGGATTTTTTATAAAATTTGCATAATCGAGCTTTTTTGTTGAGTAATGTCATTTAAAATCTCATGATTTTGAATTTTTCACAAATCGAGCTTTTTCAGTGTACCACACAACATTTAAAAAATTCATGATTTTGGTTTTTTTCATAAAATTGACGAAATTGAGTTATTTTGGTGAGTGATAGCCTTTCAAAATTTTACGATTTTATAGTTTTTGTTAAGAGCGTTCAAATCGAGTTTTTTCGGTGTGCTATGATCTTTAAAAATGTCACAATTTTGATTTTTTCTTCAAATTAACAAAATCAAGTATTTTCGGTGAGTTATAGTCTTCCAAAATTTTACGATTACTAGATTTTGTTAAAAGTGGTCAAATCGAGTTTTTTCAATTAGTTGTAACCTTTCAAAATTTCATGACTTTGGATTTTTTTATAAAATTGGCAAAATTGAATTTTTTCGATGAGTTATAGTTTTTCAAAATTTCACTATTTCTAATTTTTGTAAAAAGTGGTAAATTGAGCTTTTTTTGTGTGTTGTATATAGTCTTTCACAATTTTGTATTTTTCTTAAAATTGGCAAAATCAAATATTTTCGTCGAAGTATGGTCTTTTAAAATTTTATGATTTCAAGTTCTTGGATTTTTTGTAAAACTGGAGAAATTGGACTTTTTCAGTAAGTTACATCATTTCAAAATTTCAGGAATTTGAATTTTTCATAAAACTAGCAAAATCGGGTTTTTTTGGTAAGTTATACTTTTAAAAATTTCACAATTTTGATTTTTTCATGAATGTATCAAACTCATGTTTGTTCGGTGACCTATAATCTTCAAAATTTCACAATTTTAAGAATGCAACAAAAGTTGTCAAATCGAGTTTTTTTAGTGAACCTATAGCCTTTTGAAATATCATCATTTTGGATTTTTCATAAAATTTCCATAATCGAATTTTTTCTTTGAGTTATAGTCTTTCAAAATTTCACGATTTAGAATTTTTTATAAAAATTCCTGAAATTGTGCTTTTTCAGTGAGTTACAACTTTTTAAAATTTCACGATTTCTAATTTTTGTTGAAAGTACTGAAATCGAGTTTTTCCGATGTGCTATAGTTTTTCAAAATTCCACAATTTTGATTTTTTTCCATAAAATTGACAAAAAATAATTATTTTCAATAAGCTATAGACTTTCAAAATTTTACGATTTCTAGATTTTGTTAAAAGTGTTCAAATCGAGCACTTTCATTTAGCTATAACCTTTCAAAATTTCACAATTTTAGATTTTTCATAAAATTTGCGAAATCGGGCTTTTTCAATGAACTATAGTTTTTTCAAAATTTCACGATTTTTATTGTTTGTTAAAAGTGGTAAAATCGATCTTTTTTGGTATTGCTATATATAGTCTTTCGAAATTTCACAATTTTGGATTTTTCTTAGAATTGACAAACTCAAATATTTTCAATGAGGTATAACCTTTCAAAATTTCACGATTTCTAGATCTTGTTAAAAGTGGTCAAATCAGGTTTTTTCAGTGAGTTTTAACCTTTAAAAAATTCATGATTTTTTATTTTTCATAAAACTGGAGAAATTGGATTTTTTTAGTGAGGTATCCTTTCAAAATTTCACGAGATTTTGCATTTTTCATAAAACTAACAAAATTAGAATTTTTCGGTGAGTTACAGCCTTTCAAAATTTCAAAATTTTAATTTTTTAATAAATGTATCAAAATCATGTTTGTTCGGTGACCTATAACCTTTCAAAATTTCACAATTTCAAGATTTCGACAAATGTTGTTAGATCAAGCGTTTTGGGTGAACTATAGCCTTTCAAAATATCATCATTTTGAATCTTTCATAAAATTTGCATGATCGAGCTTTTTTAGTGTACTAACCTTTCAAAATTTTACAATTTTGAATTTTTTATAAAACAGGTAAAATCATTTTTTCTCGGTGAGTTAGTCTTCCATAATTTCACAATTTCTAGTTTTTAACAAAAATGGTCAAATCGAGTTTTTTTTTTGGTAAGCTATATCCTGACAAAATTTCACAACTTCTAGGTTCTTATAAAAGTTGTCAAATCGTGCTTTTTGGTGACTTATAGCATTTCGAAATTTCAAGATTTTGGATATTTCATAAAATTAACGAAATTGAACTTTTTAGGTGAGCTATAATCTTTCAAAATTTTACAATTTCTAATTTTTGTTAAAAGTGGTAAAATCGAGTTTTTCAGTGAGGTATAATCTTTCAAAATTTCACGATTTTAAATATTTCATAAAATTGGCGAAATTGAGTTTTTTTTTTTTTTTTTGTATCATAACCTTTCAATATTTCACGATTTCAAGTGTTTTATAAAAAGGGTCAGATTGAGTTTTTTTAGTGAGTTATATCCTTTCAAAAATTTCACGATTTTAATAAAAGTAGTCAAATCGAGCGTCTTCGGTGAGTTACAAGTTACCAAAATTTCACAATTTTTTATTTTTTGTAAAATTGATGAAATTGAGCTTTTTGGATGAGGGTCTTTCAAAATTTTACGATTTTCAAGTATTTCATAAAATTAAGGAAAACAGATTTTTTTTGTTTTTGAGTATAACCTTTTAAAATTTCATCTTTTTGGATTTTTTTTTTTTATAAAAGTAGCAAATTTTGATTTTTTTTTTTCTTTTTAGCTTTAACCTTTCAAATTTTGAAGATTTCAAGTCGTTTTTTTTTTTTTTTTTAAATAGCGAAATCGAATTTTTTTTTGTGTGAGCTATAACCTTTCAAAATTTGAAGATTTCGAGATTTTCTGTAGAAATAGCGAAATTGGGTTTTATTGTGAGTTATAACTTTTTAAAATTTCAAGATTTCAAATTTACAAGATTTCGATTTTTTCTTATTAAAGTGGCAAAACTTTTTTTATTTTTATTTTTTTTAAGTTATATCCTTTCAAAATTTAAAAAATTCGATTTATCGTAGAAGTAGCAAAATCAGATTTTTTATGAGTTATAACCTCACAAAATTTCAAGATTTCAAGTTTTTTCGAAAGAGTAGCTAAATATTTTTTGTGAGTATAAATCAAGGTTTTTTTTGTCAGCTATATAGCCTTTCAAATTTTCAAGATTTGGAATTTTTCATGGAAGTAGGGAAATTGAATTTTTTTTTTTGTGAGTTATAACTTTTCAAAATTTGATAATTTTGAGTTATTCATAAAAGTAGCGAAAACAGATTTTTTTATAGGTGCTTTTCGAAATTTGAAAATTCTTGAGTATTTCATAAAAGTAGTGAACTTAGATTTTGTGTGAACTAGCCTTTTAAAATTTCAAGATTTCGAGTTCTTTATAAAGTAACGAAATCGGATTTTTTTGCGAGTTACAACCTTTCTAAATTTCAAGATTTCAAGTTCTTCATACAAGTAGCAAAATCAGATATTTTTTGTGACCTACCTTTCAAAAATTAAAGATTTCAAGTTTTTTCTAAGAGTAGTGCAACCAAGTTTTTTTGTAAGCTAAACCTTGCGAATGTTCTCGATTAATGTTTTTGAACAAATAATTCTTAAATTCCATAAAAGGTCCTTAAAAAAAACTGACAAAACCGGTCTTTTGTGTGCTAAGCCTTGCAATTTTTCTCGATTTTGATTTTTTTATCAAATTCTTCGATTAATTCTTTGAATTGCTAAATGTAGCGAAAATGTCTTTTATGTAAGCTATAGCCTTGCAAATGCCCCCGATCAAATAATTTTAAAATTCTATAGAAGGTTTCAAACGAAAAAAACTAACAATAATGATCATTTCGAGTACTATAGCCTTGCAATTTTTCTCTATTTTTTATTTTTATCAAATCTTCCATAAACAAATGCAACTTCTACAAAAGGTTCGGAATGGTAAAAAGTAACAAAAAAGGGTAATTTTTACTAATTTTTCTCTATTTTTGATTTATTATCAAGTTCTTCCATAACTCAAAAAAAATGTGGAGCTATAGCCTTGCACATGTTCAAGATTTTTGTTTTTGAACGAATAGTTACTTTGTACAAATGATGACGGCGTGTATTCGGAGTTTCTTTGGGGTTGGTAAGGCTACCGCAGTCGCCCTAGCCCAATGAGTGTTCTACCTCGGCCCACGCCTAAATCGTCATTTTTTAGTGTTATAACCTTGCAACTTTCCGCTACTTTATATTTTTATGAAATTTTTCCGTAACTCAGATTTGCTCACCATTTATGTATAAACCATAGCCTTGCAAATGTTCCCGATTTTCGTCCATCTAAGATGGTGTTTGGTTTTATAAATTGGTGGGTAGGAGTTGGAATTATGTGTTCATTAGCCTTTAATTATGTGCTACCAAACACTACCTAAAGAAAAATTCGAATCCACATAACCTAAAGTTAATGACATATCAAAAAAGATCATCAAGCACCAAATGAAGAACATTGATTTTTTTTTTATACGGTATGGTGTCTCAAGACCAGGTTACATACATCTCAACTACACACCTCCCCAGGCGATCTTAAAGATGCACTCCCCACCGTCCTAGTGTATTCAAGGTTAAATTAAAGATTTAATACCTGAAAGATTTCAAAAAGAGTTGAACTCTGATTGACAACTAGAAGAAACACGGCCAGAACTAAATTGATAATAAGTAATAAACCACCTCAGTGGATCAAATTCTTATCAAAAAACCAAGAAATTCAATCAATTTATAACCATGGCAACACTATCAAGAACACAAAAACCTTAAAAAAAATGACTAAGAAGAAGAAGAAGAAGAACAACAAACCTCAGTTGCCTACTGTACAGAGCTTTTAATCTTCTTTTTTTCTCCATCCAAACAAGGCCTTAGTTTTTTCCAATTTCTACCCACCAAAGAACGAGAAAAACCCACGTTTTTTGGGTTCTTCTTCCACCATTACAGCTTTCATGCTATCCTGCTCAACTAACCTCCACGCCGCCTGTTCGAAAGCCAGCCCCGCCATTGTCGGCGGCTTGTTCAGCACCAATGGGTACCCTCTGTTCGTGCTCCGGATAACCTCGGCGTCCTCCGGGATCACACCCAGCAATGCCAATCCCAACATCTCCTGAACATCAAGAACAGACATCATATCTTCACCTCTGATCATGTCTGTCCGAACCCTGTTCACGATTATCTTTATATCCCTGATTCCGTCGCATTCCAATAATCCGGTGACTCTGTCGGCGTCGCGTAAACTTGTGATGTCCGGCGTTGTCACCAGTACAGCCTCGTTCGCCGGCGTAATGGCGGTGATGAACCCCGCGTCGATACCCGCCGGACAATCGATTAGTATGAAGTCCGGGCAACCCTCTTGCCGGTCTTTTAGGGCGTCGACGAGCCAAACCAGGACTTTTCCGCCGAATCCGATCGGGAGTTTGGATCTGGGTTTCGATATGCAGAGCAATTCGAAGTTGGACCACCGCTTGTCCCGGACTAGGGCTTGGTCGAGTCTGCAATCGCCGTTGAGGACCTCGATAACTGTGTAATTGACGCGGTTCTCGAGTCCGAGGAGGAGATCGAGGTTGCGGAGGCCGACGTCGGCGTCGATGGCGACGACGGAGAAGCCGAGTCGGGCGAGGGATAGGCCCATATTAGCGGTGGTGGTGGTCTTGCCTACGCCGCCTTTGCCCGAGGTAATGACAACAACTCTCGGCGTATCACCGGCCAGTTGGGGCTTCCGATTGTATTGAAGGACAGATTTGACGGCGATTGGGCGATTCGTTCTGGGGGGCTTTAGGGTTTTGGCGGTGAAGGGTGCTGAAGCGGTTAGTGAGTGAGAGAAGAGAGAGGAAGGATTAGGGTTTGTGAGAAATTGGGAAGACGCCATTGCTGGTCTTCGAATCTAGAGAGAGGGGAAAGCGAGAGAATTGGGGCTAGAAGAACATGAACATGTCCATATCACCCTCCATTTCTATGTTACTGAAGCTCAATGAAGAAAATGATACTTATGATTGAACATTTTTCTTGACATTTGGTCTGAAAATTACTATAATTTTGGATTAATGACATTTTGAGACATAATTTGATTAAATTATACTTTATATTGTTGATATTTCTGTCGTCACTTATTTAAGTGGTTCAAATTTAAGTGCAACGATTATATAATAAAGAATTTTACAGCCTGATCAGAACCGACCAAGAGTATATATTAATTTTGACATTTTGAGATTTGACTATTAACGTTAATGTTGTTGTACTATATAAGTTTAAATCACAGGAAAATAAGTGTTTATAAAAATACCATTAACGTGATAAATGATTCTTTCTTTTTTGTTTTTTTAGATAGTAAGGTATGTTTTGATCAGCTTTTACGCACACCTCGACTAATACGAAATGAGTTAGAACTCTAATTTAACAATTTTGTTTTCAATCTACTTGATTAAAAATATAAAATAATAATCGTATTCATGATAAATGAAATTTAATTTATTCATGATAAGTAGCATTAGTGTCACAAATTGATATACAACAATCGTATTAAGGTGCCAGAGCGAAACCAACCACCCTAATTTAGGGGAGCTAGTAGTAAACCGATGGAGCTATTTTACATATATAGGATTTTACGTGTAATATTTTTGTTTTAAAATTTTAAAACTATAGATAAAACCAAAAAAAAATAAAAAAATTGTGGGGGCCAAGAGTCACTCCTAGTCTCCCTTCATTTTGCCTTTCTGGTCATAGTATACCACGTGACATACTGATATGATATATTACAACCAATTCGAAAAAAAACATCTGGAAATAATAACTCTAATGTCTCGAGCTTATATTGATTGTGAATACTATCACTAAAAATTTGTTGCATCTATATATTTTGATCATTAAAAAAAATTAACAAATAAGATTATGAGAACGAAACATTTCGGGTAAAAATAGGTACAATATCTTACAGGGTTTCAACAGCAACAAAAGTAACCTGTCAATGGGCGTCTGCATCATCGGGCAACGCAGAACTGGTGGATGGTTTTGCACCGGCAGATAAAAGGGTTTTAAACCAGGTGGTGGCAGTGGAGGCGGCGGCAGTGGTGGTGGTGATGGCGGGTTGAGGAGGAGGAGTTGGGTTGTTTGGGCTGTCTGAAGAAGAGTCTGCAACTGAGTTGTTTGAAGCAACTCCCAGTAGGAAATTATATGCCACTTTGCTTGCTGATACTATCTCTGTTTTAGCTTGTCTTAGCTGCAGCCACAAAAAAATATAAGTAAATAAATAAAAACTTATGGGAATAGAAAGAACAATTCCGAATAATCAAGCAGAGAACAATAACATTTAAGGTGGCGTTTGGCTAGTGTTTCTGTTTTTCTGTTTCTACTTCCAATAAACATGGATGATCTATTTCCATTCTGGAGAATTCCAGAAATAGAAACATGTTTGGTAACGACATTATCCTTAAATTGTTTCTTTTAATTTATGAGAACAAAAACAAGAAACATGTTCAGGGTAACATTTGTTCTTTTTTTATCTTTAAATGTATGGTGGTGGGGGGCGTGACCGGCGGGATGGTTGTGGGAATATTTTTGTGGGAGTGAATAGAAATCAATATTTTTTTGTTTCTCACTTTTTTAAAGAATTCAAGAAATAGTCTCAAATTACTCCCAAAATTTTAGAAACGAAAACACGTCTAGTAAACAAGTTTCTGTACATTAATCCCAAAATTTTGGGAACGAAAATTGGAATCAGATAACAGAAACAGTAACCAAATAGGCCTAGACTTTCTATGCTTCCAAGCAAAAATGGATTGCATTATTGCGGCATGTTTGGTTGTCCTTCAATTTGCAAATTGAACTATTTTTTCAATTAGTGAATTTATGAATTGTTATAATTTAATGTCTGATTGTAAGAATTAAAAACAGTTAATTAGCTAGCTGACCATTTTAGTTCTAGTTTAGATGTTATTTTCTCGTGTAGTTATAGTAAAATATAGTTTAAATTTTTAATTAAAACAATTGTACATTTCTTTATTCAAGGAGACAATATGTAAATTTCATTAAATCATAAGTACATGAAGAAATATAAAAACCAATTCATCAAAAATAAGATAATTTAGACAAATAAACGGGCCCTTAGTATTTCCGTTTCATTAAATCATTAGTAAATGAAGAAATATAAAAACTAATTCTTCATAAATTTTATCCTCCGTTTTTTTTTCCTCTTTATTTTTTAATCATTCGAACAAGTTTTTAGTTGTTCATTCAATCAACTGAATTGAATCTATCGAGTTGATACCAACTAAATGTTGTATTTGTATTTGATATCATAGTCAAAGTTAACTAAAATATAAATTACTCTTTAAATAGAAAAAAAATTAAAAAGACAAAATAGAGGACTATATAATAAGAACCGAAAACAATATCAACAGGAGACTTACCCGAAAAGCAGTGGTTTCTGCTATCTCTGCAGCAGCATCACCAGCATTAGCAAACCTGTTAACCCAACCTGTTCCAAAACGTATAAGAACATACTCCAAAAAAGCAAAAGGCGAAACGTAAGGACCTGTTAGGTTGTCTAAATTATCCTCTTTTATGAATTATCTTATTTGTTGATGAATTGATTTGTATATTTCTCTATTTACGTATGATTTCATCAAATTTACATATTGTTGTTTGAATAAAGAAATATTTAATTGTTTTTACTCTAATTACACGAGAAAGTAGCAGTTGAAAGTAGAATTAAAAATGGTTAGTTAGCTGATTTAAGTGTTTTTAATTCTTAACAAACACATAAATTGACAAATTGAAAAATAGTACAATATGCATATTGCGGATATAACCAAATGGGCACAACAATTTTGGTACCGACAAAAGCTCGTTCTATAATCCGGTAGATAAAGGAACACAAGAAAGCAAAATCCCCCAAATTGTTCATTTACACTAACAAACAGAGCATAATCACCAAAAAAACAAATTCTTCAATATTGTGATTAGGTAAGTTCTTTGCTGTGTGTTATTTCTAATAAACCTTTCACACATGACATGTTTGAAGAACAGCATATGTATACATCACATACATTGAACAGTTCATCCATAAGAAGAACAAAACTCAGCAATTCAGCAATCAATCTTAAGATAATAAGTGCTTTTTTTTTCTCCTTTTTTCTTTTTGTGCGTGTAGAAACCCAACAGGCTTAATTCACTCTCAAAAGACGCCTTATAAGAAGAGGATTGCCCTAACCTTTATATATAGTTCAGGATCAGGTAACACAAGTGATGTGGAATTTGTAACAAAAAAACAAGCGATGTGGGATTCAACGCGCCCCCTCACGCGCAGGGTGGACTTTGACAAACCACTACAAACAGATATCAAAGGGTCCAACATCAATGTGGAATTCAACACGCCTAACTCTGATACCATGAATGGGCCAAACTCACTCTCAAAAGATGCCTTGTAATAGGATGATTGCCCTAAACTCTATATATAACTCAGATCGGGTAACACAAGGAATGTGGGAAAGAGAAAGAGAGCGATGTAAATTACCAGGAACTTTAGGAACACCAAGTCTTTCACACAACTCGTCGCAAAAGTGATTGCAGTTCTTTGATAACAAATCATACGTGTTACCGGGCCATTCTCTACTGAGTCCCATGAGGATTTGGTTGACTTCAAATATTGAACAATTTGTCGATCCAAGGACTATTCGTTCACGATATGTGTACATTGGGTTCTTCCCATGAGGACAACTAAAGACCCCTGTACCCTGTTCACAGTACCCAAACGACCATTCCTCATCTCCATAAACCTAGAACACATCGAACACAGCCAATTTAGAAGACAAATAGACTCTCAACTCAGATAAGGAGACACAATATTAAGAAAAAAGGATACATAATATGTTGCAAAGTAATGCATTTTATGAGGAAATATGTTCACCAAACAAGGCATAGAAGTATAAAAACTATCCGCTTGAATGGCTAAAGGATATAACCTCCAATCAACTAAAAAACGAGGATTTTTAGTATGAGGATTTTGCCAAAGTGATTTAGAAAGCCTACTTCGAGCATAGCACCTAATAATCTGTGAAATCCCCCTTCATAACGATATGAAACACTTGATGAACACCTGTAATCCAACATTTCCCCAACATTCGAAGCGGTAAAAATGCACATGCAAATAGTAGAGGTTTCATTATTAAACAGTTCAAAGTAAAAAGAATTTCTAAATTGATTGGTATAAGGATTTGGAAAATAATTTCAGTTTTTTGTTTGATTTTTAGTTCTTTGGTTTCAATCAAGTTGCAAATTATTTTTGGACAAAAAGAATGAGATTTAGATTAGATAAAGCTTTTAAGTGCAGCTAATAATCCAATATACTCACCAATTTTCAAAAGAGACATTCCACGGAAAGAAAGAACTCTATAGTAAAGTATGTAATTGAATCTCTGAAGCGAACAGCACCAGAATACCACTTGACAAATGCAAATGAAGCAACAACATATAATAAAGCCATGTTTGATAACCGCTTAAATTATAAGTGCTGAGAATTTTAAGTGCTCAAATTATAAGTATTGAATATATTAAGTATTCAATTTTTTTAATACTTTTAAATTCAAAAAAATTATTTTTGTACAAATTTCTATTACTAAAATAATTTTTACAACTTTATTTTTCTAAAATATTCTCCCTCTATTTTTTCTCAATTTAATATTTCTCCATCTGTAATTTTTGTATGTAACTTTTTTTGCGAGATTTTACAGTATTGGTATAAAATATTAGTTATGATAATTAGATATTTTATGATATTAAGTGATAAATGCTAAAAAATTAAGTGAATCACACATCACTTAAAATATTAAATAATTTTTTAAGTGATTGCTTGATTTTGTTATATACCTACTTTAAGTGGTTAATTGCTTTATCAAACGGGGCCTAATTCGCAGACATGTGTTGTGCAGGAAATAACCACAAACACACAAAGGACCATCCATAGTAAATCCTAAAGAGCAAGGAAAATTCTGAATAAGAAACCCTAGATTCATAGATTATCCAGCATTGCATCATCCAGAAACGATCATATACAAAATTACAACATGCATCTAGCAAATTCAAATGAATTAACGATTGTGCATTGATTTGAGCGTAGAGAGAGAGGGGGGGGAGAGACCTGGACGGCGCTGTGGAAGATGCCGCCGAGACCGATACCGTCCTTGAAGAACTTGTTGATCTGAACAATGGTGTTGTTCGTCTTATCTGAACCGCTACATGTCACGTCGTAAACATGGAGGATCACCTCCGCCATTTTCAACCTAACAATTCTCTCTCTCTCTCTTTTTCTCTCTGAGAATCGGATCGAACAATTTCAGCGAAAATTGAAGCAACAACCGGAATCTGTATCACCGAGAGCGCTCAATTCTCAAAATTCACAACCCAAAGCAAAAACTCCATGGCCGTAACCGCCATTGTCCTCTCTCTCTCTCTCTGCGATTCTTTTTTTTTTTCAAAACTTTAATTAATAATTAATATAGGTGAGAATAACTGCCAAAAAGAAATTAGGGAAGCGGCAACAATTGCGGGGCCCGCGCCTCCGGTTAGGGTTAATCGTCCCCACGTAACGCATGCACAATACGACGTCGTTCTTATCTCCGTTCCACCTT
This sequence comes from Eucommia ulmoides, assembly GCA_016647705.1. Lineage (NCBI taxonomy): Eukaryota > Viridiplantae > Streptophyta > Magnoliopsida > Garryales > Eucommiaceae > Eucommia > Eucommia ulmoides. Next base: position 1,844,767 of record CM028336.1, read on the forward strand.
TTTTTTTTTTCTTTTTTTTTTGGGGGGGTCGTTCCCAAAATTACTGAGCCATTTGATTACTGTTTCTGTTTTCTGATTTATGTTCCTACTCCTGAAATTTTGGAATTAATCTACAAAGAACACATTCGGTAAACACGTTTCTGTTCTCAAAATTTTAGAAATAATTTGTGATTATTTCTTAAATTTTTTAAGAATACGAGAAACTAAAAATATATTAATTCTTATTCACTCCCATAAAATTGTTCTCACTATCATCTCGTCAGTCACCACCACCCACCGGCCACCACCACGCTAACCAGCATACAAAAAAAAAAAAAAAATATTACAACCATACATGTTTTCTATTTTTATTCTCATAAAAAAATTAAAATATTTATTTCAGAACAATAGCCGTTACCAAACATGTTTCTATTTTCGAAGTACTCCAAAACAGAAACAAAATTATCATCCCATTCCAATTTATTAAAAATAAAAACAATACACCACCTCAATTTTTTGTTCCCAGTTTTCCAGGAACAGAAACACTAAAACAATCAGAGAACCTTAAGCAAATTGTATTAATTAATAATCCTGAATACATAAACAATCATATCATCAGACCTATTCTCCATTATTATCCAGCAAAAAAAAAAAAAAACTATCTTCAATCTTTCAAACAAAACCATAAATTACAACGGATTGTCACCTCAAAAAAATAAAAATAAAAAATAAAAGAGCGGCGGCATCTTCGGGAGCTAGTACGATTTGGCGAAAATGGCGACTTCATGAGCAGGATTACCGGTCATCAAGCAAGTTTTGGGGGCAGGAGGCTGATCAAAGGGGAAACACCTAATCGTTGCCCCCGTCTCTTCTTTCACCTTCAATTCGTCTTCGTCGCTACCAAATCAAATTCGATGATTCAACACGAATCACAGATTATCATGTTTTTTACGGAACAAAAATAGAAGATTAGCTTGTATTTTATTTCAAATTGTACAAGGAATTACTACTATAAAGTCGGATTCGGAAAGCCAGGAATTCGAGCTTTGGAATTGAAATTAGAAATGAACGTCAGCAAAATTAAAAAAAAAAAGGGTAAATTGTCTTTTACTCCCCCCTACTTTGTCTAATTATCACTTTATCCCCCTTCACTTTAAAGCATTACACTTTACTTCTATTTTTAAATAAAGTGAGAAATTAATTTTTTCCATTAAAATTAACAAAATATATTTAAAAATTTATGAAATTAAATTTTCCAACCAATTTCTTGATAAAATAGATGCAATTGCCCCTTTATTTTAATTTTAATTTATTTTTTTTAAATATTTATGATAAAAGTGATAAATTGGAAAACTAATTTATTTTTAGTTTTAATTTTATTTTGTGTGTTATCAGGAAAAAAAAAAAAACCTTTTATGGCCTTTATTTATATATGAAATTTAAAATAAAAAAAAAAATAACGAGAAATTAAGTCATTTTATGCGAGTTTCTCATTTAGTCAAATAATAGAAAGGGGGTAATGTGTAGGTTTTCAAAGTAAAAAGGTTAAAGTAAAACACAACCAATATCCAACATTGTAAACGCAATTAACCAAAATTTTAAACGTGTCGGTTTCTAATTCCAATTTCGAAGCGACCCAATTCCATACCACCAAACACTACCTTATCATTACTATTATAATTTACCTGGCTGACCAAGGGCCTCTTGCCCATTTGCCTTCGGAAATCACCTCTTTCAGCTCATCATATGAACTCACATCCACAATGTTCCTACAAAAGAACGTCGTTCAAAGTCAGCAATTCATAGGGCGGTGTTTGTTTAGAGCCCGTTTGGTTGTCCTTCAATTCACAAATTATACAGTTTTTCAATTAGTCAATTTATCAATTCTTCTAGTTTAGTGTTTGGTTATAAGGCGTAAAGAAACTCCTTTAGAAAAGAAAGTAACAAGCAAGTGGATCGAAAACCATTCTGAGAGCAAGAATACCGTAAGCTAGAGCCCATTTGGTTGTCTAAATTCTCCTAATTTAGAAATTATCTTAATTTTAATGAATAGAAATTATTCAATTGTTTTAGCTTGATTAAAAGTTTTTCAGTATATTTTGCTCCAATTAAACGAGAAAATCTAACTTACAAGTAGAAGCAAAACAGTTAGTTGGCTAATTTGAGTGATTTTGGTGGCGATTCATTAGTGTTTCTGTTTTTTGTTTCTACTTCCAATAAATTGGGATGGGAATTTTGCTTTTGTTCTGGACTATTCCGTGAATGGAAACATGTTTGGTAACGACCATTATTCTGAAATTGTTTCTTTTAATTTATGAGAACAGAAACAAGAAACACGATTGGTTACAACATTTGTTCTTTTTTTTCTTTAAATGTATGGTGGCCGGCAGAGGAGTAGTGGTGGTGGCCGGCGGTGGTGGGAATAGTTTTGTGAGAGTGAATAGGAATCAACATTTTTTTATTTCTCATATTCTTAAAAAATTCAGGAATTACTCTCAAAATTTTGGGAACGGAAACGTTTATGTACATTAATCCCAAAATAAAATTTTGGGAGCGGAAACAGAAACAGTAACCAAACAGGGCCTTGATTTTTACAACCAGGCATCAAAATATATCAAAATCATCATGAATTGACTAATTGAAAAAGGGAGATAATTTGCAAATTCGCGAACAACCAAACGAGTCCTTAATGAATGTCATATTAAGAAAAGAAAAAAAAAAGACATTCTTAGAGCAGGAATACATACCTTTCCCGAAAGGATATTGCCTGTTCAAGAAGAGATGAGTGGACCTCGTCCAGTTTCTCCTTTACGTAAGGCACCAAAACCGAAGGTTCCATGGATATTCCAAAGAATTTTCCCTTTTTGTCCCTTCCACAATCTCTTCTACAAATGACCAAACTACCGCTGGAAACATCACGAGGTCCAATTTCAATCCTTAGAGGAACTCCCTACACCAAGCAAGGTCTGTTAAAATTAATTGCATACAACCCGGGATTTCTCTTCCTATAACAATTTTGGATTACAAACCAAATAGGGTTCCTTTCAAGTTTCAAGGGAAAATCCTGACAAAATAATAGACAATTTTGAAGAATTACATGTACAACAATTTAGGTCACATGAAATAAGGAAAAGAAATGAGATTTGAAGTCTATAGCCGGTCATGAAAGCAAGAAATCAGGAGTAAAATTGGCTTTATTGAATGAATTTCTTTATAAGATGCGAATACACACACACACACACACACAACTACATACATAAATGCATGTATGTACCTTCATTTCCCAAAAATTGAATTTCCATCCTGGTGTTTGCTGCTCGGATTCATCAACTTTTACTCTAATGCCTGCACTTTGCAAAACACCTCTCACAGACGAAGCAGCATTAAAAACTCCCGTCTTCTCATCAGGTTTCTTCCATATGGGGACAATTATCACCTAGAAATTGATCAAGAAATCAACTAAATTTATATGGCAGGTATGTAATAAGTTCAAGGAAATTGTCAAAATGTTTATAACACTACAATACAGTAGAGTAGCAAATTACTATTATAACCCTCAATACCTGCAGGGGTGCTAGCTTTGGGGGCAGCATCAAACCGGTATCATCCCCGTGTGTCATGATGATACCGCCAACAAAACGGGTGCTGATTGCCCATGATGTCTGCCACACATGTTGTCTTTGTCCATTCTCATCAGTGAACTGCACAAGCACATAATATATTATACACAAACAAATTCATGAAAAAAGAAAAAAAAAACTGAAACTGTGCAAGTTCAAAACTTTAGAATCAAATAAAGGAAGTGTGGGAAGTTCAAAAAACCTAACGGTCCTAGCCTAAAATGCCAGGATACAATATTTTGACCACGCCACTTATCGTCACTGCTGTAATAAGAGTCTAGTTGACATGTTCTTCAGTAAACTCAACCCTTTCCTTCTCTAAACATGCATTCAAGGGAGGTATTTGAAGAAAGAAATTGATTTGGTAATGGGATTTATAAAAAAAAATTAGGGAAGTTTCTTAAGAAAAATTTACAAATCTCTTTTTTCAAATCAAATTATTTAAAATACCTCATTCAAACGCACCCTAAGGTTCACTAAGTATGCATTAAAATACCTTAAAAACAAAAAACTCATTCATTAACCCCTTTACGCTTAAAGCTTGTATTCATTCCTATTCTTTCTTTAAAAGATGACTCACTGAAAACAAACTGCCGTGAAGAAAAAACCTCCATTAACCAGAGAAAAGCATAGAAGTTTGATACCCTAAAACAATATATATTAAACCTGTGTTGCAAATGCACGAGAAAAGTTCTGTCCTAGGTTGTGGCTTGTTCCAGCCTGCAAAGCCTTCCGATCACCCAGCATTGCTTCAATGGTGTAAGTCTTTGAAGCACCGGCAAATGTCTCAACTCTTGATTTTCGACCTGCAATAACAGGTATTGCAGCTTGCTCATAAGCAAATTTCGTATAGATATCAATCATCTGTAAAGCCTGCAGTTCAACAGCATCAATCTGTTAAACTAAAACAGTAACACAATTTAAGTGCAATTTAGTTGTTTAAAGTTTTATAAAATGTGGACCTCTTTCTCTGCCTCATCTGAAGCGGCATGAGCAGTGTGGCCCTCCTGCCATAGAAACTCAAGTGTTCTTATAAACGGTTTAGTACGCTTTTCCCATCTCGTCACATTAACCCACTGAAGAAATTAGATATAAGGAAACAAGCATCAGTTAGACTTGGATACAACTCTATATGAATTGAGACCATGTGAATTAATATCTGTATCCTTTACCTGGTTTATCATGAGAGGAAGATCACGGTGACTATGAATCCACTGAGTAAACATGTGATTAACAATGGTTTCACTGGTAGGTCGAACCTGTCAGAACCTCAAGAAGCACAACAATCAAAGCCGAAACTTAGATAATACTTTCTCAAATTTGAACAAAATGGGTATATGAACTTATCAGTCGGAATCACACATATTCATTAAAATATAAAAATAAAACAACAAAAAAAGGGTTAATAGTTGCTGAGTAGAAAATGTACCACAAGTTTTTCTTCAAGTTCCTTCCCTCCTCCAATGGTCACAAGGGCTAATTCGGGACTGAATCCCTCGACATGGCTAGCTTCTTTCTCTATGAATGAGTATGGTATAAACTACAAACACCAATACGCATATCAAAGAAATTGAAATGAACGACATTGAATATGTAGTTAACAACTTGAAAGTTTCAGAGATTTAGAGACAGTTCTGTGAAGTAACAAGTTAAAATGAACAGTGAATATGCAGCTACAATGAAGAAGAAAAAAATGGATAAAACAAGAATTGAGGAGTGATTCAACGCATATTAGACTGCACAGCTACTAATTGATTAATCAATGTCGGAAAACTCGCACAATTGAATCCCTGAGAATTAAAACAATAAATTGACTGCTAATTCATGAACCAAGGATCACCATCTAACAAGAATTAAGTAGATAATACTGAGAAAATGGAGCACAAAGACTCACGGAGGGAGAAATGTAGGCTTATACCTGCGGGAAGTACATGTTACTGTGACCCGTCTCCTTGAACTTACCATTCAAATAATCCTGCAAAAAAAGATCAAACACCAATTAGATGAATCAACAGCCAGCGGCTAAACTTCAAAACTCAGCCATTAACGCAAAAAATGAAAGAAATAGAACCGTAAGCGTAGCTTTAAGTGAACCTGAATTGCCTCCCATATGGCGTAACCGTACGGTCGGATGACCATAGTTCCCCGAACCGGGCCATAATCAGCGAGCTCGGCTTTGTCGATGACGTCAAGGTACCAAGCACTGAAGTCCTGGGAACGAGGCGTAATGACTTTGTCCTTGTCTTGTACTCTAGACCTCCGGTTTGCACCTAGGTCATCGATTTCCGACGAAATTTCTTTCTCCGCGGTGGACTGACCGGAGAAGCTAGCGGCTGCGAGGCGCTGGAGTGGGAACTGGAGGTGGCCGTGGCGTCGGAAAAGCGACGGCGATCTAGCGGAGGACGCGGTGAAGATGGAAGTGAGTGAGGGCAATCTCGCAGCCCCCATTCTAGAGAGAGAGAGAGATGGTATTTGGAGGTTTGGGATTTAACACAAAAATGGATGAGGTTTCGATGACCTGTGATGGATGCTCATGACTAGGGGAGGGGGTGGTCATGGCCGGGCCGGGACAGAATCGGGTCGGACCTAACCGGTCCGGTCCGAACATCGGGTTTATTTTCCTGTCCAATTCCGCCCATTGTCAAATGCATAAAATTCAAACCCAGTCCAAAAATTGGATGGACGAACTGAACTCTCCTTAAATATAAATGGGTAGGCCGTAGTGCAGTACAAAAATTGTACTGTAAATTGTATTGGTACGGAAAAAATATTTAATGGTTCTTGAGCTGGTTGATGCTGCACCACAATCCATTAATGGTTGACATCTTGGATTAATAATCCCACAGGTCAAATTGGAAGTTGTGTAGACAGACCGATGGAGGTGACTTGATAAAAGTGAGCCAACTTGACAAATGTCAAATTTTATTGATTGTGGTACACCACGTCAATCGTTGAGTTTGCACCATCAAAACCACTGAATGGTTGATATCTTGAAATAATAACCCCACAGATCAAATTAAAAGTTGTGCAGACATGTAAAACTGACCTGATAAAAGTAAGTCAATCTGACAAATGTCAAACCATTCGTTGATTGTGGTGCATCACGTCAATCGATGGAGTTGTACGACCACAACTAATGAATGGTTGACATCTCGATATAATAACCCCACAGGTCAAATTAGAAATTTTGCAGACTTGTGAAGGCGACTTGATAAAAGTGAACCAACTTGACAAATGTCAAACCATTCATTGATTGTGGTGCACCACTCAACCGATAATGTTGCACCACCACAACCAATGAGTGGTTGACTTCTTGGAATAATAATACCACGAGGCTAATTGGAAACTGTATAGACATGTGGAATTGGACTTAATAAAAATGAGCTAACATAACAAATGTCAAATCATTCATTGATTGTGGTGCAAAACATCAGCAGATGATGTTGCACCACCGCAACCAATAAACGGTTGACATCTCAGAATAATTCCATAGGTCAAATTGAAAGTCTATAGAGACGACCTGATAAAATTGAACTAACATCACAAACCATTCATAGATTTTGATGCATTACCAACCAATTCAACATGTATTTTTGATTGAAAAAATGAAGAAAATGTAATCAAATCTCATTAACCAATGCTAAAAGTTTATACAAACTAACTATCAACATAAAATGAAGTGTTTACAAACATAAGAACGAAGTTCACAACAGTCAACCTACTTGACTGAATTGAAAACAGGGAAAGCGATCATTTCAAAACAAAGCAAACTAGAACATCACCCTGAACAAATATTCCATTCAAAAAAGATCTAGTCTTTTCAAGTAGCCTGCAGATGCATGAGATTCAATCCTGTTGCAGCTTAGGACGAATCGATCAACACGAAATCGGGTATATCATGATCCATCCAGTCCATCAACGGAAGAGTTGGTGATTTCGGACTTCCACAACGTCCGGGAGAGTCAATTTCATCATCTGGTCTCTTTCTTTCTATAAATGCAAATTCATCTTCATCCAGCAACTCCGGCTCCTTTGAGGGACTCTCAATCTAAAAAAAGAAAATCAATTTCATCGTAAAAATGACAGTCCAATGCACGAAAGCTCCCCCGCCTTAGCAGGGGGGGTCTAGGGAGGTTCAGATGTACACAAGCATTAACCCTATTTACAGATAGATTGTTTCCAAGATTTGAACTCGAGACCCTCCAGTTCACAATGCAACAACTTTATCATATCATCATTTGGTTTTCTGCGCACGTTCATGAAGTAAGATTTTTTGAGAAATAGACCAAATAGAGACTAGACTGACCTTTGAGTTTTTTGATGATGGAAGCTCCCATGGAGACTCGAGTTTCATGGTGATATCTAGCAAGAAGAAACACAAGAGATCAAACAGAGTCCAAAATGAAAAGGGATCAATTCAGTATATATAATAATTGTATAAAGGGTTTTTCAATATATCACCATTACGTAATCCAAACAAAGCAAAAAATTAAGAGGGTAAAGTACACACGCATATATACATAACTGAATATAAATCAGGACATATTTGAGACATGTTTACGATATTCAATTAAGAGGGTAAAGTACACAGGCATATATACATAACTGAATATAAATCAGGACATATTTGAGACATGTTTACGATATTCAAGATTAATGTATTTAATTAAAATTCTTTAAGTACGGGGTATATACTAGTATGTGTGTGTAATTGAATAAAGGGTTTCAATACATACATTACCATTATGCAGCCCCAAGATAATTGTATTTGAATCAACTTGTAGGATATTCAAGATTAAAGTATGATATTAAGATTAGTGCCTTTAGGTACAGGTATATACTAGTATACACATATTAAATAATTGATTTCAATAAATTACCATTATGGAGGCCGATGATCTCGTGAAAGTAATCCGAATCAATACCCCTCTTCTGTGCAGAAATGCATTTCTGATGATCATGAAGAAAACCTTCCTCTGCAATACAATTGGGAAGATTTTCTTCATTCACCTTCTTATCAAAGCTCTTCTTCGTTGACTGAATCTCCGACAGCTTCCTCGAATTTGTGAGGTCTCCGAGCGGTTTTCTTACACGAGCTTGAGTTTTCTCTTGATGAGGCTTAAAGGCTTTAGCTTTTCCACCAGCAGAAGACTTGTTAGATTTAGACGCAAGAATTTGATCTTCCTCAATGGAAATCACGTTCATCGAATTATTTTTCTTCGATAAATGAATTTCAGAAGGTTTTCCTGAATTTGATATATCGATAAGCGCTTTCCTCCTTCCACCTAACCCTAACCCAGCTTTCTTCTCTGCTTTCGAAATGTTCTTTCCACCAACCGGAGCTCGAGCTCCTGTGACGATGATGACAAGTTAAAAAAACCATGTTAACATCCATAAGATCTTAATTAGATAGAAATTTTTAGAATAGTTGGGGGTTGTTTGATTGAAAAATTGAGTGGTGTTTCTAGTTTTCAAAAACTATAAATACTGTTTTTTTTCCTTTTAACAATACATCTCAAAAACACTTTTTACAAAACGATTTTCTCAATACTCGATCAATCGCATCACCTACTTTTAATATTATTTTTTTATTATTTACAAAATTTCTTTACCACGCATTTGCCTAACAAACATCTTATTATTTCTCTTTTACAACATCATCTTTCAATCAATCAAGACCACCTTTACTTTTCAAAATTTTAACACATTTTTAACAAATATTCTCTTTTGAATACTTTTTCAAACCTGAACCAAACCACAATTTTCGAAACATAAACCAAACTAATCCTTAATACTTGAATAATCTTACCCTTGATATGAGCATTTGAAAATTGATCTTCAATCAGGGCGCCGATTTGTGTTGCCATTTGTTATCTTTAAAAGAACAGAAATCTGGAAAATTCCAATCAAATAAGAGGATTAGACTACTAGTTTTCTCACTGATAAACATAATAATGCCGAAAGAAATCTTATTTCTTGATTCGGAGAAGTATAGTTAAAACAAACACAAATAAGGATAATTAGCTTCTATTAATCCCAACCCATGCACCAAGAAAATTACCCCTCAAGAAGGAAATTAGTGAATTTCTATTCAAAGATCGATGCTGTTTTCAATATAATACTCCAATAAATGCAAGAAAAAAAGAGACATTACAGTTGAAAATTCATGGCTAAAACAAGATTAGGGTTTGAGTGAGCGGAAAAATACTAGGGTTACAATAAAATCGGAAGAAATCTTCCGAAAGGTTTTGTGATGTATAAATCATCTTCCACGGACAAAAGAATTAAGCAAATCTTTTACCATCAAGAACTCAAGAACCAAAATCCTCCCTAAACTCATTAATTTAAACAAATCAAATAAATAACAATCAACAACACAAGAGTCAAGAACAAAACTCTAAACACATTAACGATTTATAAGTATTAAACAAAGTAACAAACAAAATATAAATTTCAGAAAAAAAAAAAAGAAAAAAAACTTACTGAAGTGCTGAATCGCTGGTCTGTCGTCGGAGGTTGCACAATCAAGGACGTCGTCCGTTCGTCGTCGGCTGAGATCGGACAGAGAAACAGGGGAAGATCTGAGATCGGTAGTGGAAATGGCTGAAATCGGAGATAATTTGGGATTTTAGGGCAGCGAAAATGGACAATGGATGCAATCTGAGATGGGTTTGAGAGAGAGAAATGCAGCGATTATTAGGGTTTTATACAAATGGGTTTGAAAACGGCTCTTTGAAGCCCCTAACGCAACGGTCATATTTTCAGAAAATATGTGAATTATTTAATTAATTAATTAACTATAAATTTAGTAGAAGTTGATTTAATTCCATTTATTATTGGGTTTTTTTTAATTGTTTAACAATAAATTGGCAACCAAATTTAACAATCAATTATTAATTAAACAAACCAAAAGCTATTTTCCTAAAAAAAAAAAAAAAAATTGGTATACCTACAAGAGTGTCCCTTACCCATACAGAGTGAAATACTATCTTGTTCGGGGTACGTGATTGTCTCTCCCAACAAGTGTTTTTTTGCAGACTCAAACTCCTGAATTTACAGAGATTCCTCAACTACTTTAGCTCAAATAGCAAGCGCACACTTGAGCTACACCTTATTGGTTAGTTATTTTCTTAAAATTGATGAGGGCAATACTAGACCTAGGGTTGTTCATGAGTTTGAGTTTGGTTCGAACCCAACTTAATAAATTACAAAAATTTGTAGGGTTCGAGTTTGGCTTGGGTATCGAGCCCTATTCTCGTGTCCAAGCCCACCGTTGTAAAATGGATAACCAAGTCTGACCCTAGGAGTGGCCTGACCTTATGTATATTTTTTTAAATAATTAATAAATATTTTTTTAAATAAAATATAAACTATACAACTATTTTATAGTTTATTTATTTTATGTATAGTAATTTAATAATCGGATGGGTGGAGCAAGGCGAGCTTAAATATAAATGATCCTTAAAAATGGTCGGACTTAATTTTTGGATCCTTACCCTATTTATGAGCTTAAATTTCAAAGATAAACCGTAAAAAATAATACCTCATTCAATTTAAACCCTCATTCAAAAGTAGTGTGTAAATTTAGGTGGCGTTTGGTTAGTGTTTCCACTTTTCTGAACCCAACTGGAATGGGTTGGATTGAGTTGAATTGGGTTGGATTGAGAATTTTGGAAACAGAATTGCATTTAGTAACGACAATTTTTGTTTTGTGCTGAGAACAGAATGTGTTTGGTAACGATTTTATCCTAAAACTACTTCTTTTTTTTGAAATTTTTTTGTGTTTGGCGGCGGCGGTGGTGTTAGACGGTGGGCGGACGGCTGGACGCCGGCGACGGCGGTGGTGTCAGACGGTGGCCGGTGGCGGCGGACGGACGGCGACGGTCTCCGGACGGCGGCAGCCGATGACCAGCGGCGGTGGACGGTGACTAGCGGCGGGTGGTCGTCGGACGGTGGCCGGAGTTGAGAACTTTGGGTTGAGTTTTTTGGGAAAAAAAAAAACAAGTTTTTTTTGTTTCTCATTTGCTTAACATTTTGAGAATCAATTCCTATTTTTTGGGTTGGGTTGAGTTAAGTTTTGTATTTGCTAAACACATTCCCAAAAATCAAACTCAGAATTTTTGGGTTGGCTTGAGTTGGGTTAAGTTGGGAACACTAACCAAACGGGGCCTTAGATAACAAAATTAACTAACTCGAAATTAATTTGTAAAATTTAGATAGATATGACAACATTAAAATCTTTTTAGTTCACTTCACTCCTTAAATCAAAAGGGATAGTTACACCTACCACTGTTTAATTTAATCCGAAAAACAGTTAAATCCCGTGTTACAAAATTAAATAATATTAATAAAAATAATAAAAGATTAACCAACATTTTTTAAATGACGAACAAAATTCTGTAATTTACAAAATGCCAAGAGAGTAAATCTATGTTTGATAATCGTTTAAATTTTAAATGTTGAAATTTTTAAATGTTGAATTTTGAGTAGTGAAATAATAAGTGTTGAATTTATTAAGGACGAAATATATTAAATATTTAATTTTTTAATACTTATAACTTTAAAAGAATTATTTTTTTTATAAATTTTTATTCCTAAAATAAAAAAATATTCCATCTATAATTTTTCGTATATAATTTTTTTTTTAAAATTTTACAATATTAGTATAAAATATTAATTGTGATAATTAGATACTTTATGATATTAAGTGATAGGTGCTAAAAATAAGTAAATTTCTTGTCATTTAAAATTTTGAATAATTTTCTAAATGATCCTAAAAAAATTGTTTAATTTGATAAATATGATTTCAATTTTAAATAGTTAATTGTGTTATCAAATGAAACCTAAGTAAAGTAAGAGATACCATAGATTACTTGATACATTATACTTTTAAATTTAAATTGTCACTTTTAAAAAATTATTTGGCCTCAATGGAGGCCCTGTTTGTTAACCGTTTTCATTCCAGAATTTTCTATTCCATTCCCATATTTTTAGGAATTCTACTTGTGAATAGTGTTTGGTAATTTTTGTTTTCGTTTCCATTCTATTCACATTTGAGAATTGTATCCATTTTTTTTCCTTCAAAAATGAGAAATAAAAAAAATTATTTCTCATAATTCTCATTCCACTCCCAAAACTATTTTTTACTGTTCATCCACCGGCTACCACCATTTGTCGCCGCCGTCTCCTGCAACCGTTGCCGGTTACCTCCGACAATGCCGACTGCCCATTGTTCGGCCACCGCCGCCGCCGGCAACTTTCCGTCCACCTTCCGGCCGCCGGCCGGCCGGCACAGTCACCCCCGCCGCCACCGTCGCCGCATGCCGTCCGGCAAAAAAAAAAATCTAAAAAAAAAATGATTTTAAGATAAAATCGTTATCAAACGCGATTCTCTTCTCAAAGAAAAAAAAATTATCGTTATCAAACGCAATTCTACTCCCAAGAAAGAAATAAAATTCTCATCCCATCTCATCCCACTATTAAAATAGAAACAGAAATATCTCATCCCACTATTAAAATAGAAACAGAAATAGTTACCAAACGCCATTCTGTTCCTTATTTTTGTTTTATCTTTTAAAATTTTGAGATTTTGAAACAAGTTTCCCAAATGTATTTTTGTTCCCAAATATTCTCACAATTTTGGGAATACTCTCTGAAATTCTAGAATTTAATAAACAAAAAAATATTAATTCGATTTTCCTTCCAAAAAATCATTCCCAAACGATTTTCCTCGGCCGCCACCACCAACCAACCACACTAAACGACCCATCACCAGCACCGCACATCTCCGACCTAACACATTTTTATATTTTTACTTCGAAATATTTTAAGAACATTAAGAATAATTGTCATTACAAACACATATCCTTTTTCAGAACATCAAATGCCAACGCCAACTTAACTTCAACTAATAATTAGAGAATTTTGTTATACAATACCATCCAAAAATCCACAACACTAAAAAACTAGGACAAAAAACAAGAACAAAAATTAAAGGTTTGAAGAACAAAACATCCTTAGGCAGCAACCTTTTGTTTCTTGGGCATACGATAACCCCCCACGACACAGGCGTGGTCTCGCTCAAACGGCTCGAGCGTGACCTGTTCCATTGGCTTGAACTGCTCTACCTGAAGCTTCTTCACTTCCTGTGCAAACACTGCCTCTGCTGGTACTGTGGAATCTATGCAGTTTGCCTGAAAAATATAAAATTAAACAATTCAATTGTGATTTCAGTTTTCGTTTTTGTTTTCTTTCTGTTCCCAAAAAAGGGGAACAAAAACTATAAGGCAGCATTTGGGAGCACAAAATTGAAGCCACAGAAGTTTAGATTTTACTTGTTCCTAATCTGATTACTAAGCTTTATTCTGAAAATTTGAGATTGAAAGAAAACAATGGTTCTTTTGTTTCTGCAACTTTTTCTGTTCTAGGGTCTTCTAGGAATAGAAACAGAAACACCAAACAAGTAAAAATACCAATTGATTTGAGAAGCAGCTTTTAAAGAACACTAATACCGATTAGTGTTCCTGCTTCTGTTTTTTGCTTTTAGTCCACAAAAAACCCCCGAACAAAAACAATACATGTTCCGATTCTGATAGCTGAAATTTGTTCTTAAAAATGAGAACAGAACAAAAACTATATTTTATTTGCTTTCAATGGTTACTTATGCCTCTTCATTAGGATAGGGATTGATTTGAGGAAAAAAGATGAATGAGATCGGATTATAAACATTTTAAGAGAAAAAATCCCCCCAAAAATTTTAATACCCCTAATTCTAAGACGGTTAAATTCAATATGGTGCCGGTAGGCACAACAAATCCTAGTGAATGTATATATATATGTGTGTAACTATGTATATAAACACAATCGAAAGACAATACAAACCTTGATTGATATAACAAAGTGGCCTCCAGCTTTCAAGAAATAAGATGCATTCAGCGCTAAAATCCTCGCCTAAATACAGCCAACAAAGAAGAACACATAATCAATTGCAGCTTCATAAACATAGACATTAAAACAACAAAGAGACCGGAATCCTCATCGAACAAGAGCACCATCGCGTGTCATTGACACTCGGTTCGGTCCCACATTTGCCAACTTAGTAAAAATGTATTAGCATCAAGTATGGGTTTAACCACTACTGCCAGTGCATAAAACTCTGAAGCTCCACAAAAAATAGAGGTAAAAAAATTAGAAAAAAAATAAACTAAAGGGCAAAAAAAGACCCCTAGTTCTTGATCTTGTTTCATTTTGCCCCCTCCACTTTGAAAACCTACCCTTTACCCTCGTCTACTTGTGATAAATTGGAAAAGATTGATTTGTTTTTTTTGTTTGATTAAGGAAATATGTTAAAAAAGGTAAAATAAAAATTATCTTCTAAATTATACATGAAATGGACAAAAAACAATCTTTTTTTGAAAAAAAAAAGGTTCTGTCTTTGTTAAAACAGAAAAGAAACATAAAGTAGATAAAGGGAAAGGGAGATAGAGAGAAAGGGAAAGAGAGAGAGTTCTAAAATTTCCCTTTATCACCTTTAAATATTAATTTAAATTTAAAAAATGAAAATAACATAAAAAACTTCATGGGAGCATCAGACACTCGGTTTTTGCATCACTCATGACGTCTTGAAGGGGAATCCAAGTAACTCATCGCATGCCGACTAGTAATAATGCTATAAAATATGTGAGAGGATAGTAAAAAATAAAAAATCAAATTATATAATTCAACCTCCCATATCACAATGTTGTGATTTGGGGTGGAATCAATCAATCAATCAACATCTAATCGTTCTTAAAAGATTGAAGAAAAATATCCCAGTAAAAATCAAAATTAATAAGAATGGAAAACATTGAACCATTAACAACCAAGTCATATTCAAGCAACTCCATAAGAGCATCAGAGACTCGGTTTTACATCACCCAAAATGTCTTGAAGGGGAATCCGAGTAACTCATCACACACCCCATTTATGAGTAAACACAATTCCTTAAGCGAAAAAAAAAATAAAAAAAAACAAATATTAACTATAAAAGCAACTTCATATTAGCATCAGACACTCGGTTTTACATCACCCATAATGTCTTGAAGGGGAATCCAAGTAACTCATCATATGCTCAGTTGACTAATAATAAATGCAAATCTATGCTGGTGAAAATAGAAGGGAAATAAGTAGAAATTGATCAAAAGCATCATGAAATGGAACTTTAAAGAACGAAATAATCAAGCAAATCATCAAAATAAAACACAGTCAGAAAGGCAACATAAATTCAATGCCAAGAACACAATAAAACTATAAGGAAAACCAACATGTTAATAGAAAAAAATTGAAATGTAAAACGGCACATGAGAGATTATGAACAAAAGATGACTTGAATAAATCGATCCAAACCTATTTCTTAAGCATTCAAAAATGAAGATGTAAATAAGGGTAAACCTGATCAGGCTGGGCAACATCAGAGAATATCACATCCACCATGCCAACAAGCATACGGTATTTGGCGGGGTGTCTAGCATCCTCAATAATGGGGATTACATTTGTTCTCTTCTTTGCCATGTTCACCAAATCCCTACCACTTCTGTGAGAAAACTCAACAGCATACACCACTCCAGTCTACATAAAACAAATTATCAAGAATCAAACAACCAAATCTAGAAAAAATCAACGAATTTTTCAGATTATTTTTTTCTACTTACAGGCCCAACAAGGTCAGACACATGAGAGACAGTAGTTCCTGAAGCAGCTCCAAGGTAAAGGACTCGTGCACCAGGTTTCTAAATCACATACAAATTCATAAAATCAATGGCTGAAGTGTAAACCTGTATAGAACTTCAAAAACATATTGGATATATATATATATATATATATCAAAATACAATCTTACAATCCAGATATTATCAACTCCAGCAATAATGGCAGCTGCAAGCTTTGAACGGAAAGGATTCCAGATCCTGTACTCAACCTTTGTTCCATCTTCAGTCTGTGAGGAAGATGTTATGTTCATCACTAAAACTTCTATGCACTAAACGGGAACTTCTACCATCGAATCAATTAAGCATGCGAAAATTGAAACCAGATCCAGTGTCAAGACAGTCAGAAAAATAACCCATATAGTCCACACTCAACCCTTTCAGCATAAAGACGATTACCCTTATCCCTTCCCTTTCCCACATTCCTCCCTTTCTTTCACCTTTTTGCTATCTTCCTTTCCATCACTTTTTTCAACACCCATCAGAATAAACACAATGGCTGTGACTGTGAGTAATTTTCCACTGTTTTAATGTTTTTTAAACCCTTTCGGCATAAACACAATGTTTTTTTTAATTTAAACACGAGGGCGGAAATTTTGAGGTTTTCTTTTTGTGAATTTATGCAGGAAAGATACCGGCGTTTGGGAACTGGGATTACGTGAACGAGTTGCCAATCACTCAGTATTTCGAGTGCGCGAGGGAAGCTGGGTTGATTCGCTACAGTTGTTCCGGCGAACTCTATGGCGTTCATGATTTCCGCAAAGCCGCTCTTCCTCTTCCTCCACGAAAGGTCCCTCGCTCACTCTCACTCACTGCAACTAGTACTATGAATTAATCTAGAAATCATTTCAAATAACAACTGACCTGAATAGATACTCTCTTCTCGTTGTAAACGGCTTCTCCAGGCACCATGTTCTTGGTACAGATCGCGTCTTCCTTGCTACCCCTGGTAATGAAGACTCCCTCATATCTATGAGGCTCAACCACAACCTTACTGCCTCCCCTCATTCCTCCGCCGCGCCCTCCCCGGCCTCTTCCACCACCTCGTCCACCTCCACCTCCACTTCCACCTCTGCCTCCGCCTCGCTTCATCGCACTGTCGCCGCCTCTTCCACCGCCGAATCTTCCGCCGCCTCTTCCACCGCCGAATCTCCCGCCGCCTCTCCCACCATCGCCTCTACCACCTCGGAATCCACCACCGCCACGGCCTGCAAAAAGATAGAGAAATTAAATCCACCTAACTATCGAATCATTGAATGAAAAGCGTTGATTTTTATGAAGGAGCTGAAAATACCTCCTCTGCTTGGCATCGCCATTGAATAGAGATTAGAAAGTAGCAGAGAAACAGCGAAGGCGTTCTCCCGAGGAATGAAAAGAGGCGAGAGAGTTCCAGCCCTTTTGTAGCGAAAGAAATTAGGGTTTAGGGTTTTGCTTATTCAGTAATGGGACTCAAAGCACCCCTAAATTTTGCAAAAATTATAAAATCACCCCAAAAGTTTTATCAAATATTGCAATGTGGTCCTTTTTATCATAAATATATTAATAATTAGACCCAAAATTTTGTTCCTCATATCAGATATAAATCGTTACTCAGGGTAAATCATGTTCGCTCACATGTTACTTGAACGAAGTGCTGTGTCACGATGCTTTCGGTAGTCTTAGTCAAGAATCTGACTCCCCAATCTCAACCAAATTGACGTTTGAAAATTGGGTCGATAACTCAACATTTTTTAAGGTACTGATTTAATACTTGTATCGACCTATTTCCCCTTTAAGTACCTCGATCTCGCCAGCATTTCAATACAAGAATTGTCTCTTCCTTAACTGCCTTAAGGTTCTGGGCAAGCCTTGCAATGCTCCCGAACTATTGAGGAGGTCTATCTGTATGACTATGTGTTGTCTTCAAATGATAGGTCCATTGGATAGATTAAGAAAGTTTTCACTGTATTTGCGATAATCTCAATCTACTCTAATCATGTAGCCCTCGTATAAATTAATGGACTTCCATTTTGCACGTTTTTGGAACAAAATTTCTCGTATTTACATTATTGTTAGTGTTACTCTTTCAAAATTACTCTAGATATCTACTCTCCATGTACTGACTTTATTTAGAGCATCTCCAAAGGAGATGCTATAATTCGGTGTGCCATTTTGCCCAAATGGCACACCAAAAGCCTTTATGGCTAAAAAAAAAAAAAAACCTCTAAGGGCGATGTTAAACCCAAACCACCCCTTAATCATAAAAATCGCCCAAATCAGTAGCCTAATTACCTAGGCCACTTCTCAAATCAATGGCCTAATTGCCAGCCCACTTTCCAAATGGCCCAAAAATCGCCCAAATCACATGCCCTAATCGCACAAAAATTGCCCAAATCGTATAATTATATATATATATATATATATATATATAAAGAGAGAGAGAAACCAGATGGCGAAGGCTTAGGGTTGACTGCTACCTTCGCGACGGTAACAATGGCAATTCAAATGGCAAAGATGATAGAGGCTTACAATTTAGATGGCAGAGGCGGCAGCTTAGGGCTTGCGATTCGAGATGGCGATTCATAGATTTGGTTCGGTATTTGATTTTCATTTGTTCTTTCAAATGTTGTGGCTTTTTTTTTTTTTTGAACCTATTGCTTTTGAGATTTCAGACCGTTGGAGTAGCCATTGCTACTCCAACGATCAAATGACATGCCTTCTGTCTGTGTCAAATATGGTCTCCTTATGCCATATTTGGGATGGCACAGCATATGGCGCTTCCCTTGGAGATGCTCTTAGAAACATCCACCTCGGTTTTCTAGTCCTTGTGTGAGTCATCGAGCGGATCATCTCATCTCGTGTTCTCATTCCCAACATTTTTGTGAATGTTTGGGGGCAAACCCATAGTTTGAATATGATTGGGTTGGGCCGTTATCAACCACAATATAGTAGCCCAATTTGAACAATCTCGGCCCAAATACCCAACCCGGCCGGCCTGCCCATTTCGCGTTCACGCCGCGTCCGTCTGTTTGGCGCTAAGAATATTCCCGTCCTGGATAAGTCCCGTCCTGTACGCCATTCAATGTCTTTTTCATGCCCGTTTCCATTTACAACCATTCAAAAGCTAACACGTGTCCATTGCACAAGAACACACCCACACCAGAAAACACCTCCTCATTCTACTTGCCTCCTAAGGAATAAAGCTCCCCTTTATGATTTGACGGAAATACCCCTCAGCTAATTCTAGAACCGTCGAAAATACCAAAAGATGGGAGGGGTAAAATGGTATTTTTGATTTGTTGATTCCGTGGGCAGATGCAAATTAAAAAAATTATTAAAAAAAGTTAATTGCTCTTTATACCCTTTTACTTTCGTTTCATTTTAGTTTGGCCCCTATACTTTCAAAACATACACTCTACTCCCTTATTTTTATAATAAATTTTAAAAAAAAATGTTTAACTCAATGAAATATGTTAAAAAAAATTAAAATTAAATATTCCATCTAAATTTTATAAGAAATGAATAAATTCACCCGTTATTTTTATTTTAGTTTAGTTTAATTTTTATTTTATTTTTAATTTTAAAAAAATAGAAAAGAGAAAATGTTAGTTTTTAACTCTCATTGCCCTTTAATATTGATTTTAAATAAAAAATAAAAATAAAGACAATTAAGGTGTTGCTTGGTTAGTGTTTCTGCTTAAATAACCGTCATTTTCTTGAAATTGTTTCTTTTAATATGAGAACAAAAACAAGAAACACATTTAGTTGCGACATTTGTTATTTTTTTTCTTTAAATGTACGGTGGCCGATAGGGTGGGTGGTCGGAAGGGTGGTATTGGGAATAGTTTTGTGAAAATGAATAAAAATCAACATTTTTTTATTTATCAGATTTTTAAGGGATTTAAGAATTACTTTCAAAATTTTGAGAACAGAAACATGTTTACCAAACGTATTTCTATACATTAATCTCAAAAATTTGGGAACAGAAATAGAAATCAGGGGACGGAAGTAGTAGCCAAACAAGGCCTAAATTGACTTCGAGTTTACCACTTCAATATATAGTTAGAGGTGTTAAAATGAAATAAGAGTAAAGTAGGAGGGGGTTAACAAGCAATTAACCCTATTTAGCACCTATAAATACGCCAACAGAATAAACTAACGATTAAGACGCAAGCTTTTTCCATGGCCTCCCGTTACGAAGTTGAGGTGACGATAACGTCGGCGAGAGACCTGAAGAACGTCAACTGGCGTCACGGTCCGGTGGAACCGTACGCCGTCGTCTGGGTTGACCCCAAGGCCAAGTGCTCCACCAGGGTCGACAAGGAGGGCGATACCTGTCCCTACTGGGCGGAGACGCTCGTCGTCCCTCTCGACGCTCCGATCGAGAATTCCACCCTCCATGTCGACGTCGTCCACGCCAACGCCGCCGAGGACACGAAACCGATCATCGGATCCGCTCGTCTCCCTCTGCGGGAGGTGATCGACGACGTCGGATTCGGGCAACGCGCCCATCGGAAGCTGGAGCTTAAGCGCCCCTCCGGTCGTCCTCAGGGGAAGGTCGATATCGATATCTGCGTCCGCGAACCTCGCTATCGTGCCCCGGATACGTATTACGCGCCTCCGTACGGCGTCCCTCCGCCGGGATCGAGGGACTACTCGTCTCCTTCTCCGGCACCCTATGGCAACGCATACGGCGCACCGCCGCCATACGGAAGCCCGTACGGCGCACCACCACCGCCTGGTCCGTATCAGACGGCTCCACCGGTTGGGTATCCCTACGGCGCACCACCGCAAGCTGGTCCGTACGGTCAGCCGGCGTACTCGGATGGTGGTTACGGGCAGCCATACAAGGAGGAGAAGAAGAGCAAGTATGGGATGGGGACGGGACTGGCCGTGGGTGCGGTGGGCGGACTATTGGGTGGCCTGGCGATAGCGGAGGGGGTTGATTACGTGGAGGACAAGATCGCCGACGATGCCGCCGAGAAAGTGGAAGACGACCTCGGTTACGACGGCGACGACTTCTAGATCGCTCTCCGGGACCCACTTTTTAATTTTCTTTTTTCTTTTTTTTTCTTTTTTTAAAGTGTTGGGGGGCAAAAATGACATTTTATCTTTAAAATAATAAAGGTGAATGCAATACAAAAGTTTTAAATTTAATATTTAATTGTATTTTTTTTTTTGGTCAAAATTAGCCAACAAACGAGGGAGGTAGAATTGGACTGTGACAATACATATTTTGATGTCAAAAGGGAAATTTGGTTTACCTAATGTTCGACTTGATTGTCGATACCTATCAAAAGACCAATCGAAGTGTTTCCGAGTGAGTCTTAAGTTTCTGAGCCTAACAGATGTAATGAATACTTGCAGAAAGACCAGTTGAGTGTTCCTTGAGTGTGAAAGAAAGTATTCGACAAAAATAACAAGCAAGAATGGAATAAATGTGATATTTAAGTGTTAATGAAAGAGGATATATAGGAGAGGGACCTAATTAGGGTTACCCAAGGTCCCTTTTTGAAGACACTTGGGCCCGTTTGGTAACCGCTCTCATTCCAAAAATTCTTATCTCATTTCCAGATTTTTGGAATTTATTTTTGGGCATAACGTTTGGTAAACTTTTGTTTTCGTTCTCATTCTATTCCAAAATGATAATTGTGCCCATTTTTTCTTTAGAATTGAGAAACAAAAATGGCGTTTGGTAACCATTTCTGTTTCCATTCTAGCAGTGGGATAGGAATGGGATGGGATGGGATGAGAATTTTGTTTTCTTTTTGGGAGTAAAATCGCGTTTGGTAACGATAATATTTTTTTTGTTTTGGGAAGGGAATTGTGTTTGGTAACGATTTTATCCTTTTTTTTTTTTTTTTATGTTTTGGCCGGCCGGCGGTGGCTTTGGCCCCGGCAGACGCGGTGGCCCTCCCGCCGGCGATGACTTGAAGTCGGTGGCGGCAGCGACGCCGGCCGGAAGTGGCCGGAAAATTTCCGGCTGGGCGGTGACCGGTGACGGTCGCCGGAGACGGGCGCCGGCGGCGGACGGTGACCGGCGACGGTTGCCGGAGATGGCCGATGACGGCGGACAGTGACCGGCGACGGTCGGCAGAGACGGGCGGACGGTGGCCGGTGGTCGGCCGGTAGGTAAATAGTGACCATGTGTTTTGGGAATGAAATGAGAATAATGAGAAACAATTTTTTTTTGTTTCTCATTTCTTAAGAAAAATGTGGGTACAATTATCAAATGGGAATGAAATGGAAATGGAAACAAAAATTACCAAACGCTATTCCCAAATAGAATTCCCAAAAATCTGGGAATGGAATGGAAATGGTTACCAAACGGGGCCAAAAAAATTTTGTTTCTAGGAATTCTCATCTCATTCCCAACCTTTCCCAACCAAAACCAAGGCACGTCTTTTTCGTTTGCTTATCTTCCACTTCGTTCGTCGTGTTCTTCTCCATCCGCCATCGCCTGTGTCGTCTTCGTCGCCAATCGTGTTCTGCGTCGTCAACCGTGGTCGTTGCCATCGTCTTCGCCTCGTTTGCCGTCGTTATCATCGTTGTCTGCTTATAGGGTTTCGATTTCGAAATCGAAATCGAAACTCTGGTTCGTCGTCTTCTTCAACCGTGGATGTCGCGATCATCATCGCCTCGTTGTCGTCGCCCTTCCTTATTGTTGAAACCCTAAACTCTGGTTCGTCACCCTGTTTCAGGTTTTGATTTCGATTTCGAAATCGAAATCGATTTTTGGCACTTAGTTAGTTTGAGAAGATCCATTCATCTGATTTTTGTTTGATGATCCAGAAAGGGAATTAGTGCTATATGCAGATTTTTTTTTCCAGATAATTTTAATGTCAAAATAGGGTTTCAATTTCGATTTCGATTAGGGTTTAGGATTTCGATTTCGATTGTGGTTTAGAGTTTTATTACTTAATAATTTTTTTATTGTGATTTAGAATTTGATTGCTTGATTGTGGTTTGGGGTTCGTTCTTGATTTATTGGATATCGTTACCACATGATTCTGTTCCCAGATCAAAAAAAAAATTGTCGTTACCAAACGGAATTTTGTTACCAAGAAAGAAACAAAATTCTCATCTCATCCCATCTCACTGCATGAAATGGACACGAAACGGTTACCAAACGCCACCTTAAAATAGGAAAATATTTTTTTTTTGAATAAAAGCAAGGGATGATTTTTCGAGTTAGACACATGATCCTATGTCTAAAAAAAATTGGTTTAATATCACGTGTTTACTTAAAATTGTGTTTTATCCGGCATACTTGAAAAAGAAAATGTTTATGAGAAAAAGTTAGGTTAGAACTCAAAAATAGTTAGCTATTTTTTATTAATTATATACATATTGTGACAAGTGTGAACAAAAAATTCTAAAAACAATTCAAAATAAAATCAATTTTACAGTAGTAATAGAATACGTAAAAACAAAATTGTTTTACCATAAGCGGATATAAAGTACCTACCCCGATACCTCTACCTCATCTCCGGAGCCTCTACTCCTCTATCAACGCCACCACGGCCTCGTTTCCGAACTAGGATTGACTCTAATACCATTTATAACGCTTCATGCGATCTAATGACCCAGTACCTTTTGCACGGAATTTACTAGCCCAAAATCCTTAAATCAAGATACTAACGCTCCGTTTGGTACGCTAAAATGGAATAGAATGACAATAAGATTAGAATTAATATGGTAATGAAATTGAATAGTCATTACCATTTTTATATAGTGACAAAAAGGATAAAGGATTACATGTGGTATTGTAATGACATCAAAGGGTTAAATAATAATTTAATTGAATTTTCAAACGATATAATAATTAATTTAATTAAATTTCTAACCAATTCAAATATTTGGTTAGTATTTAATTTCGTTTTTTGACTAATTATTGATTGAAACATAATCCCATGTAATTGGGATTATCTTATTATTGATTAATCTCATACTTTGTGGGATTATGGAATCTTTGGTAATGAGAATGAGATTAAATCTCATGTATCAAATATAAGAATGGAATGACCATTCTCATAACCATTTCAATCTCATTTTGAATCCTGCGTACTAAACGTTACTTAATAGTAATCTCCATAGTATTTTATATATCAGATAATATTTTTTAATATTTTTGATGTGACATCTCAAAATCATTTATTTTTTATTCTCATATTTATTTTTGAAAGAGGAATAGTGTGGGAAAAGTCCAATTTTATTCCTTTGGATTAAAGGGAAAAAGACATTGCCTTTGCCTTTCAACTTAACCCCCAAATGCAAACCATTCATTTTTCCTTTGAAGCAAAAGCAATAAATAAAAAAAAGAGGTTTTCATGCTTTGCACCCCTGAAGTTTTATAGAAATTTCAATTTAGTCCTTGTACTTTCAATTTAAATACATTAAACCCTAAAGTATTCAAATCGTGTTCAATCAATCCAAATTAGTAACTCCGTCATTCTTTATGATAGAATCAGCCACGTGTCAAACACATAATCACCCACGTGAATAAATTTCATCATAAAAAATAACAGAAAGACTAACTCGAGACGATTTAGATATTTCAGAATTTAATATATCCAAATTGAAAAGACAGATATTAAAGTGGAATTTCTTTAAAATTTCATAGTGCAAAGTGCAAAAAACTCATAAATAAACATGGAGACACTACTTATAAGTTGCATACAAAGGATTCATTCATTTTCTCTTCTTTCTTCCTTCTCCCCCCTCTCAATAATTTTGGCAAATTCAAGCTAAAAAAAAATTCAATTTATTTATTTATTTGGAATTTAAATAAAAATTGTCATCAACAATGAAGATTGGTGATCAAATTAGAAAGCTACTATCATGCAAAGGTATGAATATGAATTGTTCTTTTTTTTTCCTTTTTCTCATTTATAAAAAACTTATATTAAACACCCATGAAGGGAGTTTTAATTTTTAAATTCTTAATAAATAATTATAGTTAGATTAAAATTAGATTTTTTCTTATTTATTGAAAATGAAAAGAAACAAATTTGAATTAAAAAAAAAAAGTAGGGTTATTAGTATTCAAAGAAACTTGTGAAAAATAATTGTTAGAGACATGATTCGGTAAGTACTTAAATTGTGTTTTTAAGGCCCCGTTTGGTAACCGTTTTCATTCCAAAAATTTCCTTCCCATTTTCAGATTTTTGAGAATTTTGTTTAGGAATAGTGTTTAGTAATTTTTATTTCCGTTCCCATTCCATTCTCTTCCCATTCAATAATTGTGCCTATTTTTTTCTTAAGAAATGAGAAACAAAAAAAAGTTGTTTCTCATTATTCTCATTCCATTCCCAAAACCACTTATCACTGTTCATCCACCGCCGGCCGCCGACCATCTCCTGCGACCGTCGCCGGTTACATCCGGCATTGCCCGCCGCCCACCATCCGGCCACCATCACCCATCCGCTACCGCGTCCGGCCGTTGCCGGCGCCGCCGCCCGCATGCCGTCAGGCCAAAACAAAAAAAAAATCTCAATATAAATAAATAAATAGTTTTAGGATAAAATCGTTATCAAACGCGATTCTGTTCCCAAAACAAAAACAAAAAATTATCGTTACCAAACGCGATTCTACTCTCAAGAAGGAAACATAATTCTCATCCCATCCCATCCCATTTTTATCCCACTACTGGGATGAGAATAGAAACAGTTACCAAACGCCAGCTAAGTGTTTCTGTTTGTAGATTTTTTATTTTCATTTTTAAAAATTTAACGAGAAGACAAATCCTTTTTTTTTTAAAAAATAAATTAAATAGTTATTTTTAAATTTTATTTTATTTAAAAAAAAAAAAAAAAAAAAAAAAACCTCACTCCATTGATTTTTATTTTTTATTTTTTTGCATGGCAGCGACCCAAATAGACAATCAGACTTGTATCGGGTTGAACCTGAGAGAGGAATACGCTAAAGCATTCAGAACCGAATCATACATTGATTTCTGGACACATGTACTCGCTTTAAACGTTGCAGATTCCGGCACATGTATGCCGGCGGTGTCCACCTCCGCCGATCGACTTCCATCCTACCGCCTTTTCGCTGAGCACTTATTGGATCCAGATCAACCCACCGTCAATCAAATCCTCGCCTTATCCCGAAACCGCTCGGAATACCACTCTGTCCTCTCCGACTACTTCTTCAAAACCGCCGACGCCTCTTTATTGTGTGGCCTCCTGTTAAAAGACATTGAGCATACACGTACCAAATATCGGTATCTAAAAACCACTATTGGATCCCTCGAAACCGCTCAATTCTCGTCGGTAAACCACTTACCCGTTATGTTGACCCGATTAACCGACTTCTCCAACTGGTATAACCCGTTTGTCTCATCGGCTTCATCTCCTCGAAAGTTTAAAGCCGTTCAAGCCGGCTGCTCTGAGCTTCTCACAGGGCTCGAGTCGAGCCGTAAGAAAGCTCAAGCCAAACTAAGGGTCATGAATAAGCTAAAGCACAGCTCAGCCGTTTTTCTCGTGGCTTTAACGGCTTCATTGGCTGTGATTGTCACGGCTCACGCTTTATCAATTATAGTGGCTGCACCATGTCTTGTTGTGGCTTCGATCGAGCTGGCTTCTTTGAGAAAAATGGCTATGTTTTCGGCTCAGCTCGACGCGGCAGCTAAGGGAACGTATATATTGAAGAGGGACTTGGATACAATAAGTCGGCTTGTGGATCGGCTTAATGATGAGCTGGAGCATATGCGTTCCACAATCAAGTTCTGGCTCAAACGAACTGAGAATCGGCTTCAAGCCACAAGCGGTGAGGTGGCGCGCCAGCTGAAAAAGAGCGACGCCAGCTTCACTGAACAACTGGACGAACTGGAGGAACATTTGTATTTGTGTTTTATGACAATAAATAGGGCTAGAACCCTAGTACTAAAAGAGATTACGAACCCGGGTCAACCATTCAGACCCCAAATATGCTGTAAAAATTAACAAAATTTAATTTTAAATAAAGTAAAAATTGTAGCTCCTATTCAAAAATTCATATATATTATGGGCTATTTATGGGCCGATAGGTCCATTCAACTCATTCCTCTTTCTTTAGGGTTTGGGCTTAAGGTTTAAATAGGACGGGACTAGCCTAACCTTTTATTTTTAGGGTTAACTAGGCCCGGGTTAGTCAATTAGGATTAATTAAAATAAACAATATATATAATAATATATATTGAAGAGGGACTTGGATACAATAAGTCGGCTTGTGGATCGGCTTAATGATGAGTTGGAGCATATGCGTTCCACAATCAAATTCTAGCTCAAACGAACTGAGAATCGGCTTCAAGCCACAAGCGGTGAGGTGGCGCGACAGCTAAAGAAGAGCGACGCCAGCTTCATCGAACAACTGGACGAACTGGAGGAACATTTGTATTTGTGTTTTATGACAATTAATAGGGCTAGAACTAAAAGAGATTACGAATCCGGGTCAACCATTCGGACCCTAAATATGATGTAAAAATTAACAAAAATTAATTTTAAATAAAGTAAAAATTGTAGCTCCTATTCAAAAATTCATATATATTATGGGCCGATAGGTCCATTAAACTCATTCATCTTTTTTTAGAGTTTGGGCTTAAGGTTTAAACAGGACAGGGCTAGCCTAACCTTTTGTTTTTAGGGTTAACTAGGCCCGGGTTAGTCAATTAGGATTAATTAAAATAAACAATATATATAATAATATATATTGAAGATGGACTTGGATACAATAAGTCGGCTTGTGGATCGGCTTAATGATGAGTTGGAGCATATGCATTCCACAATCAAGTTTTGGCTCAAACGAACTGAGAATCGGCTTCAAGTCACAAGCGGTGAGGTGGCGTGCCAGCTAAAGAAGAGTGACGCCAGCTTCACTGAACAACTGGACGAACTGGAGGAACATTTGTATTTGTGTTTTATGACAATTAATAGGGCTAGAAGCCTAGTATTAAAAGAGATTACGAACCCGGGTCAACCATTCAGACCCCAAATATGTTGTAAAAAATAACAAAATTTTTTATTAATCCGGTACAATCGGCAAAGTTATGGACAATACAGCCTACAACTCGGTACAGTCGGCAAAGTTACAAGTTTGTATGAAAGAAGTTATAAGTTTTTCTGAAAAGTTACAAGTTACAAGTTCATGTAAAAACTTGTAACTTCCTTCAGATGCTTTGGCCGACTGTACTTGCTGCTGTATGGAAGTAAAGGCCTTTTAAATAAAGTAAAAATTGTAGCTCTTATTAAAAAACTCATAGAGATTATGGGCTATTTATGGGCCTAAAGGTCCATTCAACTCATTCATTATTCTTTAGGGTTTGGGCTTAAGGTTTAAGCAGAACGAGGGTTAGTCTAAACTTTTATTTTTAGGGTTAACTAGGCCCGGGTTAGTCATTTAGGATTAATTAAAATAAACAATATATATAATAATTTAATCAACTTAATAATAAATATTGTATACTTTTGATTTGGTGAATTTTATTTTAATTTATAGGAATAAATATATTTTGCCATAGTAATAAAATATTCGGTTAATAGGATATTTGATTATACTTAGACTTTTTTTTTTCCTTTTTATGGAAAAAAATATATATTTTGGTACAAAAAGTATTTTATTTTTTATTTATATGAAAAAAAAAATATAGGGTCGGACTTGAGACTTATTATTTTAATAATGGGAGTGCGACAACAAGGAAGTAGGGTCTGAAGATTAGGCCGGGTCGAGATCAAGCTAAAGCCTGACCTGAACCCTCCCCGACTTGAACCATGAACAGTCCTATCTATTATGATTGAGTTTTTTTTTTTTTCAATAAAATTTGATAAATCTATATAATGAAATAATTTACGATACTAATTAAAATTTGTAATTTAATCTATTAAATTGAAAAAATCGAATAAAAATAATTTTTTTATTCTTTTTATTATACGGTGAAGTGTGTCTGGATTTTAAATTCACTGGTATTAGACACTGGTTATTAGGGTAGGTGCAACTATTTTCAAGAACATACCAATATTGGCCGACCAAATAATTGTACCCATTAAATCATTGTGGTTCCTTAATTGGCCTACAATTTTGTTGTGAAAAGGGAGGTAATTCAATCATTGACTTTATTGGAATTTTTAGGGGTCATTTTATAATTTTTGATATTATCAAATTTTAGTCCCTATTAAAAATAGTCTATTATTTTTATTTTTATTCCAAAACCTCAAATTATAATTTTCACGAGGTTTATCAAAGCCAGTATCAGTTCTGAAATTTACCTGGTATTCTGATGGAATGATATTAAATTTTGAATGGACATTTATTTAAATTTTGATTCAATTTTATCAGAAAACGTGCAAGTGGACTCTAGCATTGTGGGACTTTTCATAATAACTTTACTTTACTAGGTTAAGGGCCCTAAGCAGTCTAAACCCGGGTTCGACTCTGAGCAAAGTATTTAGATATTACATTTGTCAGAAAAAAAAAATAAAAAAATCTAATAAGCTTGCTGTACCGATTTTTTTATATAATCTCCAGTCGATCATTGCAATGTGTATTGCGAACCATATCACAATTCTGAAAAGGAATATCACTTTCATGTGGTAGGTTTTCAATTCTAAATAATTTAAAAAAAAAAAAAAAAAAAAAAAAACCTTAATATGGCACGTGCACATGACATTATTTCTGTCAGTTTGGACAAAAAATCAACAAAATGACCAATTAAAATTAATTATATACTTAAAAAATTTAAACTGAAACGAAACAAACTTATCAGACTACATGGAAACATGTCAATAATTAAATGGTAAAAGTTAATTTGGCCAACAAGTAATGCATGAAGAAAAGCCTATGGGATAGGCATCGCTAAAGTAAGTGGGAAAAAAAGACAAAGCCATCTTACCCAATTATTGTCACTCATCTTTTTAGTTGTTTGGTCTGAAAAGCAAAACTTGACGTTCTCAATAAAAGTGAGGATTAAATTTGACATTTCATAATTTAATTTTTTTAGACAATTAGAGATTCACTATTTTGATTTTTAATTTTTAAGTAAAAAAAAAAAAAAATTTAAAAAAATAACTAATAAAGTATATATGTGAAATTTAAAGGGTATAAAATATAATCGAACTCACCCAATTTAAAAGTGAGACTGTTAAATTTTAGGAAGAAATTTTTTCTCCAGCTCATCTCAAATCTCAATTCCCCTCAAATTAATTCAAGCCATGAAAAAACATCTTCAAAAAACGTCTGGATTTATTAATAAACTAGGGATTTTAGTAACTAAAGGTACTATATCAATTTTTAATTTTTTAAATATAAAATTAATAAAAAAAATTAACTAAAATTTAAAGGGTACAAAATATAATTAAATTCAACCGCTTTAGAAGTGTTAGTGTGCAATTTTTAACTGATAATTTTTTCTTCAAAAGTTCAAAATTAATAGATTGAGAAATTGTACAATATCAATCTCGCTCATTTATTGCACAATGTCAACCTCGATCATTTATCGCTTTGAAAAAAAAAAGATGTAGTCCACCACTAGATGTGCCCTTCTTAAATTGGGTTCAAATGCAAGCTATTTTTATAATATCAATTTTACCCTTTGTAGTTAGTTTGTGAGACAAATTTCTTCTATGCAAAAATACAAAGTACATTAATGTGTGTGACACTGTATTAATGTTTACACTACCCAACTAATTCAGCCACAAATATGGTTAGGGAGACGGAAAAGAAAAATAAATACAGGAGACTATAATATTTTTATCTATCGCAAAAAAAAAATAAAAAATTAATGTTATTTGATTAGAAAAGAAAAATAAAAGAAAAGAAAATAACTCATTTTTATATAATTTACTATTTTGTTCTCGTAAAGAGGAGGAAATGATACAATAGCAGTGACCGATCTACTTCCTGGCCAGGAAAACTTACATTTTTAACCTTCTATGTTTAGAAAAGTACTATTAACATCTTTAAATCACGGATAAATCCCCTCTATCTATAATAAACCTCTAAAAAAATTAGGGTGTTTACGTGACAACTTCCTTTTTTTACCCTTAATCTTAAAAAAAATTTATACGCAATTGCAAATTGTATTTTAGTTTCGCATATTAAAAAAAGGCGAAAGACCCATTACACACATTGCACTCTCGTAGTTATATTTATCTAACATTTATATAAAATATTTGTTAAAAGTAACAAATATTACATAATAACATGTAACTTATAATCTGTAATTAATATTACACAGGTATGAGCACATACATGACTAATACGCAAGTAAAAACAAATTTAAGAGTCTAAATCAAAATTTATGCTTTAAATGGGACAAATAACCGATTATACTGGCTATTTGCGAATAATTTAAATAAATTTGAGTGTAAATTTATTGCTTACTCACATCCCATCCCCATCTACATAGAAATAAAGAGATCTGATTAATTGCCTACAACTACCCTCATGAAATTCATAAATGCCACCCCAACCACATTTTAGTGGAATTCCACTATAAGTTCATCCTCCCCCTCATGACCCAAGCAATCTAGACAACCTTAAACCCCTTTGGGATTTTTCCCTTTTTCTTCTCTTTTCTAACCCTAGCTTTCATCAAATCAACCATGGCAGGTGAAGCTTCACCCGAGGGCAAATCCGTCAAAGTGAAATTCCTAGGCAAAACCCATGTCAAACCCCTAAAGCCATTGGGAAGAAAAGAATGTCAATTGGTCACATTTGACCTCCCATACTTGGCATTTTACTACAATCAGAAGCTAATGGTTTATAAAGGGGGTGATTTTGAGGACAAGGTTGGGAAATTAAAAGATGGGTTGGGGATAGTTTTGGAAGAATTTTATCAGTTGGCTGGGAAATTGGGGAAGGATGAAGATGGGGTTTTTAAGGTGGAGTACGATGATGACATGGAAGGGGTGCTGGTGGAGGAAGCGGCGGCGGAGGAGATTTCGGTGGCGGATTTGATGGTGGAGGACGGCACTACAAAGCTGAAGGAGTTGTTGCCGTACAACGCCGTGTTGAACTTGGAGGGGCTCCGACGGCCGTTGCTGGCGGTGCAGGTAAAATCTTTTGAATCGATTTATTACAATAAATAAATAGCATAATTTTGACATATTTAATTTTAAAAAAAGAAGAAGATTATCTCAATTTTCAATCTAAATAAATAAAAACAACATTTGGCCCAATTTTTTTTTTTTTTAAATTTATATCTTTTATCATATATTAAGGAAGAAAATTATGTGACGAAGATTAAAATTGTATAGTTTTAATTCTATCGATATAGAACAAAAATCTCATATTCGTCTATAAGTGCAATTTTCACGGAAAATTTGAATGCGAGAGAATGAGAGATGATTTAACTTATATATTGGTGTAGTAACTCTCAAATGATCGCAGTGGGTGAGAAATTTAATACCCGTTTTTAAATGCAACTCTCGATTTGCACGGAATACGAGAAAATGATAAAAAACATGTAATCTCCACATTGCACGGAGGATTTGACAACGAGAGACTAAGAGACGAATTCTCATACATTGACTCTAACATCATGTTAGGAGGATTCCAACGTAAAACCATATGGTTTTCAGTAGAGTAACTCTTTTAACTTGTACAGTAGTAATGTGAGAACTCTCGACTAATTGATGTGGGTTAAGAATCTAACCTATTATATTTTTAATATTATTTTTTCATATTTAATAATCAAAATTATATATATATATATATATATATATATATATTTTATTTTCTTTTCTTTTTTCTTTGATGATATGGTTAAAGATTGGGACATTGGTCATAATAAATAAACTTTTGCAGCCTATTTAATACCATTTTGTTGCACTTAAATCCCTGCCCTTTTAGGTGAAAATTCATAAATGCTTCATAAGTTCTAATGGCCCCCCACAATTTTATTTTATTTTTTTCATGCTTTTTTCATTTGGTATTATTTCATTGTTTTGTGAATTTTAAATTTTTGCATCAATTTAATTTTAATTTTAAATTTAGGGTTTCAATTTTGTATTCTCAAACACATTTAGGTAGCATTTGAAATCTTAGAATAATTTCAAATTTTCAATTTTGTGTAACCAAACACAACTTTAGTCTTTTTATTTTTTAATTTTAATTTTTGTTTTCAAAATTTTGAATGGAGAAATAGACGAGAAAACGAAAACCAATGGCGAACACGGGGGGCTACGGGTGGCGATCGTCCTCCAAATTTTCAAAAACACCCTTTTTATATAATTTATTCATGTTTATACCATAAAAAATGTACGTTTATTCTATTTTTTCTTCCTAGTGGCAGATCAAAAAATTGATTGAGGAAAAGGGCTAAATTTATTAGAGACTTTATTAGATATTATTAATAATTCAAGGATCGCTCGTGTCTTCTCTTATCATTTAAAAAATATCGGTCATCCCTTTATCATTTTGATCAAACACCATTTAATTTTTCTTTACGATAAAAATTAATAAAAAATTTATTGTAATACAATTATGTCTAAGATAATTTAAAAATAATTAAATAATTAATTTTTTAAAAAATATATAAAATATATATATATATATATATATTTATTTATTTATTTTTTCTAAATAATAAATATTGATTGTAGCTTACCAAGCTTAAAGACGGATTGGCAATGGGGTGCGCATTCAACCACGCCATTCTAGACGGTACTTCCACGTGGCACTTCATGAGTTCGTGGGCCCAAATTTGCAGTGGGTCCAACTCCATATCGGTCCCACCATTTCTCGACCGCACCAAAGCGCGAAACACGCGCGTGAAGCTCAACCTCTCCCAGCCCGCCGACGCGCCGGAGCACGCGAAGTCGGCCGACGCGGAGCCGCCGCTCCGGGAGAAGCTGTTCCGTTTCTCCGAAGCGGCGGTCGACCGGATCAAGGCGAAGGTGAACTCCAACCCACCGGAAGGCGGGAAACCGTTCTCGACGTTCCAGTCGCTGTCGACGCACATCTGGCACGCCGTGACCCGCGCACGGCAGCTAAAGCCGGAGGAAATCACCGTCTACACCGTCTTCGCCGACTGCCGGAAGCGAATCGATCCTCCGATGCCGGAGAGCTACTTCGGAAACCTGATCCAAGCGATTTTCACGGGAACAGCGGCCGGATTGCTGCTGGCGAATCCGCCGGAGTTCGCGGCGACGATAATACAGAAGGCGATTCAGATGCACGACGCGAAGGCGATCAACGCGAGGAACGACGACTGGGAGAGCAATCCGAAGATTTTCCAGTTCAAAGACGCCGGGGCGAACTGCGTCGCCGTCGGGAGCTCGCCGAGGTTCAAGGTTTACGAGGTGGATTTCGGGTGGGGGACGCCGGAGACGGTGAGGAGCGGCGGCAATAACAGGTTCGACGGAATGGTGTATCTGTATCAGGGGAAGAGCGGAGGTCGGAGCATCGACGTGGAGATATCCTTGGAGGCTAACGCCATGGAAATTCTGGAGAAAGACAAGGAATTTCTCATGGAGGGAGAATTTAATTCTTAAATCTAGAATTTGGTTGTTTGTTTGTTGTGAGAGTATGTATTAGTATCCGTTTGGCGGACAGTTTGAAAATTCAAATTCAAATTTTTTGAATTTTTTTCTGGAAAGTCGCCAAACAAGTATTTAATATCGATTTTCTGTATGTTTTAATGTGCATCGTGTTATTAAAACGTTGTGTTAAATTTTGGCATTGTTAAACACATCGTGTTCAGTGTACTCCAGGGGTGTTAGTCGGATTGGTAAGGAGAGACGACTCCTTTATTTGTTAATAATGGTTCGACTCTTTTGACAAATACTCCAGCAGTAAAATCTTGAAATTAATCCTGAATGCACCAGACCGATATATGAAAGTGTGTCCTTAAGATTGTTAGAGAAGGTGATTAGTCGAAGTATGACCCGAACACATTTTACTGAATTAATTTTGTTGTTAATGATTGAGAATTTAGCAATGTGACGGTGTCTCAGAAATAGAATTGAAAATAAAATCACGTGATGTTAGGTTATAATTTTAAAGTAAATTATGAAGTTTTAGTTGTAATATATTTTGTTCTTCGAGTTATAATTTCATTTCAATCCGGTCTAATTGAAAATTCTATCAAATAAATTGGATAGAAGCAACACGCGATTTGTCCGTTCAGAATATTTTGATTTAATTGCATTTATCCCTAAAATTTGGATGCGATCTCAATTTAGTCAAATTATAATTTTGTTATATTTTTTTTTAAGAGGGTTTTCCAAAGTCAATACCGTTCTTGAAATTTACCGAGCATTTTGATGAAATGAAATTGAATTTTAAATGAACATCTATTTAAATTTTGATTTTATTTCATTATAATTCGATTCCATTATTTCTAACTAAACATGTCATAAATAGAAAATGTGCAAGTGAGGTCTCTAGCACTGTGGGACTTTTCATAATAACTTTAGTTTACTAGGTTAAAATTTAGGTTTCTAGATTTGATATCAGTAAAAACTAAATAAAACATATACTAAAATCGATCTAAATATTATAGAGTAAAATAAAAAATAGGGGACCATTTTAAAGTAAAAAAGATAAGGGCCCTAAGCAGTCTAAGCCCAGGCTCGACTATGAGAAAATTATTTTGATATTACATTTATCAAACAAAAAATTAAAATCTGAAAAGTCTGTTATACCAATTTTTTTTTAGGGATAATTAAACTTTACCCCTCTGTCCAATTTGCACTTACCCTCATGTGGTTTGAAAATCGCCACTTACTCCCCTGATATATGGGGTAAGTGCAACAAATATCTGATCACATGGCGATTTCCAAATCAGAAGGAAGTAAATTGCAAATTGACCAAACTACAGAAGGATAAAGTGCTATTAACCCTTTTTTAATATAATCTTCGGTCGATCATTGCAATGCATATTGTGAGCCATATCACATTCCATGTGGTAGGTTTTCAATTCTAAATGATTAAAAAAAAACGTAAAAAAAAAAAAACCTTAAAATATTCCGTCAGTTTGAACGAAAAAAAC
The DNA here is from genome assembly GCA_016647705.1 of Eucommia ulmoides. Classification (NCBI taxonomy): domain Eukaryota; kingdom Viridiplantae; phylum Streptophyta; class Magnoliopsida; order Garryales; family Eucommiaceae; genus Eucommia; species Eucommia ulmoides. The sequence goes on from CM028336.1 coordinate 1,881,057, forward strand.
TAACAGAATGAGTAATTAAAACTAAGAGACAGTTACCAAGAAATCTTTATATGAGGACAAAACTACCAAATACACCTTTTTGAAAAACATGTTATAAGATAATTCTTTTGTCTTTTTGTGACGATTTTACCCCTCGCGTTGAATATAACACGAGCTCGTGTTGAACATAACACGGGCTCGTGTTATATTCAACACAATCTCCTGTTGACTATAACACAAGATTTGTGCTTCAAAGGTTGATAATGATATATGAATACAAAATCTCAGCGATATCCTATTATATTAGCTAAGCAAGCTGAGAATCTGAGATCATCCTTCGCCCTTTTTCTTTTCCTCCAAACAATGGGAAATGGGATTACCTTCACTAAGCAAACTTCTGTTGAAATTCATCCCAAATTTTGCCGTCTCTATGAGTATTAAGACGCCACAACACCCAGTAGCATAACCCACCCAATAAATTGACTATTAAACCTCAAAGAACAACGTCGACTGGACATTTCAAACCCTAGAAACGCTGAAGAAGCAACTCCCCTTCGAAAAAAAAAAACCAAGAATCTCATCTGTGATCGTTTCTCCTTTGATCACTGAAATCCAGATTTAGAAATTTTAGGTTTGATTTTTCAGATCTTGATTCGCGAAAAGATAGAGGCGGAAAGGATGGGGGACGGCGACGGCGAGTGTCGTGAATCGAAGAGAACTGAAATCGATTTAAGGAGGAAGATTGGCGATCCCTTCACCGTCCTACGTCCAAAGCCATGGCGTAATCGGAGCCAAGCACCAAGACTTGTTGTGCTTGTCGTTTGTGCAAATGGAGAGAGAGAGAGAGGAGAGAGAGATTGGAAAAAGGAAGAACAAGGAGCAAAATTGTGAAAACATAAGAAGAATCAGGAAAGGGTAAAATCGTTATTTAAAAAAAAAAAGGACTATCTAGTGCAAAGTCATGTCTTTTTAAGAACTATTAGGTGCAAAATAAAAAATATGGGATCATCTTGTAGATTTTGTGATTTAACAAGGTTATTTGATATTTTTCTCTAAAACTAATTACATACTTAAAGAATTTAAACGGAAAAAAACAAATTTATTGAACTAGATAGATTCGTATTAATAGTTAAAAGATAGCTTGCCAATGCGTAATGTATGAAGAAAAGCCTGTGGATAGGCACCGCCAAAGTAAATGGAAAAAGGACAATGAGGATTAAATTTGATATTTCCTAATTTAAATTTTTTTTGGATGATTTTTCGTACTATGGCGATTTTTAAATTTTTAAATAAAAAATTAATAAATAATAAAAAATAACTAATAAAATATATATGTAAAATTTAAAGGTTATAAAATATAATTAAACTCAATCAATTTAAAAGTGAGACTGTTAAATTTTAGGAAGGAATTTTTCCTTCTAGATTTAAAAAAAAACGTCTTGATAAGGATCTCAGTAGATTAAATGTACTACATCAATTTCAAATTTATGATTATAAAAAATAGTAAATAATAAAAAAATTAATTAAAATTTAAAAGGTACAAAGTATAATTAAATTCAACCACTTTATCAGTAGAATTGTAAAATTTTTAAGTGATAATTTTTATCTTAAATAATTAATCTCTTCGTCTAAATCATTGAATAGTGTAAAAAGGTCGTGATTAATGGATTGAGAAGTTACGCAATATCACTCGATCAATTTTTTAGATTTGTTTTGTAATAAAGAGAACCTAAGAGGTGTTAGTTTGGTTAGCAAGGGAAGGTGTTCTTTTTTTTTTATCAAACAAGGTTCGACTATTCTGAGGAGCTCTTCAGGAACTAAATATTAAATATCGTGAATGCATCAGACTGACGTGGGGAAGTACACTCTTAAGATAGACCGGTGAGGTGATTAGTCGAAGTGTACGTAAGTTAGTCTGGACATTCTTTACCAGAAAACTTAAAAAAAAAAAAAGGAAAATAGAAGTAAAGAGGTGCAAAATAATTGCTTACAACTACCCTCATGAAAATCATAAATGCCACCCCAACCACTTTTCAGTGGAATTCCACTATAAGTTAAGCCTCCCCCTCATGCCCCAAGTAATCTAAACAACTTTAAACCCCTTTGTCTTTCCCTTCTTTGCGATTTTTCCCTTTTTTTTTTTTCCCCCCCCTCTTTTCTAACCCTAGCTTTCATCAAATCAACCATGGCAGGTGAAGCTTCACCCGAGGGCAAATCCGTCAAAGTGAAATTCCTAAGCAAAACCCATGCCGACATGGGAGGGGTGGTGGTGGAGGAAGCGGCGGCGGAGGAGATTTCGGTGGCGGATTTGATGGAGGAGGACGGCTCTACAAGGCTGAACTCCAACCCAACGGAAGGCGGAAAACCGTTCTCGACGTTCCAGTCGCTGTCGACGCACATCTGGCACGCCGTGACCCGCGCACGGCAGCTAAAGCTGGAGGAAATCACCGTCTACACCGTCTGCAGGAAGCGAATCGACCCTCCGATGCCGGAGAGCTACTTCGGAAACCCGATCCCTTTAAAAACGTAATGTTTTTTATTTTTTATTTTAATAATAATTATTAGAAAGGCCTCGAATTAACCTTTCACCACGCCATGTATGAATTCTATCTTCACTCTGGTCCCTGGTCGTTGTCTGGTGGTGGCGGATTGTTCAGATCCGGCACACGATAGTCTATCGCTTGCTCCGCTACCTGATCATTTCTTCCGGCCGTCTCCTCTGGGTTTAGCAGAGGCCTTTTGGCCACATGAGGTTCCCCCCTGACAGGGGGTGGCGTGGTGTCTATCCACCGCCAATGTTCGACCGTAATGAATTTGATAACTTGCTAAACCCAAGGGAGGCAACTGGAGGAAATACAGGTGGTGGAAGAGTTGAGGCTAGAACATAAATGATCAGGTAGCGAAGCAAGAGGTAGACTATCGTGTGCCAGATCTAAACAATCCCCCACCACCAAACAGTGACCGGGGATCAGGGTGAAAATAGAATCTATACATGGCGTGGTGAAAGGTTAATTTGAGGCCATTCTAATTATTATTATTAAAATAAAAAATCCATGCATGGAGGCTAACGCCATGGAAATTCTGGAGAAAGACAAGGAATTCCTCATGGAGGGAATTTAATTCTTAAATCTAGAATTCGGCTGTTTGTTTATTAGTATTTATTTGGCGTACAGTTTAAAAATTCAATTTATTTGAATTTTTCTGTTCGTAATTCGCCAAACATGTACTTAATATTGATTTTCAGTATTTTTCGATGCTCATCGTGTTATATTGATGAAAACGTGTTTAATTTTGGCATTGTTAAACGCATGGTGTTTAGTGTACCCTAAGGTGGTTAGTCGGATTGGTAAGAGGAGATGACTCCTTTATTTATTAATAATGGTTCGACTCTTTTAGCCAGTACTTTAACAATAAAATCTTGAATTTAATTCTGAATGCATCAAGCTAATGCGTGAGAGTGCGTCCTTAAGATCGTCAAGAGAAGTGATTAGTTGAAATATAAACTGACCCGAACAAATCTTACCAAATTAAATTTTTTGTTAATGATTACGAATTTAGCTGTATGATAATGTCGCAGAAATAGAAATAAAAATAAAATCACTTATGTTTGGTCATAATTTTAAAGTAAATTATGAAGTTGTAGTAGTAATATATTTTGTTCTTCAAGTTATAATTTCATTTCAATTTGATCTAATTGAAAATTCTATCAAATAAATTGGATAGAAGCAACACGTGACTTGTCCATTCAGAATATTTTGATTTAATTGCATTTATCCCTAAAATTTGAATGCAATCTCAATTTAGTCAAATTATAATTTTATTATATTTTTTTACGAGGGCTTTCCAAAGTCAATACCACTCCTGAAATTTACCGAGCATTCTGATGAAATGGAATTAAATTTTGAATGAACATCTATTTAAATTTAAATTTTATTTAATTAGAATTTGATTCCATTATTCCATTAAAATTCAAGTTTTTAGATTTGATCTCAATAAAAACTAAATAAAACTTATACTAAAATCGATCTAAATATTATAGAGTAAAATAAAAAAAAAAAAATAGGGGACCATTTTAAACAGGCTTGACTCTGAGAAAAGTATTTTGATATTACATTTATCAAACAAAAAATTAAAATCTGAAAAGCCTGTTATACCAATTTTTTTATAGGGTTAATTAAATTTTACCCCTCTGTCCAATTTACACTTAGTTCCTGTGATTTGAAAATCGTCACTTACCCCCTGATGTAGGGGATAAGTGTAACAAATATCTGATCACAGGGGATAAGTGACGATTTTCAAATTATAGGGTGATAAATTACAAATTGACCAAATTACAGGGAGATAAAGTGCTACTAACCCTTTTTTAATATAATCTTCGGTCGATCATTGCAATGTATATTGTGAACCATATCATATTCCATGTGGTAGGTTTTCAATTCTAAATAATTAAAAAAAAAAAACGTAAAAAAAACCCCCCCTTAAAATGTTCCATCAGTTTGAACGAAAAAACTAACAGAATGAGTAATTAAAACTAAGGGGCAGTTACCAAGAAACCCTCATATGAGGAGAAAACTATCAAATACACCTTTTAGAAAAACATGTTATAAGATAGTCCTTTTATCTTTTTGTGACGATTTTACTCCTCGCGTTGAAAATAACAGGAGTTGGTGTTGAATATAACACGGGCTCATGTTATATTCAACACGATCTCCTGTTGATTATAACACGAAATCGTGTTATATTCCACTTTTACCGCCGTATTCAACAGGTATTCAAATGAAATCAATTCAACCATTTTTTTACCAATAGCAACTCTTTAGAATAACAGCAGATATTCTTGATTTGTGCTTCAAAGGTTGATAATGATATTACATTAGCTAAACAAGCTGAGAATCTGAGATCATCCTTCGCCCTTTTTCTTTTCCTCCAAACAATGGGAAATGGGATTACCTTCACTAAGCAAACTTCTATTGAAATTCATTCCAAATTTTGCCGTCTCTATGAGTATTAAGACGCCACAACACCTAGTAGCATAACTCACCCAATAAATTGACTATTAAACCTCAAAGAACAACGTCGACTGAACATTTCAAACCCTAGAAACGCTGAAGAAGCGACTCCCCTTCGAAAAAAAAACAAGAATCTCATCCGTGATCGTTTCTCCTTCGATCACCGAAATTCAGATCTGGAAATTTTAGGTTTGATTTTTCAGATCTCCATTCACGAAGAGATAGAGGCGGAAAGGATGGGGGACGGCGACGACGAGCGCTGCGAATCGAAGAGAATTGAAATCGATTTAAAGAGGAAGATTGGCGATCCCTTTGCCGTCCTATGTCCAGAGCCATGGCGTAATCGGAGCCAAGCACCAAGACTTGTTGCGCTTGTCGTCTGTGCAAATGGAGAGAAAGAGAGATGAGAGAAGAGAGAGATCGGAAAAAGGAAGAACAAGGAGCAAAATTGTGAAAACATAAGAAGAATCAGGAAAGGGTAAAATCGTTATTTGAAAAAAATAAGGACTATCTAGTGCAAAGTCAGGTATTTTTAAGAACTATTAGGTGCAAAATAAAAAATACGGGATCATCTTGTAAATTTTGTGATTTAACAAGGTTATTTGATATTTTTCTCTAAAATTAATTACGAGAATTTAAACGAAAAAAAACAAATTTATTGAACTAGATAGATTCATATTAATAGTTGAAAGATAGCTTGCCAATGTGTAATGTATGAAGAAAAGCCTATGGATAGGCACCGCCAAAGTAAACGGAAAAAGGACAATGAGGATTAAATTTGATATTTCATAATTTAAATTTTTTTAGATGATTTTTCGTGATAAGTACTATATCAATTTTTAAATTTTTAAATAAAAAATAACTAATAAAAATATATATACAATTTAAAGGGTATAAAATATAATTAAACACAATCAATTTAAAAGTGAAACTGTTAAATTTTAGGAATGAATTTTTCCTCGTAGATTTAAAAAAAAAGGTCTTAATAAGGATCTCAGTGGTTAAATGTAATACATCAATTTCAAATTTATAATTATAAAAAATTAGTAAATAATAAAGAAATTAATTAAAATTTAAAAGGTACAAAGTATAATTAAATTCAACCGCTTTATCAGTAGAATTGTGAAACTTTTAAGTGATAATTTTTATCTTAAATATTTAATCTCTTCATCTAAGTCATTGAATGGTGTAAAAAAGTCGTGATTAATGGATTGAGAAGTTACACAATATCACTCGATCAATTTTTTAGATCTGTTTTGTAATAATTGATTTTTGAGTCACATCCTATTTACACAAAATAAAGAGAACCTAAGAGGTGTTAGTTTGGTTAGTACGGGAATATGTTCTTTTTTTTTTTTTTTTTTTTTATCAAACAAGGTTCGACTATTCTGAGGAGCTCTTCAGGAACTAAATATTAAATATCGTGAATGCACGAGACTGATGTGGGGAAATACACTCTTAAGATAGGCCGGTGAGATGATTAGTCGATGTGTGCGTAAGTTAGTCCAGACACACCTTACCGAAAAATTAAAAAAAAAAAAGAAAAAAAAAGAAGAAAATAGAAGTAGAGAGGTGCAAAATAATTGCTTACAACTACCCTCATGAAAATCATAAATGCCACCCCAACCACTTTTCAGTAGGGATGGTCGTGGGCCGGGCCGAGTTCGGGCCGGGCTTAGACTAGTGTATTACAAAAAAGTGTTGGACCCTAGCCCGGACCTATAAGAAAAATCTAAGTCCAAAGCTCAGCCCACGGGCCCTCGGCACTATTTTTTTTTTTAATTTAAAAAATAAATACAAAAAATTCAACACCAAACCAATAAAAAATATTAAAATTACAATTTCTAAAGGCAAAGTAATATTTCAAACAAACTAAACCAACAAGAAATATTAAAATTATAATTTCTAAAGGAAACCAATATTCCAAATATTAGGGTTGTATTGTAATGTATGTATATATATATATTTATTTTATTTTTTACTTTTTTAAATATCATTTAGGCCGGGCTTAAAATTTTTTAGCCTTGCCCAACCCCGGCCTTAATTTTGATCGGATCTTAATACCTAGGCCCAGGCTTGCCCGTGGACTCAAACCCTAAGCCCAAAATCTAAAAAAATAGGACCGGGCTGTTCGAACTGGGCGGGCCTCTAGGCTCATGAACATCCCTACTTTTCAGTGGAATTACACTATAAGTGCATCCTCCCCCTCATGCCCCAAGTAATCAAAACCCCTTTGTCTTTCCCTTCTTTGCGATATTTCCCTTTTTTGTTTTTTCCCTCTTTTCTAATCCTAGCTTTCATCAAATCAACCATGGCAGGTGAAGCTTCACCCGAGGGCAAATCCGTCAAAGTGAAATTCCTAAGCAAAACCCATGTCGACATGGGAGAAGCGGCGACGGAGGAGATTTCGGTGGCGGATTTGATGGTGGAGGACGGCTCTACAAAGCTGAACTCCAACCCAACGGAAGGCGGAAAATCGTTCTCGACGTTCCAGTCGCTGTCGACGCACATCTGGCACGCCGTGACCCGCGCACGGCAGCTAAAGCTGGAGGAAATCACCGTCTACACCGTCTGCCGGAAGCGAATCGACCCTCCGATGCCGGAGAGCTACTTCGGAAACCCGATCCCTTTAAAAACGTAATGTTTTTTATTTTTTATTTTAATAATAATTATTAGAAAGGCCTCGAATTAACCTTTCACCACACCATGTATGAATTCTATCTTCACTCTGATCCCTGGTCGTTGTCTGGTGGTGGCGGATTGTTCAGATCCGGCACACGATAGTCTATCGCTTGCTCCACTACCTGCTACCTGATCATTTCCTGATCCAGCCTCAGCTCGTCTGCCATCAACATTTCTTCCGGTTGTCTCCTCTGGGTTTAGCAGAGGCCTTTTGGCCACATGAGGTTCCCCCCCGACAGGGGGTGGCGTGGTGCCTATCCACCGCCAATGTTCGACCGTAATGAATTTGATAACTTGCTAAATCCAAGGGAGGCAACTGGAGGAAATGCAAGTGGTGGAAGAGTTGAGGCTAGAACAGAAATGATCAGGCAGCGAAGCAAGAGGTATACTATCGTGTGCCAGATCTAAACAATCCGCCACCACCAAACAGTGATCGGGGATCAGGGTGAAAATAGAATCTATGCATGGCGCGGTGAAAGGTTAATTTGAGGCCATTCTAATTATTATTATTAAAATAAAAAAATCCATGGATGGAGGCTAACGCCATGGAAATTCTGGAGAAAGACAAGGAATTCCTCATGGAGGGAATTTAATTCTTAAATCTAGAATTCGGCTGTTTGTTTATTAGTATTTGTTTGGCGTACAGTTTAAAAATTCAAGTTATTTGAATTTTTCTGTTAGTAATTCGCCAAACACATACTTAATATTGATTTTCGGTATTTTTCGATGCTTATCGTGTTATATTGATGAAAACGTGTTTAATTTTGGCATTGTTAAACGCATGGTGTTTAGTGTACCCTAGGGGTGTTAATCAGATTGGTAAGGGGAGACGACTCCTTTATATGTTAATAATGGTTCGACTCTTTTAGCCAGTACTTTAACAATAAAATCTTGAATTTAATTCTAAATGCATCATGCTAATGCGTGAGAGTGCGTCCTTAAGATCGTCAAGAGAAGTGATTAGTTGAAATATAAACTGACCCGAACAAATCTTACCAAATTAAATTTTTCATTAACGAATTTAGCAGTGTGACAATGTCGCAGAAATAGAAATAAAAATAAAATCACTTATGTTTGGTTATAATTTTAAAGTAAATTATGAAGTTGTAGTAGTAATATATTTTGTTCTTCAAGTTATAATTTCATTTCAATCTCGTCTAATTGAAAATTCTATCAAATAAATTGGATAGAAGCATTGGATAGAAGCAACACGTGACTTGTCCGTTCAGAATATTTGCATTTATCCCTAAAATTTGAATGCAATCTCAATTTAGTCAAATTATAATTTTATTATATTTTTTTATGAGGGTTTTCCAAAGTCAATACCACTCCTGAAATTTACCGAGCATTCTGATGAAATGGAATTGAATTTTGAATGAACATCTATTTAAATTTAAATTTTATTTAATTAGAATTTGATTCCATTATTCTATTAAAATTCAAGTTTCTAGATTTGATCTTAGTAAAAACTAAATAAAACTTATACTAAAATCGATCTAAATATTACAGAGTAAAAAATAAAATAAAATAGGGGACCATTTTAAACAGGCTTGACTCTGAGAAAAGTATTTTGATATTACATTTATCAAACAAAAAATTAAAATCTGAAAAGCCTGTTATACCAATTTTTTTATAGGGTTAATTAAATTTTACCCCTCTGTCCAATTTACACTAAATTTTACCCCTCTGTCCAATTTACACTTACTTCCTGTGATTTGAAAATCGTCACTTACCTCCTAATGTAGGGGGTAAGTGTAACAAATATCTGATCATAGGGGATAAGTGACGATTTTTAAATTACAGGGTGATAAATTACAAATTGACCAAATTACAGGGAGATAAAGTGCTACTAACCCTTTTTTAATATAATCTTCGGTCGATCATTGCAATGTATATTGTGAACCATATCATATTCCATGTGGTAGGTTTTCAATTCTAAATAATTAAAAAAAAAAACGTAAAACCCCCCCCCCTTAAAATGTTCCATCAGTTTGAACAAAAAAACTAACAGAATGAGTAATTAAAACTAGAGTTTTTTATTATTTAGTCCCTATTAGAGAGACCATTGAGTAAAAAGGCCTTTTCAACTGTTCACTCACAATTCAAACCATACAGTACAACCAATTAAATTTTTGGTCCTTGGATAAAACAAAATAGGACGTGAAAAGACATATATACCACTCCCTATCATATTTACGTTAACTCTCTCTTTTTATGTCTGATTCACAATCCTCACTCTCTCTCTCTAAACCTTATCCACTTTCACTCTCTCTTTCTAAACCCTACCCACAACAATATCAATGGGTTTCATATATAGATTCATATATATACACACATAGTGTTCTTCCATGAAAAAACCTTCATTAACAATAATCTAACCACCACCACCATTCTCTCTCTCTCTCTCTCTCTCTCTGCAAGTTCTTAAAAGTTTTCAGAAATGGGTATTAGTTTTTGGCCATTTATTTGGAGAAGTTGATGTCAAGTACTTCATTTGAAATGGAGATCTCACGTAAGGATTTTAATGTGGAGGTCTGCAAGTTGTGGGGTTTTCACTCTCTCTCTCTCTAGCTTCCCTCTCTCTTCCTCCCTCTTTCTCTCTTGGACTTTTATCAGATCTGAAATTTCAGATCTGGAAGTTCCAGATCTGATAGGTGGTTCCGACAAAATCATTAACACCCAATGTCGCCGCCGTTGCCGGAAATTGTAAGTTCCGGCAACTCCTCACTTCGTCGTTTTTTGGATCTGTGTTTGAGTGTTAATTTTATGTTAATGTTAATGTTTTTGCGTGATTTTTTCACATATTTTTCTAGACAATATTAAATGTGTTAACGTTAACACAAAGAGAAAAAAAAAATGTGCATTAACGTTAACGCAATCACAACCCAGCACATGTAACTTAATTGCATTAACGTTAACGCAATTACAATTTCAACCCTAATAACTAATTGCATTAACGTTAACGCAATTACAAATCAGAACATGTAACTTACTTGCGTTAACGTTAACGCAATTACACCTCAGCCTAATAATTAATTGCGTTAACGTTAATGTATTTATAATCCAACTCATTTAACTTACTTACGTTAAACATTAACGCAATTACAACCCAACCCCATAATTAATTGTGTCAACGTTAACGCAATTACAAACCAACACATGTAACTTACCTGCGTTAACGTTAACACAATTACATCTCAGCCCAATAATTAATTGCGTTAACATTAACGTATTTATAATCTAACTCATTTAACTTACTTACGTTAACGTTAACGCAATTACACCTCAACCCAATAATTAATTGCGTTAATGTTAACATATTTATAATCCAACTCATTTAACTTACTTGCATTAACGTTAACATAATTACAATCCACACATATAACTTAATTGTATTAATGTTAACACAATTACAATCTCAACCCAATAAACCCCAATAAATAATTGTGTTAACGTTAACACAATTACAAACCAGCACATGTAACATATTTTCGTTAATGTTAACGCAATTACATTCCAGTCCAATAATTAATTGCGTTAACGTTAACGTATTTACAATCCAGCCCATTTAACTTATTTATGTTAACGTTAACACAATTACAACCCAACTCATAACTAACTGCGTTAACGTTACAATCCAACACATTTAACTTACTTGAGTTAACGTTAATGCACACAAGACAAAGCATGCACTATTGTAATAAATGCATAATTACTGTAATAAATACAAAATTACTCTATGCTACAAGACAAAGAATGAACTATTTAATGTGAATATATGTAATGGGTATTGCTTGTGTGTTTTACGTTAACGTTAACATCTCTGTTATCCAATTTTGTCTTGTTGCATAAGACAAATGGCAGAATCGTAAATATTACTGAATAGAGTAACCAAAATGCAGGGACTTTTTCCTAAAGAATTAGTGGGGTCTGAAAACTAAACTGACAATGTCAGGAGGTCTGAATTCTAACTAGCATCTCTACAAAGGACTAAAAAATAAAAATCCCTTAAAACTAAGGGGTAGTTACCAAGAAACCCTCATATGAGGAGAAAACTATCAAATACACCTTTTAGAAAAACATGTTATAAGATAGTTCTTTTGTCTTTTTGTGACGATTTTACTTCTCGCGTTGAAAATAACACGAGTTGGTGTTGAATATAACACGAGCTCGTGTTATATTCAACACGATCTCCTGTTGACTATAATACGAGATCGTGTTATATTCCACTTTTACCGCCGTATTCAACAGGTATTCAAATGAAATCAATTCAACCATTTTTTTACCAATAGCAATTCTTTAGAATAACCGCAGATGTTCTTGATTTGTGCTTCAAAGGTTGATAATGATATTACATTAGCTAAACAAGCTGAGAATCTGAGATCATCCTTCGCCCTTTTTCTTTTCCTCCAAACAATGGGAAATGGGATTACCTTCACTAAGCAAACTTCTGTTGAAATTCATCCCAAATTTTGCCGTCTCTATGAGTATTAAGACGCCACAACACCCAGTAGCATAACTCACCCAATAAATTGACTATTAAACCTCAAAGAACAACGTCGACTGAACATTTCAAACCCTAGAAACGCTGAAGAAGCGACTCCCCTTCGAAAAAAAACAAGAATCTCATCCGTGATCGTTTCTCCTTCGATCACCGAAATCCAGATTTGGAAATTTTAGGTCTGATTTTTCAGATCTCGATTCACAAAGAGATAGAGGCGGAAAGGATAGGGGACGGCGACGACGAGCGCTATGAATCGAAGAGAATTGAAATCGATTTAAGGAGGAAGATTGGCGATCCCTTTGCCGTCCTATGTCCAGAGCCATGGCGTAATCGGAGCCAAGCACCAAGACTTGTTGCGCTTGTCGTCTGTGCAAATGGAGAGAAAGAGAGAAGAGAGAAGAGAGAGATCGGAAAAAGGAAGAACAAGGAGCAAAATTGTGAAAACATAAGAAGAATCAGGAAAGCGTAAAATCGTTATTTAAAAAAAAAAAAAGGACTATCTAGTGCAAAGTCACGTCTTTTTTAGAACTATTAGGTGCAAAATAAAAAATATGGGATCATCTTGTAGATTTTGTGATTTAACAAGACTATTTGATATTTTTCTCTAAAACTAATTACATTATTAAAGAGTTAAACTTAAACGAAACAAATTTATTGAACTATATAAATTCGTATTAATAGTTAAAAGATAATTTGCCAATGTGTAATGTATGAAGAAAAGCCTATGGATAGGCACCGCCAAAGTAAATGGAAAAAGGACAATGAGGATTAAATTTGATATCTCATAATTTAAATTTTTTTAGATGATTTTTCGTTAAGTAATATATCGATTTTTAAATTTTTAAATAAAAAATAACTAATAAAATATATATATAAAATTTAAAGAGTATAAAATATAATTAAACGTAATCAATTTAAAAGTGAGACTGTTAAATTTTAGGAATGAATTTTTCCTTGTAGATTTAAAAAAAAATGTCTTAATAAAGATCTCAGTGGTTAAATGTAATACCTCAATTTCAAATTTATAATTATAAAAAATAGTAAATAATAAAAAAATTAATTAAAATTTAAAAGGTAAAGTATAATTAAATTCAACCGCTTTATCAGTAGAATTGTAAAATTTTTAAGTGATAATTTTTATCTTAAATATTTAATCTCTTCGTCTAAGTCATTGAATGGTGTAAAAAAGTCGTGATTAATGGATTGAGAAGTTACTCAATATCCCTCGATCAATTTTTTAGATCTATTTTGTAATAATTGATTTTTGAGTCACATCCTATTTACACAAAAATAAAGAGAACCTAAGAGGTGTTAGTTTGGTTAGCAAGGGAAGGTGTTTTTTTTTTTTTTAATCAAACAAGGTTCAACTATTCTGAGGAGCTCTTCAGGAACTAAATATTAAATATCGTGAATGCACGAGACTGATGTGGGGAAATACACTCTTAAGATAGGCCGGTGAGGTGATTAGTCAGTTAATCCGGACACACCTTACCGAAAAATTAAAAAAAGAAAAGAAAAAAAAGAAGAAAATAGAAGTAAAGAGGTGCAAAATAATTGCTTACAACTACCCTCATGAAAATCATAAATGCCACCCCAACCACTTTTCAGTAGGGATGATCGTGGGTCGGGTCGGGTCGGGCCGGGCTTAGATTAGTGTATTACAAAAAAGTGTTGGGCCCTAGCCCGGCCTGGCCCGGTGATCGGACCTTAATTCTATGCCCAAACCCGGCCCTATAAGAAAAATCTAAACCCAAAGTCCGGCCCTATTTTTTTTTTTTTTAATTTAAAAAATAAATACAAAAAATTCAATACCAAACCAACAAAAAATATTATAATTACAATTTCTAAAGGCAAATTAATATTTCAAACAAACTAAACCAACAAGAAATATTAAAATTACAATTTCTAAAAAAAACTAATATTCCAAATATTAGGATTGTAATGTAATATATATATATATTTATTTATTTATTTATTTTATTTTTTACTTTTTAAAATATCATTTGGGCCGGGCCGGGCCGTTTGGGTTGAACGGGCCCAGGCCCATTACCATCCCTACTTTTCAGTGGAATTCCACTATAAGCGCATCCTCCCCCTCATGCCCCAAGTAATCAAAACCCCTTTGTCTTTCCCTTCTTTGCGATTTTTCCCCTTTTCTTTTTTTCCCTCTTTTCTAACCCTAGCTTTCATCAAATCAACCATGGCAGGTGAAGCTTCACCCGAGGGCAAATCCGTCAAAGTGAAATTCCTAAGCAAAACCCATGTCGACATGGGAGGGGTGGTGGTGGAGGAAGCGGCGGCGAAGGAGGTTTCGGTGGCGGATTTGATGGAGGAGGACGGCTCTACAAAGCTGAACTCCAACGCAACGGAAGGCGGAAAACCGATCTCGACGTTCCAGTCGCTGTCGACGCACATCTGGCACGCCGTGACCCGCGCACGGCAGCTAAAGCTGGAGGAAATCACCGTCTACACCGTCTGCAGGAAGCGAATCGACCCTCCGATGCCGGAGAGCTACTTCGGAAACCTGATCCCTTTAAAAACGTAATGTTTTTTATTTTTTATTTTAATAATAATTATTAGAAACGCATCGAATTAACCTTTCACCACACCATGTATGAATTCTATCTTCACTCTGATCCCTGGTCGTTGTCTGGTGGTGGCGGATTGTTCAGATCCGGCACACGATAGTCTATCGCTTGCTCCGCTACCTGCTACCTGATCATTTCCTGTTCCATTCCCGCCTCGGCTCGTCTGCCATCAACATTTCTTCCGGCTGTCTCCTCTGGGTTTAGCAGAGGCCTTTTGGCCACATGAGGTTCCCCCCGACAGGGGGTGGCGTGGTGCCTATCCACCGCCAATGTTCGACCGTAATGGAAATGCAAGTGGTGGAAGAGTTGAGGCTAGAACAGAAATGATCAGGCGGCGAAGCAAGAGGTAGACTATCGTGTGCCAGATCTAAACAATCCGTCACCACCAAACAGTGACCAGGGATCAGGGTGAAAATAGAATCTATACATGGCGTGGTGAAAGTTTAATTTGAGGCCATTCTAATTATTATTATTAAAATAAAAAAATCCATGCATGGAGGCTAACGCCATGGAAATTCTGGAGAAAGACAAGGAATTCCTCATGGAGGGAATTTAATTCATAAATCTAGAATTCGGCTGTTTGTTTATTAGTATTTGTTTGGCGTACAGTTTAAAAATTCAATTTATTTGAATTTTTCTGTTCGTAATTCGCCAAACACGTACTTAATATTGATTTTCAGTATTTTTCGATGCTTATCGTGTTATATTGATGAAAACGTGTTTAATTTTGGCATTGTTAAACGCATGGTGTTTAGTGTACCCTAGGGGTGTTAGTCAGATTGGTAAGGGGAGACGACTCCTTTATATGTTAATAATGGTTCGACTCTTTTAGCCAGTACTTTAACAATAAAATCTTGAATTTAATTCTGAATGCATCATGCTAATGCGTGAGAGTGCGTCCTTAAGATCGTCAAGAGAAGTGATTAGTTGAAATATAAACTGACCCGAACAAATCTTACCAAATTAAATTTTTTGTTAATGATTACGAATTTAGCAGTATGATAATGTCGCAGAAATAGAAATAAAAATAAAATCACTTATGTTTGGTCATAATTTTAAAGTAAATTATGAAGTTGTAGTAGTAATATATTTTGTTCTTCAAGTTATAATTTCATTTCAATTTGATCCTAATTGAAAATTCTATCAAATAAATTGGATAGAAGCAACACGTGAATTGTCCGTTCAGAATATTTTGATTTAATTGCATTTATCCCTAAAATTTGAATGCAATCTCAATTTAGTCAAATTATAATTTTATTATATTTTTTTACGAGGGTTTTCCAAAGTCAATACCACTCCTGAAATTTACCAAGCATTCTGATGAAATGGAATTGAATTTTGAATGAACATCTATTTAAATTTAAATTTTATTTAATTAGAATTTGATTCCATTATTCCATTAAAATTCAAGTTTCCAGATTTGATTTCAGTAAAAACTAAATAAAACTTATACTAAAATCGATCTAAATATTATAGAGTAAAAAAAAATAAAAAAATAGGGGACCATTTTAAACAGGCTTGACTTTGAGAAAAGTATTTTGATATTACATTTATCAAACAAAAAATTAAAATTTGAGAAGCCTGTTATACCAATTTTTTTATAGGGTTAATTAAATTTTACCCCTCTGTCCAATTTACACTTACTTCCTGTGGTTTGAAAATCGTTACTTACCCCCTGATGTAGGGGATAAGTGTAACAAATATCTGATCACAGGGGATAAGTGACGATTTTTAAATTACAGGGTGATAAATTACAAATTGACCAAATTACAGGGAGATAAAGTGTTATTAATCCTTTTTTAATATAATTTTCGGTCGATCATTGCAATGTATATTGTGAACCATATCATATTCCATGTGGTAGGTTTTCAATTCTAAATAATTAAAAAAAAAAACGTAAAAAAAACCCCCCTTAAAATGTTCCATCAGTTTGAACGAAAAAACTAACAGAATGAGTAATTAAAACTAAGGGGCAGTTACCAAGAAATCCTCATATGAGGAGAAAACTATCAAATACACCTTTTAGAAAAACATGTTATAAGATAGTTCTTTTATCTTTTTGTGACGATTTTACTCCTTGCGTTGAAAATAACACGAGTTGGTGTTGAATATAACACGGGCTCATGTTATATTCAACACGATCTCCTGTTGATTATAACACGAGATCGTGTTATATTCCACTTTTACCGCCGTATTCAACAGGTATTCAAATGAAATCAATTCAACCATTTTTTTACCAATAGCAACTCTTTAGAATAACAGCAGATATTCTTGATTTATGCTTCAAAGGTTGATAATGATATTACATTAGCTAAACAAGTTGAGAATCTGAGATCATCCTTCGCCCTTTTTCTTTTCCTCCAAACAATGGGAAATGGGATTACCTTCACTAAGCAAACTTCTGTTGAAATTCATCCCAAATTTTGCCGTCTCTATGAGTATTAAGACGCCACAACACCCAGTAGCATAACTCACCCAATAAATTGACTATTAAACCTCAAAGAACAACGTCGACTGAACATTTCAAACCCTAGAAACGCTGAAGAAGCGACTCCCCTTCGAAAAAAAACAAGAATCTCATCCGTGATCGTTTCTCCTTCGATCACCGAAATCCAGATTTGGAAATTTTAGGTCTGATTTTTCAGATCTCGATTCACAAAGAGATAGAGGCGGAAAGGATAGGGGACGGCGACGACGAGCGCTATGAATCGAAGAGAATTGAAATCGATTTAAGGAGGAAGATTGGCGATCCCTTTGCCGTCCTATGTCCAGAGCCATGGCGTAATTGGAGCCAAGCACCAAGACTTGTTGCGCTTGTCGTCTGTGCAAATGGAGAGAAAGAGAGAAGAGAGAAGAGAGAGATCGGAAAAAGGAAGAACAAGGAGCAAAATTGTGAAAACATAAGAAGAATCAGGAAAGCGTAAAATCGTTATTTAAAAAAAAAAAAAAGGACTATCTAGTGCAAAGTCACGTCTTTTTTAGAACTATTAGGTGCAAAATAAAAAATATGGGATCATCTTGTAGATTTTGTGATTTAACAAGACTTTGATATTTTTCTCTAAAACTAATTACATTATTAAAGAGTTAAACTTAAACGAAACAAATTTATTGAACTATATAAATTCGTATTAATAGTTAAAAGATAATTTGCCAATGTGTAATGTATGAAGAAAAGCCTATGGATAGGCACCGCCAAAGTAAATGGAAAAAGGACAATGAGGATTAAATTTGATATCTCATAATTTAAATTTTTTTAGATGATTTTTCGTTAAGTAATATATCGATTTTTAAATTTTTAAATAAAAAATAACTAATAAAATATATATATAAAATTTAAAGAGTATAAAATATAATTAAACGTAATCAATTTAAAAGTGAGACTGTTAAATTTTAGGAATGAATTTTTCCTTGTAGATTTAAAAAAAAATGTCTTAATAAAGATCTCAGTGGTTAAATGTAATACATCAATTTCAAATTTATAATTATAAAAAATAGTAAATAATAAAAAAATTAATTAAAATTTAAAAGGTAAAGTATAATTAAATTCAACCGCTTTATCAGTAGAATTGTAAAATTTTTAAGTGATAATTTTTATCTTAAATATTTAATCTCTTCGTCTAAGTCATTGAATGGTGTAAAAAAGTCGTGATTAATGGATTGAGAAGTTACTCAATATCCCTCGATCAATTTTTTAGATCTATTTTGTAATAATTGATTTTTGAGTCACATCCTATTTACACAAAAATAAAGAGAACCTAAGAGGTGTTAGTTTGGTTAGCAAGGGAAGGTGTTTTTTTTTTTTTTAATCAAACAAGGTTCAACTATTCTGAGGAGCTCTTCAGGAACTAAATATTAAATATTGTGAATGCACGAGACTGATGTGGGGAAATACACTCTTAAGATAGGCCGGTGAGGTGATTAGTCGATGTGTGCGTAAGTTAGTCCGGACACACTTTACCGAAAAATAAAAAAAAAAAAGAAAAAAAAGAAGAAAATAGAACTAAAGAGGTGCAAAATAATTGCTTACAACTGCCCTCATGAAAATCATAAATGCCACCCCAACCACTTTTCAGTAGGGATGGTCGTGGGTCGGGTCGGGCCGGGTTTAGATTAGTGTATTACAAAAAAGTGTTGGGCCCTAGCCCGGCCTGACCCGGTGATCGGGTCTTAATTCTATGCCCAAACCCGGTCCTATAAGAAAAATCTAAACCCAAAACCCGACCCTATTTTTTTTTTTTTTTTTTTTAATTTAAAAAATAAATACAAAAAATTCAACACCAAACCAACAAAAAATATTAAAATTACAATTTTTAAAGGCAAATTAATATTTCAAACAACCTAAACCAACAAGAAATATTAAAATTACAATTTTTAAAAGAAACTAATATTCCAAATATTAGGGCTGTATTATAATGTATGTATATATATATATATATATATATATATATATATATATATATATATATTTTATTTTTTACTTTTTTAAATATCATTTGGGCCGGGCCGGAAATTTTTTAGCCTTGCTCAAGCCCGACCCTAATTTTGATCGGACCCTAATACCTAGGCTCAAACTCTGTCCGTAGACTCAAACCCTAAGCCCAAACCCTAAAAAAATAGGGCCGAGTCATTCGGGCTGAGCGGGCCCAAGGCCCATTACCATCCTTACTTTTCAGTGGAATTCCACTATAAGTTCTGCCCCAAGTAATCTTAAACAACCTCAAACCCCTTTGTCTTTCCCTTCTTTGCGATTTTTCCCTTTTTTTTTTTTTTTCCCCTCTTTTCTAACCCTAGCTTTCATCAAATCAACCATGGCAGGTGAAGCTTCACCCGAGGGCAAATCCGTCAAAGTGAAATTCCTAAGCAAAACCCATGTCGACATGGGAGGGGTGGAGGAAGCGGCGGCGGCGGAGATTTCGGTGGCGGATTTGATGGTGGAGGACGGCTCTACAAGGCTGAACTCCAACCTAACGGAAGGCGGAAAATCGTTCTCGACGTTCCAGTCGCTGTCGACTCACATCTGGCACGCCGTGACCCGCGCACGGCAGCTAAAGCTGGAGGAAATCACCTTCTACACCGTCTGCCGGAAGCGAATCGACCCTCCGATGCCGGAGAGCTACTTCGGAAACCCGATCCCTTTAAAAACGTAATGTTTTTTATTTTTTATTTTAATAATAATTATTAGAAAGGCCTCGAATTAACCTTCACCACACCATGTATGAATTCTATCTTCACTCTGATCCCTGGTCGTTGTCTGGTGGTGGCGGATTGTTCAGATCCGGCACACGATAGTCTATCGCTTGCTCCGCTACCTGCTACCTGATCATTTCCTGTTCCAGCCTCAGCTCGTCTGCCATCAACATTTCTTCCGGCTGTCTCCTCTGGGTTTAGCAGAGGCCTTTTGGCCACATGAGGTTCCCCCCCGACAGGGGGTGGCGTGGTGCCTATCCACCACCAATGTTCGACCGTAATGGAAATGCAAGTGGTGGAAGAGTTGAGGCTAGAACAGAAATGATCAGGCAGCGAAGCAAGAGTTAGACTATCGTGTGCCAGATCTAAACAATCCGCCACCACCAAACAGTAACCAGGGATCATGGTGAAAATAGAATCTATACGTGGCGTGGTGAAAGGTTAATTTGAGGCCATTCTAATTATTATTATTAAAATAAAAAAATCCATGCATGGCTAACGCCATGGAAATTCTGGAGAAAGAGAAGGAATTCCTCATGGAGGGAATTTAATTCTTAAATCTAGAATTCGGCTGTTTGTTTATTAGTATTTGTTTGGCGTATAGTTTAAAAATTCAATTTATTTGAATTTTTCTGTTTGTAATTCGCTAAACACGTACTTTTTATTGATTTTCAGTATTTTTCGATGCTTATCGTGTTATATTGATGAAAACGTGTTTAATTTTGGCATTGTTAAACGCATGGTGTTTAGTGTACCCTAGGGGTGTTAGTCATATTGGTAAGGGAAGACGACTTATTTACTTGTTACTAATGGTTCGACTCTTTTAGCCAGTACTTCAACAATAAAATATTAAATTTAATTCTGAATGCATCAGACCGATGTGTAAGAGTGTGTCCTTAAAATCGTCAGGAGAAGTGATTAGTTGAAGTATAAGCTGATCCGGACACATTTTACCGAATTAAATTTTTCGTTAATGATTAAGAATTTAGCAGTGTGACAATGTCTCAGAAATAGAAATGAAAATAAAATCATTGATGTTTGGTTATAATTTTAAAGTAAATTATGAAGTTTTAGTAGTAATATATTTTGTTCTTCAAGTTATAATTTCATTTTCATCTCGTCTAATTGAAAATTCTATCAAATAAATTGGATAGAAGCAACACGTGACTTGTCCGTTCAGAATATTTTGATTTAATTGCATTTATCCCTAAAATTTGAATGCGATCTCATTTTAGTCTATGACCACTGCAGTCGGCCCACCGCCAATACTTTAAAAAATACTCCAAATAAAAACCTTAAAATATAGGAGAGGACAAAATATTTGGATAAAAAATTGTCGTCTTAAAATTTTACACCCGCACTTACAAAGCGGTTAAATTTAATTCACATATACATACTTGATTACTCAATTTGTCCGTGATGATATTGAACCGAGGAAACGTTGTTTGGAAGTCTCATTTTTCTTAGTCTAATTCTATCTCTGTTCGTTCCGTTTGAAGCATGTATACACGAAACCATCAAACAGCAATTTTAAGGGCTAATGTATAATATCCAAGAAACAGATTATCACCCAGGATAACAAAAAGGGTGTTTACTCTCTCATATGCTAGTTTACATCAACACAATCTAACCTGGATACACAAAATGGGCAGGAAGTTGTAAACTCTTCAATAGATTCATCTTCTCAGCCCTAAATAAGGGCTTCAGATTTCATTTTCAGGCTTCTTCGGTGGAGGAACTGCAGCGGCAGCAGCTTCTTGATCGGTATCTGACACAAGAATAAGCATATACACTATATAAGACAGAGAGAGATTCGGGATTGAGAGAGTCGGATTCCACATTGAAAGTATTAGAAAAGAGTGTCTTATATATAAAGTACCACGTGGGTTTCTACTAGTACATTGCTTTAAGCATTTTAGGTCACATGGATTTGGTCTAAAATGTTACTAGTCCAGTGGACAACATGGGCGTTACAAATGGTATTAGAGCCAACCTTGGTCCGAAAACGTTACTGTGGCAATGTTGATAGAGTAGTAGGGGCTCCGGAGTGGGGTACCTTGTGTCCGTTTATGATTACTCTATGTCCATTTATAGGTTGTTATCTGTACAACTAACCAAGGGGACGAACTGGACCAACACGACAAGGACGTCGAGTTGGGAATATTGTGAGATCCCACATCGGAAGTATTAGAAAATAATGCCTCATATATAAACTACCACTGGGTTGCTGTATTTTGAGCCACCTCGACATGGTCCAAAAGTTACTAGGTTAGTGAACCACATGTGGCGTTAGAGAAATTTACAAACCTTGAGGTCGAGTTTGGGATTCAGACTCCATTTTCTGTTGGGTGGCAGTTGCTTTCAGTTGTTCTTCCGTTATCTTCAACAACTCTTCACTGGAGTAAGCTTTGTCTGAAGATGGAGAACCATCTTCCACCAAAAAATAAAAAATCATGGGACTTGATCAAACATTGTCTCGTAAAAGCATGTAATAGAAATTAAATTGCAAAAACAAAATAAATAATAATAATAATAATAATAAATAAAAAATAAATAAACTAAGGGTTGTTTGATAACACAATTTAACAGTTAAAACTGAATTCATTAATTAATTATCGAATTAAGCGTGTTTGATATGGAGCAATTACTTAAAATACAAGGATCACTTAAAAATTGTTCAAAGTTTAAACTAATGTGTGACTCAATTACTTTTTTTAGCAATTCTCACTTAAAACCATCAAACGTCTATCTAATATGAGAAAAAATAGAGAGACCGTTGTAGAGAGAAAGTATTAAAAAAGAGAGGTTATAATAATTAGTTTGAGGGCAAAAAATTATACAAAGATGAATTTTTAGAAGTGAAAAGTATTAAAAAAATAAATACTTAATAAATTCAGCACTTATAATTTTTAGTATTACTAAACAGTCCCAAGGATTTATGAAATCAGTTGAAATAACAGGGGAACCATTTAATCACTCACTTGGATCAACTGCATTTTGAGGAGTGTTGGTATTGGCATTCGATGAAGAAGGGCTTGGTGTAGTGTTTGTTGTAGGGGGGCGGTATGTATAATTTTGTGTAGAACTTTGAATCTCGTCGATACCAATCTCTCGTTCAAGCGTGCTCTTGAATTCCCTCGAAACATCCTAAGAACAACACAAAAAATTGTAAAACCGTACTAAGGCAGTGTTTGGTTGCATGAAATTAAAGCATTGAAATTGGAATTAACAACGAACGCATGTGTAAAAATGGGTTCATTTCCAATTCCGTATTCGAGACTTCAATTCTATACTTCCAAACACTACCTACGAATAACACGCAATAAACGAAATTTCCAAGATCAACCTGAAGTTCTCTGATTGTAGGTTGAAATGCACGCAATGTTTTTCCCAAATTCCGGGCAACCTAACGAAATCCATAGAAATTTGTCAAGATACACCAAGAATAGCATGCACTTTTGAGTATGCAAAATGGTAAGTAAATGCATACTCCAACTAGTATGCATTTTCTGAGTATGCAATATGGTTTAAAGGCCTGTTTGGTTGTCCTTCAATTTGTAAATCCTACTAATTTTTGATCAATCAACTTCTGAATTGTTACCATTTAGGGTTTGATTGTAAGAATTAAAAACACTTACGCAGCGTTTGGTACACACCATGGGATTTGAGATGGGATTAGAATGGCCATGGGAATAGTCATTTTATTCCTATGTTTAGTACATGGGATTTAATCCCATTCTCATTACCGAGGATTCCTTAATCCCACAAAGTATGGGATTAACTAGTACCAAGATAAATTGGTATTAGTTAATCCCAATTACATGGGATTAAGTTTTAAACATTTATCGGCCAAAACACAAGACCAAATACTAACCACATATTTGAATTGAAATGAATTTTAATTAAATTAACTATCATACCGTTTGAAAATTTAATTAAATTACTATTCTACCATTTGATGTCATTCCAATATCAAATGGAATCCCTTCTGTCACCAAATATAGGAATGGTAATGATCATTTCATTCCATTACCATACTAATTCCAATCTTATTGTCATTTCATTCCATTTCAGCGTGCCAAACGTAACGTTAATCTAGCTAGCTAACCATTTTAGTTGACACACCTCGGCAAGTCCCTTGGGACCAAACACCAACAAAGCCACAACTCCAATCACCAGAGCTTCAGGAGCTCCAACTCCAAAGAGAGATGCATAGACACCTTTGCGTTTGCCCTTACTCTTCCTTCCTGCAAAAACCATTGATTTTCAAATTTCACCAGAGAAACTACTAATCACACAACAGAGCTTGAAGAAGCCAAAGTAATACACTAATCACCAGACAAATTATTCAAAAAAAAAAAAAAAGAACACTGAAATCGGCTTGAATCAAGCATACCTAGCTTCAGAGAACGTCGCGAGATTGAGATACCGAGGTGCCTACCGAATCGACTCCATTGCGGCAACGGAGAAACACCGATACCACAGATCGAACTGTAGAAACGAAAATT
The DNA here is from genome assembly GCA_016647705.1 of Eucommia ulmoides. Taxonomy (NCBI): domain Eukaryota; kingdom Viridiplantae; phylum Streptophyta; class Magnoliopsida; order Garryales; family Eucommiaceae; genus Eucommia; species Eucommia ulmoides. Next base: position 1,905,514 of record CM028336.1, read on the forward strand.
GAGGGGTTTAGGGACTGAAATCGCGTACGAACAAACAGCGGAGAAGGCGGGTTTCCTAATCTGCGTCGAAAATGACGACGAGGAAGAGGTCGAACACGAGGAACAGAGATTCGCGGGGGTTGAAATTAAAAACGCCATGGATTCCGTGGTCAATCAACTGAATCGAGCTTGAATTTACGGGAGTTTTGAATCATGGATTTGTGTGGATATGGATTTTGCTGTTCGCTCTGTAAATTGGTTTTTAAATATGAAAGAATTTTAGGCTTAATTTTGGGGTGGAAAATGTAAATAAATTGGGCCCGCTGAGCCCAATGACATGACTAGAATTGGGCTTATTTGGGCCTTTTGGACTTCAAAGTATCTTATTTGGGCCATTTGGGCTTCTTCGGAAACAAATTTGACTGAGATTTTGCCCAAACTACAAATTGTTCTTGTTATTTGGAAAATACCAGTCACCCCGTTTGATCAATTTTTTTTTTTTAAGAAAAAACATAAATACCATTATCTTATTTTTAAAATATATTTTTATTTTTAAAAAAAAATTACTAACATTCATTTAAAAAAAAAAAGTTTACCCCTAATTTTTTACATTTATCCCAATCCATCTACTGTCGCCCCCACCCTGCTAAAACTCTCTCTCTCTCTTGTCCATTTGTATTGCAATTTCACTATTTTTATTTGATAAACAATTAAAAAAATTGAAAATTGTTCCAGTCTCGAAGTAGAAATTAAAAGAATCGTCGCTTCGCACTGACAAAAAACATAAAGGAATCTTTGTGGAGTCAGTCTCATAATGGGCAGTCAGTCTCCCTTATTTGCAACGGTTGCTCTCCTAGTTTTCCATCTAGATCCTTAATCGAAGACTGCTAAGCAATGCTTGAATCTCTCGAAGAAAGATTTCTCATATGTTTCGCGAAGGCAATCGGTGCACAGATTGAATAGGTAAAAAAGAGACAAAAACCAATCAAAATTTTGTCTTTATAGACAACGCACCGAATGAACTTCTTCTGTTACTTTGTGCTGATAGAACATATGATCCTTTTATTAAAACTTCATTAAATTATAACAAAATCTAATAAATTTGGGAAAAAATTAATTTTTTTTTGAAAAAAAAAAATTAGTCAATCACCACCTACTTGACCATGTGGTGTGGTTTATTTTGGGACCCACTAGCCACCAAATAAGATTGGTTAGTTTTTTTGAAAAAATTTCCCTTGTTAAGGTGGTATGTCCCTTGTGTGGGGGCCCCTACAATCAACAAAGGCTCTCATCTTTTCAATTATTATTTATTTTTTTAATTATATTTTATTATGTAATTTTTATTTAATAGTCCTTGTTTAAGGGTTAATCTTAAAAAAAAATTATTTTAAACAGTTATGTTGTAATTTAGTCTTTCTCTCTCAGCCAAAACGAAACAGCACCACCTTCAAATTGTTTGGCCCTATCTCTCTTAGCCGAACGACGTTTGTTCTTCAACAAATGACGGACGGCATTTCTCTCCTCACCATCGATGCCACGAGATTTGAGTTGTCTTTTGCCGTCTGTTCGTGATTGCCGTCTGAGTTGCCGCCTTTGTTAGTTGTTTACCTCTTTTAGATTTGGAAATTCCAGATATGAATGAGCCGTGTTTTGTTCTGTTCACTGTCTCTCAACCCCAAGCCCGTCACTGCGAACAGTGGCTGTCGCCGTTTGTCTCGGTTCACCATCACCCGTCACCGCAAACAATGGTGAATCCGGTGATAAATTTGTTTTAGGATAGAAGGGTTTAAATTGCATTTTCACCCTTGAATCCTTGAATATTCACATTTTCACCTTTGCATATTCATCTTTTTATTTTTATTTTATTTTGAGTGAACATTCACATATGTTTTCATGTGGTTTTGGTGCAATGTTCACCTTGGTTATTTTTAGAAATATTAAGTAAACATTCACGTAATTGTGAATGTTAAATATGATGTGTGAATGTTTACCTCGATTAGTTTCAGATCTGAAAATTCCATATCTGATTTTTTGAGTGAATATTTTATTATGAAATTTTGAGTGAACATTTATTCTCAAAATTTTGAGTGAACATTTTGTTCTAAACATTTTGAGTGAGTATTTGTTTTCATATTTGCGTGAATGTAAATATGTCATCTAGCCGGGATAATTTGTACCCCAATTCTGGTCTACAATTACGTAAATATTAACCTGTTATGTCCCATAATGCTTTCTAGTTTTGTGAAAATGAATATGAATCAATATTTTTTTTTATTTCTCATATTCTTGACGAATTCAAGCAATACTCTCAAAATTTTGAAAACAGAAACATATTCATCAAAATTGTTTCCATACATTAATCCCAAAAATTTAGAAATAAGAATAAAAATTAGAGCAGGAAAACAATAGTGAAACGGGACCTTAATTGACCAAATTAATTTCCTCCGTTTTTGTTCTTTACTTCCCGCCACAACCAAATATTTCCCTATATTAGACACAGAAAATTAGGATATTGCATACTCACGGAGAGTGAAAAAAATTATAGTAATGAAAAATTCACAGACTTCATATAATAAACTTGGGAGAATATTTTGATCATGTGAGAAATACGATCAGGTATCGAAATTGAAAAAAATAAATAAATTCAAGAACTACAAATCTCTACCTGATCGTATTTCTCACACGGTCAATACTGTTTATTTTTCATCCAAAATCTTTAACAAAGTTTTCGATTTTGCCTAATCAAAACAAATGTTGAATCTAAGCAATCAAATGTGCAATTAAGAAAATTTTGGGTCTACATAGACACTTAAACTATACTTTAGGGCAAAAAAATGTAATTTTCACAAGAAATAGTGTGGGGGTATGTGTGTGCTTTATTTGACAAGAAAGATTTATCATGTGTTTCGTGAATACAACTGAATCACTGATGCATAGATTGTACGGGTAAAAAAAAAAAGACAAAAATCAACTAAAATTTCGCTTTTATAGACAGCTGATCCTGTATTAAAATTCTTTTAATTATAAAAATATCTAATAAATTTTTAATTTTTTTAAAAATAAAATAAAAAAATCAATCACCTCCTGCTTGACCATGTGGAGTGCTGGATAGGCCTTTGTTGTGGGACCCACTACCCTCCCCATAAGATTGGTTAGTTTTTTTGAAAAAATATCCCTTATTTAAGGTGGTATGTCTAGACCAAAGAGAAAGAAAAAGGTGGTATGTACCTTTGTGTGGGGCCCACCTCATCTTTTTAATTGTTATTTACTTCACTAATTATATTTTATTTTTAGGTGCGGTGTTAATACTGTAGTAGCCACAAAGAGAAAGATTGGTCGATGAATGACTAACCAAAGGCCCAATATGTGAGAGTAAATTTTTTGGATTTGTCTCTCATTGGATGTGGAAGGGGTTAATGGTCAAGTTATAAGTATAAGTGAAAACTTCACCTTATAAGTAGGGATGGTCATGGGCCGGGCTGGGTCGGGTTTTGATTAGGGTATTACACAAAAATGTTAGGCCCTAACCCGGCCGGGCCGTATGATCGGGCCCTAATTTTATCCCTAAACCCGGCCCTACAAAAAAAAATTAAGTCCAAACCTAGCCCTATAATTTTTTTTTTAAATTTAAAAATTAAATACTAAAATTGCAAAATGGCCTCTCAACTCTCTCTATGGAGATGCATGAAACTGGGGCTTACTAAATTATCTAGCTGAAATTGAAAACTACAAAATGGCCCCTCAACTCTTTCTCTATGGATATATATATAAAATATATATTTTAAAAAAGTTCGGGCCGGGCTGGGCCGACCCTAAACAAAAATAATCAAGCCCTAGCCCGACCCTAAAAATGAATGGGTCTTAGTCTTTAGGCTTTAGCCCGTCCCGTGGGCTCAAACACCAAGTCCAAGCCCTAAGAAAATAGGGTCGGGCTAGGCGGGCCGATCGGGCTTCCGGGGCCATGACCATCCCTACTTATAAGTTACCTTTTGGGGTTAAGAGAGACCTAAGACCACCTATCACTAGTACCAGAGTCTTAGTTTACAATATCTCTAATCTAATAACCACAAAGGGAGAGACTAGTTGAGGGTTAGCCGACCAAATACTCGATGTGTGAGGAGAAGATTATTGAGTTTATCCAACATTAGATGTGGAAGGGACCGGAGGCCTAATAGCCATAAAGGGAGAGATTGGTTGATGGATAGTCGACCAAAGATCTGATTTGTGAAAGAGAGATTGTTGGGTTTATTTCACATCGGAAGTGAAAGAGGTTGGTGGTCAGGTTATAAGTGTGAAGGAAAATCTCACCTCGTGAGCTAATTTTTTGGGATTGAGAGAGGTTCAAGACCACCGTACATATAAGAATATAACATCCGCCCTTAAGTACAAACTCATTTATGCATGAACGATTTGATTATGAGTGAGTGATAAGATATATGCAACTCTTCGTTTGCACGAAAAATTTGACTACGAGAGAAAAGAGGCGAATTCCTGTATCTTGACTTTGATGTAGGGATGACAATTCAACTCGAATCAACGAGTAACTGAATCAAACCGAATTGAACGGTTTGATTTTGAAACCAATTAAATGATTTTGGTTTCGAAATTAAAAATCGAGGCGGTTTTGGATTTTGGGATGGTTACCGTGAAACCAAACCGCATAACTGAACCGCGTAACTGATATTTTAAATATAATTTTATTATATATTACTCCCACTTTTTAATTTATTTACATTTTGACCTTTGGTGTGTGTATACAAATAATTATATTAGTTAATTTTAAGGTTTTTCCTATCTTCCGATATTCTAGTCATGTTTTGTTTTTATATAAAAAAAAAACGGTTCACAATTTCGGTTTTAGTTTTTCATATAAAATTAATTTTTTTTAATAGTTTTGTAGTTTTACGATTTTAGTTTTAGTTTTACATAAAATTAAAACGGTTCAATTTTAAAACCGTTTTCTAAAAAATCAACGATTTTAATTTTGGTTTTAAATTGAATATATACCTAACGATTTTTGTTTTCGTTTCTGGTGAAACTCATGTAAAATCGAACCGTTATCTAGTATGATATCATGGGATAAGAATTTAACAATTATTATTATTTTGTAATATGCAACATATATACATACATATATATATATATATATATACATACATATATATATATATATATATGATTTTGGAACATCATATTCCATAGTCCCGTGAGACATGCACTAAAAAGACATTGTTTTAGGTAGAAGCTCCTAGTAAAAAGTTTCATGAAAGCTATGAGATACAAAGTAAAGATCATTGCTGGGTGAGAAGAGAGAGAAACAAGAGAGAGAAGTAGGGGTGGTTGGTGGTGGTTGTAATGTCATTATCTAAGTTGGAAATCATGGGAAAAAATAGAGGAAATTTACATTTTTGGTCCCTAAACTATGCGGTGGGTGTCTATGCGGACCTTAAAATTTGTTAAAATACACATTTGGTCCTCTCTAATTTTACATTTATTTCAATCTAACGAAATCGAAAATGTTGTTCATGATTTTGGATTGAAAATAAGTTGAGTTGACCACTTGATCATTTTAACGAGGACATATTTGTCATTTTAGGTGGCGTTTGTTTAGTGTTTCTGATTTTCTGTCTCTAGTTTTGATAAACGCAGATGAGAATTATGTTTCCATTTTGGAGTATTCGGTGAAGAAAAACATGTTTGGTAACAACCATTGTCTTGAAATTGTGTCTTTTGATTTATGAGAACAAGAACAAAGAAATACGTTTGGTTGCAATATTTGTTCTTTTTTCTTTAAATATATAACAATATATATACATATTTTTTTTAGCCGTCGTGGGAGTAGTTTTTTGGGAGTGAATAAGAATTAATATATATATATTTTTTTTCCAGATATTCTTAAAGAATTTAGGCAATACTCTCAAAATTTTGAAAACATAAACGTATATATCAAACGTATTTCTGTACATTAATCTCGAAATTTTGGAAACAGAAATAAAAATTAGAAAAGGAAAACAATAACGAAATTGACGAAATTAATTCCCTCTGTTTTTGTTCTTTATTTCTCGCCCCAACCAATTTTTTTGCCCTATATGTACCGCTCTAGCCAAAATTATACACAGAAAATTAGGAAATTGCATACTCACGGAGAGTGAAAAAATTTATAAAAATAAAAAATTCACAGACTTCATATAAACATGGGAGAAGGTTTTGGTCATGTGAAAAATACGATCAGGTATCGAAATTGAAAAATAAATAAATTCAAGAACTACAAATCCCTACTCGATAGTATTTCTCACACGGTCAGCACTGTTCATTTTTCGTCCAAAATCTTTTACAAAGTTTTCGATTTTGCTTGATCAAAACAAATGTTGAATCTGAGCAATCAAATGTGTAATTAAGAAAATTTTAGAGTCTACATAGACACTTAAAACTATATTTTAAGGATAAAAATGTAATTTTCACAAGAAATAGTGTGTGTATGTGTGTGTTTTATTACACGAGGTTGAGGTTTAATAAAGTAATCAAAGTTTGCCAAATTATCAAGCAAACCCAAAGGATACAAAGGAGGGTAAGGGATTAGTTGGTAATAAAGTATGCCCAAAGTAAGTGACTATCATTAGGATAGACAATTACTCCGATTGATAAAGAGAGGTATTATTTATTTTTTTTCAATTAAAGTTTGATTCTTTTGAAGAACACTACAGTATTTAAATCTTGAATTTAATCCTAAATGTACCAAGTCGATTTGAGGAAGTGCATCTTTAAGATCGTCCGGAGAATGATTAGTCGAAATGCTTGTAAATTAGTCTAAACACATATTACTGTAAGAAAAATGACTATCATATTGATAGTCATCAGGTCGATATGAGGAAGTGTGCTTTTAAATACATCAGACCGATGTGAGAAAATACGTCTTTAAGATCGTCCAAAAAAGTTATTAGTGAAGGTACGCGTAAACTAGTCTGAAAAACTTTACTGTAAAAAAAATTTGATTATCATTATTGATAATAATCTAATTTGATTTTGTTTAAATGTTTTTGTTATTAAGGGTTGAGATTGATCAAAGAGAAACAGATGGATGAGATTGGATTATAATTTATTTCTTTTAATTCTTGCCTAAAAATTTCACACCGCTACTTTTAAGAAAGTTAAATTAAATTATATCTTGTACCCTTAAATTTTATATTTGTATTTAATTGATCAATTCGTAGATGTATTATAGATTAAAACTTTAAAATATCTTTTAATTAATGGTTGAGATTAATTTTGATAAATATAAACGGTGGATAAATATTTTTTTATATTTTTTTTGGAGAAAAAAAATTTCACACTCTTACTTTTTAGACTGTTGAGTTAAATTATATTTAAAAGTTAAAATAAAAAAAATATTTTATTATTCTAGTGAATATTCACTACTAAAAAAACATTTAGGGGTAGTTTTGGAATAACACACGCAACATTATCCCCTCCTTACAATGTTCTTCTTAATTGTTCATAAATCTTTGGCATCATCTTCATTAACATATTCCTCTTTCTCTCTCTCACTCTCTCTGGAAACAGCCTCCTGCAACTACAAAGAATGGCTACTCTCTCTCTCTCTCTATCAATCTATCTCTGCCAAACAGCCCCTTATGCGTACGAAAAACGGGCAACTCTCTCTGTTGGGGGAGGGGGTTTGAACTCTAGAACTTCTACAAGGAGAGGTAAACTAGATATCCACTGGGCGACGGGATGTTTTTGAGTTTTTTCATATTGGTTGGTTCGATTGATATGTATACACTATACAGAAAGCTAAATTGACAAGTAGGTGTATTATTTGTTATTTTGCATATTGTTTACAAGTATTGCATGCATTTTCTGGTTCTGATTTCTTCATTGCTGTTCTGTTCCCGTGATGATTCATCAGTGCATAGCTTTTTGTTTCGGGATTTGTGTTTCTATTCCCGGAAAACGGAATTGTTCCCAACTCTTTCTGTTTCAGGCCCATGTTTTGAAATTTTTGAACAGAAAACTGAAATTTAGGAACAGAAACACTACGTGTTGTTTGGTTTTTGTTTTCGGAAACAGTTTTTAAATAAGGAGAACTTTGTGTTTTGTTTTCCAAAATAATTTTTTTTAAAAACATTCAAGTATGGTGCAGGTAACTATTTTCCCTTACAACTAGTTTTAAACCTGCATAATATGCGGGTCTGGAAAAAAACAGATATCGGCATATATTTTTGGGATAATTGGTGATTAGTGTCAAAAGTAGGTGTAATTTGTTATTAGTCCCATTAAAAACAAAAATTTTGATTTAGTCATTTAAATTGATTTTTGCTTGCGTATTAGTTCCGCATGTGCTTACATCTATATAATGTTAGTTATATGTACCTGTGTAATATTAGTTACAAGTTACAAATTAAACGTAACTATATTACATGTACTTGTGTAATATTTGTTACATCTAATAAATATTTTACACATAAGTTAGATACATGTATAACTGTGAAAGTACAACGCGTATATTGAGTCTTTCGCCTTTTTTTAATGCACATGACTAAAATATAAATTGCAACTGCGAATGAGACTATTTTAAAATTAAAAGTAAAATAAGAGATTTGCCACGAAACAACCTATATTTTTTTTATTTGAATATTACACCTGACATACAATTAATTTTTTAATTTTATGTTTAATACGTATTATAAAAATGTGGAAAAATTATTTTTAATGCCGAGAAATAAAAATAAAATTGTAACTTAGAAAACTATTAATACCAATCTCTAAAACTGTTAATGTTTATCACTTATATTTATTTTTAAATAAGTTCGTAGAGAATTTTTTCAAATAGTAAACTAGTAACAGAGGGTATGGACGCCCTCTGTTTAAACAGAGGGCGTCCACCATTGTTGATCCAAATGTCTGTATCTAGGTATTTGCTGACGACATGGAATAGCAGGAGGAAGTCAATTTACAAGCAGATTCACTCAATGGTGTGGGTATGGTGAAATCAAGGCTCAATTTAATGATGGAAGGCACTAGAACGGTGATGAGATGACCATCGACAACATCATCGCTGAGTGCCGGCTCTTCTACTTCGCCGGTCAAGAGACCACCGCCGGTCTCCTCACCTAGACCATGACTCTCCTCGCCAAGCTCCAGGACTGGTAGACGCGTCAAAGACGAGAGATTCACTAACTATGGTAGTGAAGGGGTTGGGAGATGGAGGAGAGAGAATAGAGCGAGAGATAAAGTGAGAGAAAATTTCGTTGTGAAGAAGAAAGAAAAAAACATAAAAAGACAAAAATACCCTTATAAGGAAAAATTACCTATTAATTCCAAAAAAAGAAATTATTTACCACCTACTCCCATCGATTTTTCTTTGCACCAATTAGTCCCGTCAACACCTTTTTCTTGTACCAATTAGTTCCATCAACACCTTTTCTTGCATCAATTAGTCCCATTTTAAAAAATGGTGAGGATTGAGTTTACCAAAATACCCTCCTGTGAGTTTCACATCGAGAAGGAATGTCGTCAAATTGGTGTACCACAGTTGTCAGCCACCGCTGCCATAAATTACAACTTTCACCCCAAACTTTATGACTTTTTGTCACTTTTATATGTTCCAAAAAAAAAAAAAATCTTGATTTTAGGATAAAATCGTTACTAAACGTAATGTAAAACAAGAGAACAATTGATGTTATATTCAACATTTACAGGTGTTGAATGAAACATCCACAGATGTTCAATGTAATGTCATATGTATTTTACTCTGCATACAAAAATAAGAGAATAATGGATGTTACATTCAATATTCACAAGTGTTGAATGTTACATTCAACATCTACATGAAGGGCATTTCGGTCAGAAAAAAATAACATCATTAAAAACAAAAAAAAAAAAAAAAGCAGTTGATGTTACATTCAATATCTACATGAGAGGCATTTTGATCAGAAAAAAATAACATTAAAAAAAAAAAAAAAAAAAAAAAAAAACACAGTTGATGTTACATTCAACACTCACAGGTGTTGAATGTTACATTCAACATCTACATGATGAGTATTTTGGTCAGAAAAAAATAGCATCATAAAAAAAATTAAAAAAAAAAACAAAAAATAATTGATGTTACATTCAACATCCACATGGGAAGTATTTTGGTAAAAAAAAAAAAAGAGCATAAAATAAAAAAATAATAATAATAATAATCATAATTTTGATGTTACATTCAACATCCATGTGAGGGGTATTTTGGTCAGAAAAAGACAAAAGGACTTATTGGTACAAAAAAAAAGTGATGGGAGTAATTGGTAATTTCTTTTGTATTTTGGAACTAAATAGTGCATGCCCCAAAAAATAACATGTGCATAGGACATGGTGATTTTTCTGTTAGCTTGGATGACAAAACTCACATAATAACCAATTAAAAACGGTTACATACTTAGAAGGTTTAAACTGAAACGAAAAAATTTATTGAATTATATAGAAACGTGTCAATAGTTAACGAGTTTAAAATATGATTTGTCGCTTTTTTTTATTACTTCTATGAACAACACTTTTGTGTGAGAAATAAAAAATATAAAAAAACTCAAAAAAAAAAAAAATTTAAATAAAAGTTTAGAATAATTTTTTGTTATTTATTTTAAAAAATATATTTTATTTAGAAGAAAAACGTCACTATTTCAAGTATAAGAAAATAAATAAAACTTATTGAACTCAGTATAGTAATGATAAATATAATATTTAAAACTTATTTTAATAAAATATTAAAGATAAACTTATCATATAATTATCATATCATTTTTTCAACATTTCAATATAATTATTAGATAGTTAGAATAAATAAAAGAAGAGATAATTAAAATAATATATAATAGAATTTCATCTTAACAGGACACAAGTAACAACTTAATTATCTCGAATCTTAGATTAGGTATTGTTGGTATCTATTTGTTCCCAAAACATATGGATGAAACTTGATTGAAATTTGAAATAGTCAATAATGATCACTTTGTTCACATACCGATGGAGCGCGGTGATATATACACACCAAAGTCAAGTTGGATTCAGTTCAATCAGTTATACTAGGTTTGCAATTAATCGTTTAAATGGGTCAAAAATCTGGGGAAGTAGAATTAGGGTAAAATTTTCAAAATTTGGATTGGAGAATAGAATTTGGGAGCCCACAAAAAATATTTGGAGCCCATCGATCGTGTATTAATGCCCTGGATAAGTCCTGCATTCATTGTCGGAAGCCTTTGGTTGCAAAAGCTAAAGGCAATCTTATTTAGAGAATTAAAGAAAAAAAGAGTTTCATTTTAACCGGTGAAGAGGAGTGTAAAGGTGATGCTTCGAACGCGATGCTTGGAATTGAACTCGGGTGTTTAGTTCGTGACCTTCCAAATGTTGAATCCAATAATATAGGTGAGTTAAACCTTGTGACGATGGTATGAGATGAGGTGGTCGATCATATATCTATGGAAAACCAGAGAGAGAATTCATTGTCTAAAGGATTTAAATTAAAAAAGGTCTTCGGTGGAAATCCTAAGATAAAATTTAGGGGGAAGAGAGTGAAAAATTCAGGCGATAATGTGCACTACAATGATTCTGATGAGAAGATAGGTATTTGTTCTAAGATCGTTTTCCTGAGAATAGTCAAAGTATTAGAGATAGGGAGAAATTTGGGTATTCCCTTGAAGCTCAAAGAATTGAATTTCAAAGAGAAATTTTTTGAATTGATATATAGGGAATGGGTTGCCATGAAGTAGTGTGTACCTATTTGTTTTACCGTATTGGAATGGCGTTTCATTTATTTTGCTTGGTGATTAAGGGGGTGTTTTTGTTATACTTGGGTGGTGTTATTAGCCTTTGGCGTATTTGGAGTGCAGCTAAATGATTGTGGGGGGATCGAGATGCATTTATTTCTCACTTGTTAAACAAGAGTGTAGGGTTGGGGATTTTCCTTGATAAGCTCAAGGGAGGTTTTGAAGTGCATTGCACGTTAGCTGGAATGGTTTGGGAGGTGTGGTCGTTGCATCTGGATCTTTGGGATTCCATTTGCAGTTGGTGTCCTTCTTTATCTGAAAATCGAGTGCATGAGAAGCGGATCTATCTTCTATTGAAATATTGGTGTTTCAATCTTGTTGCAATTTTAGTCATCGTATCTTGTGGTTAATTGCTGTAGTAATTTTTATTACAGGTGGTGTTGTGTGTAGTATGTTTAGGTGTATGAGCCTAAGGAAGTTCTTGTGAAACTGTAGCTCAATGGTGGACCATTTGTTGAGGCTCAGACTTATTTTGGTTATGATTGTATTTGACCGAGAGGTTTTTCAGGTTACATGTCCAATTTTGACGTGTTGTAAAGGAGAACCTTCCCCTTTTATTATTAATATATTTTGGCTTATCAAACAATACACACACACACTAAAGTCAAAATATATATGGCAAATGCATGAGTAATATCTAAAAATACTAATCCAACAAAGCTTGAAAGTGGTGATATATATACACCAAAGTCATACAATATATATATGGCTAAGCGCATAAGTAATATCTAAAAATAATAACCCAACAAAGGTTCCCATTGGAGGATCAATTCCATTGTTAAATAAACTCAACATGTAACATATTATACTGGTCATATAATAATTAGATAAAAATTATGTGAAATTTGTTAAAAGAAAGAATTCATATCAGCGAAATGTATAAGAGAGAAAATAAAGCAAACAAAAGAAAATATGTAACAAGGTTAGAGTTAGGTTGAGTTTATTTGGTGTTTTTGTTCCCAAGATCTTGCATGTGTTCCCACAAAACTCGAAATAAAGAGTAAGAATATAAGAACAAAAGAAAGTTGGCTGAATTTATCTGTTGGACGAGATTGAGTATAAATCATCAATCACATAAGAAAACACTAATTAGACGCCACCTTACACTCTCACATTTATATAAATTCAGAGTAAGGCCAATAAGCAAAGTCTAATATATCATAGATACATAAAATTGAAAGAAAAAAAGTTTACTTCTGGTTATATTGAATATTTTCGATAGAGACAGAAGGAAAAATGGTTGTAAATGTAAAAAAATTATTTTTTTAACATTTGTATAAAAATCCGAAGAAATTCAATTTTGGGTAATTTTGCTTATGCCAAAATTTAATTTGGGTTTGAAGAATAAATTTAATATTTTGAGGTTTCGTTGTTGATTTAATGGTGAAAATTCATTTGATTAAGCAAATTCAACCACAAACCTTCATCCACCAAAACCCAAAAACCTAATCCCCCAAGAAAAGAAGAGAAAAATAGTTCATTTGAAATTTAAAGGCAAGGATTGAAAAAATGGACATTTATTTAAAGAACTCATTATCAAAAGTTGAAGAACAAACCAAACCCGTACACTTTTTAGTTTATAAGGTGCAGACAACTTCTAAGCAGTTCTCAAGGTTGGGATTAGGGATAAATAATCAAGAGAAATTTATTATGCAAATGAAATTCTTTAAGAATTTAAGAGAGAAATTCGAAAAGGAGTGGAAAAACGAATGCACCTTTTATGGCCAAAGACGGCTTAAGGCCAAGAAAATAACATGGTTGGGATTTGAGCGAGTTATCCATTCCAATGATGTGGAGAGAGCGCCTTGTGTTGTTCGTCATCTCCCTTGCCCAATGGTGTCGGGAAAGCGGTATATGTATATATATATATATATAGTATTGGTGTACGTCATAGGAGAGTCTTGCAAACAATTAATCAACGGATTATGAAAACAAATAAATGTGGGGTATTTAGAGGGACATAAGTATTAAATTAATAAATGAATGGGATGGGGAAAGACAAATTGAGTGAAAATGGAAAACATATCTAAAAGTTGAAAGGATTGGATTAATTAAGAAGACAAGTGAAGAGTCTAAAACTTAAAAGTCGAAGCCACGATTTGGAATGAATGAGAGTTAACTATTAGTCATCTCTTCAATTCTATTGAAATGAGAATGAATGGCCAAAATTAACTCATTCCACTACTAATATTATATGAATTCCTTTCCCTCTTAATATTCTAACACTAATTTCACCATTAATATTATATTTATTCATTTCACTACTAAGCATTCATGTTGATTATAAATTTATATAAAATCCAAAAAAAAAAAAAAGTAACTTGACAATAATATATCAGTTCATCCATTTTTCATGAACCTTATAAGAAATCAAATATCATCCTTATAGTACCCGTAAAATTTATATTTTTTAAATAATATCTTATTTAAAATAAGTTATATTTTTTTGAGATTATTTATATATTGTGAAAAATTAAGGGTATGATTGAGTATTTGTTGATTTCTAAAAGGATAAAAATATAATTTTTCTTATATAATTATATTTTTATTTGGGGTGTAAAAATGTAATAATTATATTTTTTGTATATTGGTGTATAAAGATGAATATAATTATATTTTTATTTGTGGGTGTATAAGGATTTATATATTATATTTTTGGTTTGTGGGTGTATGAAAATTCATGTAATTATATTTTTTTTATATGGTTATAGAAATGCTCATATAACTAGGAGTTTATAAAAGTTTATATAATTATATTTTTTGTTGGGGATGTGTAAAGATATGATGGTTATTTGAAGAGATAGAAGAAGACAAAAAAAGAATGACGGACCAAATTAAATAAAATAAAAATAAAAATAGATTCTTTAAAAAAAAAATTAAAATTCAATTAACAATGATTGAATTTGCAATCATTCAATGTGATATTATTGATACTATACAAATACAAAAAATGAATTTCGAATCGCACATATCTTTAGCATTAAAATTATGTTCAACTAAAATTTTATCATTCCATCAAACGCTAAACAATACCCTCAGTTCAAACATGTTAAACTAAAATGTTTATATTATTAATGAAAATAAATATTACAAAAAAAATTCTTAAATATGTTCAACAAACCCAATAATATATAGTTGACTCACATAAATAACATAAAAAAGACTACTAACTAATACAAAACATTTTGTCAAAAATAACAAATACAAAATTAAATTTACACAATTAAATAAAATACATATGCAAATTAATCCAAAATTTGTGTTTAGCGTGGTCCTAAAACTAGTATGTTATTAAAAGAGAGGAGAAAAAAAAATATAAAAGAATTCAACTAAATACAAATAAAAATATCTCTAGGAGCATTTTGAGGGAAAAAAAAAAAAGAAAGTAATTCTCCATCCTTCTTCATTTCTTTTCTAAGCTTCTACTTTTAGGTATTCTTATTAGATTTGAAAAAACCGTCGACCAAAATTGTAACGGGAAACTATAATGTGTTATTCGTTCAAATTGAAAGTATAAGGATCAAAGTGAGATTTTGGTAAAATTTCAGGGGCAGAGTGTCAAAAAGTGTTTTTATAGCATGGGGAACTTTTCAACTGTTTTGTCTGACAATCTAGGGTTTTGTTTTTCAAACTACCAGAATGTTTGGTGAAAATCTGGTGAAAAAGGAGCACCTTACGATGAAAGAAATCCAGGCTTAAAATGTTCCAAATCACAACAGTTGAAGTCTGTCCAAAATGTTCAGGTTTCCTGATATAGTAACATTGTCAGAAGATTACCCAAATGATTCTAGTGCCCGTGTAGCGCGACGATTAACGATAGATTCAGAAAATTGATTTTAGTGGTTGACCAGAACTCTGTCTCTCAGTATCTTGAGTTCTCGGTACTATCACCCGAAACCAAGGAACTTCGGTGAAATGGTATATGATTGAACTCTCTAGACTTAGACTATCTCTACATGAATATGTATAGATAGCGGTGAATGATAAAAATGGAAATAAGATCCTTATTTATAGAAGTCTGGGAGACACCATTCGAAACCATTTGAAGGGATGCATCACTTAAAAAAATTAAATAAAATAAAAGACATAATCTCGCAAATCAGGCACAATTTCGCGAATCAGAAGTACTAATTCGGGCATAACACCGGACACTGGGTCGGTTTTGTCTGGTATACATCTGCACACGCTAGTTCGATAGTACGTTAAGGGTTCAGAAATGATTAAAATTTACTTAATTAAATAAATTATGTATAAAAATATAATGTCACGTTAAGGGTTCATAAATGATAAAATTTATTTAATTAAATAAATTTTGTATAAAAATATAATGCTCTGTTGGGTCCAAACCTAAACCTAGAGCACGACTTGACCGGTCAGACAACGGTTAAATTAATTAAAGGATCTTACCTTAATTAATCATTAAATTAAACCAAAAATCTAACAGATAAAATAAACATTATTTTTGAATAAAATATTACAAATATTCCGTTAGGGTATGTCTGGTTGGAAGGATGAAAAAAGAAAAAAAAAAAATTGAAAAGAAATAAAATTCATTTTTTAGTTTGGTTGGACGGATGTGAAAGGAGAGAAAATAATATTTTACGTGTATTAAAGAAAGAAAAATAAAAGGAAAAAGCAATATATACTCATGTAATTTCCTAGTTTACCTCTACATATTGTAAAAGAAGAATTTAACAGGTGTATAATGGTAATTTCCATATATTTTTCCGACACCTCCATCATTTTCATCCCATATTTGAGGGAAAAAAAGGGTGGGAAAGAGTTTTTTTCACTCTTTTTTTCTTTTTTTTTCCCTTACCAAACACAATTTTTCCTTTTCCACCTCATTTTCTTTTTCATTTTTCCATTCGTTCCATTTTCCACCCAACCAAACATAACCTTAGTTTATATTGGATTATAAATGATACTGCAATTGCCTATACTATGATAAATCCATCTCTTAATTTACTCAAAACGTGTTAGTCCGGTTGTCAAGAGGAAGTGTTCATTTCCTTGGCAATTAGGGTTCGAGTCTTTTGGAGAACACTGCAAAAATTAAATCTTGAATTTAATTCTAAATAAACTAGACCGATGTGAGAGAGATCGTCCGAAGAGGTAATTAGTCGAGGTGCACATAATCTGGACACACTTACCCTAAAATCAAGAACATAATAAAAAAATCCATCTCCTATTTCAAACCTATCTCCATCACCTCCAACAATCCTTTTTTCAACCCTTTTTCTATATATAGCGATTTCCCTTTGAAGCGTTTCAACTCGAATAACCCACCTGATCTAGAGAGAGTGTAGAGAGAGAAGATTGCGTCTATCCGACGAATGTTCTTATTAAACCCAGCAGGTAGATTATGACAATTGTCTGAATCCAAAAAAGGGTTGTTATTTCAGGTATATTTAGTTGACAGCCTTTTTTTTTTTTCTTTTCTTTTTGCCAAAAAAAAAAAGAAGAAAAAATTCCAATTATTAATTTTTTTCTTAAAAAAGTATGAATCAAATGTTTTACCCAATGCATGTGTCTGATAAACGTTCTTCTCAGTGAAGCAGCATCAGCCATGGCTATGGCGACAACCTTAAAAGTGGTGCTAGGCTCAATCGCGTTTGTAATATTCTGGGTTTTGGCTGTTTTTCCGGCGGTACCCATTTTACCGATCGGAAGAACCGCCGGCTCCCTCCTCGGCGCCATGCTAATGGTTATTTTCCAAGTCTTAACAGCCGACCAAGCCTACGCCGCCATTGATTTACCTATCCTAGGACTCCTCTTCGGCACCATGGTTGTCAGCGTCTACCTCGAACGAGCTGACATGTTCAAATACCTTGGCAAATTCCTGTCATGGAAGAGCAATGGCGCCAAAGACTTGCTCTGTCGGATTTGCCTTGTCTCCGCCGTCTCAAGCGCCCTCTTCACCAACGACACCACCTGCGTTGTCCTAACCGAGTTCGTCCTAAAACTCGCCCACCAACAAAACCTACCCCCTCAGCCCCTCCTCTTCGCCCTCGTCTCGAGCTCGAACATCGGATCAGCCGCCACCCCCATCGGAAACCCTCAGAACCTTGTAATAGCCATTCAGAGCGAAATCTCCTTTGGAAGCTTCCTCTTCGGTGTTCTCCCCGCCATGGTCGTGGGAATTTCCGTAAATGCCCTCCTCCTCCTCCTCATGTATCGGAAGCCCTTGTCTTGTCCAAACAAGGGCGAAAATGTCATTTTTAATCCAAATTCAAATTCAAATTCCGGCGGGGATGATGTCACTTATCATCGGTTTTCGCCCGCCACCACATTGTCCCGGGCGACATCGTTGAATTCGCAGCGGAGTTCCGTTTTGGAATCAATGAGTGTCCATAATTTTCCTAACATCATAGGACACACGGGCGACGTCATTGAGGCTCTTAGGAATGGGGTTAGCGGCGATTTAGATAAGAATTGTGGTTCTTCTTCTTCTTTGTCCGAGGACGAGGAGGGGGAAATTCGACAGATGAGGGAAGAGACCGGACCATCGACTAGGCTTTTATTGCCCGTGACATGTTTGTCTGACGCGGTTTCTTGTAAATCGTCCACGGGTGAAAAGGGTAATTCGATATTGGCACCAAATTGGAAGAGGATTGTATGGAAGAGTTGTATATACCTCGTTGTGGTCGGAATGTTGATTTCTTTCCTCATGGGTCTAGACATGTCATGGACGGCTATCACGGCCGCGCTCGCGCTTGTCGTTCTTGATTTTAAGGACGCGAGGCCGTGCTTGGAAAAGGTAAATGAGTTATTTTTTGGCAATACAAAATTGAAATCTCAAAATATTTTTATTTCTACTCTTTTACATGGGTTCATTTCTAATTCAAATTTCAAAAACTCAGAAACCAAACCCTAAGTAAGTATTTTTGGATTTTTTTATTAGATTTAATTGCTTTTTAACCCTCTTTACTTTGGTTTTGTTTCATTTCAACCCCTCTACTTTAAAACCTACATATTATCTCTTACAACTCTTGAGTAAAAGGAGAAACTCACATTTCATTCATAACAAAAATAAATAAAATTAATTAATTTTATTATTTTTAATTTAAATTAAATATTTAAAAATAATAAACAAAAAAACCTAACATTTTCTCTCTCTAACTCTCTTTCTTTCTTGCTCTCTAGTTCTATTTTACTTTTATTTTTTAGCAAAAACAAATAAAATAAAAAATAAAATAAAGGATAATTTTTTTCCATTTTTTGTAAAATTTAGATGAAAAATTTAATCTCATCCATTTCTTAATACTAGGTGGACAACATGTGTTTTGCACATTATCATCTCTTATGTTTGCCGTATTTTTTTAAAATTAAAAGGATAAATTCTCTATATTTAAGTACGAAGTATCACGTAGCATAACTTATTCAAATTTGGGTCTGTTATGTTATTTCAATTCTCGTATGATCACTTGTATCAAAAAATAAAATATCTAAATTCTTTTTGTTCACCATAAATAAACATGTTTTCATATTTTATGAATTATTATTGTCAAATATAAATGAATCCAAACACAAATTGCAATTAGATTATGCACAAAATATAGTAATTTAAAGCATTTAGAAGTATGAATATCTCAGTAAGAATGTTTTGGTGAAGAAAAAATTATGACAAAATTATTGATATATGTACTCCGTATTATATCTCTCTCATTTTCGACGGTGATAATCGAGAAAAGGAAGACCTTTGTTTGATAAGAGTATACAGAGTTTGAAATATGGTTGTAACATTTTATTAGGTGTTTCAGTACTAAAATAATAAAAAATATTAAATATATATATCATTGAGATAATTTAAATTAAATTTATATATATATAATCACAAAAGGTAACGTGTAATGTAATTTAAATATTTAATTTTTTTAAAATTTTTAAATTTTTTGTAAAATATTTACATTTTTTTTTTCAAATTAAAACTATTTCAATCAAAAAGTCAAAATGGGAGTGATGTATAGAACATAACATTAATTTTTTTTATTTGTTTATTTTTTTAACTAATATTTATACATTTAAGTCTTCATAATTGGTAAGGGTAATAGTGTTTTTTTTTTTGGTAAGCACTTGATTATATTATTAAGGGGAAAGATCTCCCTTACTACGTACATAGTAGGAATTGCCACGTAGCCCGCAAGACCCAACCATCAAAATACAACACAAACTACACTAAATACCCCACACCGGAATGCCCTACTCCCTATAGCCACCAATAAAGGATGGTGGCTAACAATCAAAACAACACACACCCTCCAATTAACTATACAACCCCTACCACACAAACAACACTAGATACTTCCCATCGATGTACCCTTGAATCCACCAAAGGAGATGGCGGCTTGGGACCAAGGGCAGCAACGCAAAACACACACCCTCTAAGGTACCATAAGTCCCTTGTATAAATAGTAAGGAGAGATAAGTCTTCATAATTGGCCACACCTAGCTAAATGAATAGGAACTTATCCTTATCTTATATAATTGTAAGGTACACAAAGAGGGAGAAAAAAAATAGCTGAAAAATGGATCTTTAGTTTTGAAAAATTTTGAGGACAATTATGTAATTCTACATATGTAAATGAATAGATGTTTGATAAGTTAAACAAACGAAAAAAAAGTCACTTTTTCCGATTTATTACAAGCTAGATTTTTACTGCTCGTTTGGTTGGATGGAATGGAATGAGGGTGAAATGAAATGGAAGAAGTAATGGAATGAGAGAATAAATATAATGGAATTGTCAGTGTAATCGCTATTCCATTCTCTTGTTTGGTTGGAATGAAATGAGAGAAATAATGAAATAGTAAAATATAGTAGAATTCCCGTTATGCCTTTATTACAAAATTTTATTATATTTCATTATTCCATTCCTTCCCTCATTTTATTATATTTCACTATTCCATTCAATTTTAAGTTTTTGTCATCTAATTTCTGTTTTTATTCTCAATTTTCAGTTTCTATTTTCTAATTTATGTTTTTCTTCTCAATTTTCAGTTTCCGTTCTCAATTTTCTGTTATCTAATTTTCTGTTTTTGCTCTCAATTTTGAGTTTATATTCTCAATTTTTTTTTTCTCAATTTTCTGTTTTTGTTCTTAATTTTCATTTTTTGTTCTCAATTTTCAGTTTCTATTCTCAATTTTATGTTCTCTAATTTTATGTTTATATTCTCCATTTTCTGTTTCTGTTCTTAATTTTTTGTTCTCAATTTCTGTTTCTATTCCCAATTTTCTGTTCTCTAATTTTTGTTTCTGTTTTTTAATTTTTTATTTTTGTTCTAAATTTTTAAGGACTTAAATACAAGGGATATTATGTAATTTAGAATGCTGATTATATTGGGTTGGAATCCCATTCTACCCTATCTCAAATGGAATCACTGGAGAACCAAACAACGGAATAGGAACGAAGGGTAGAATGCGATTCCATTCCACTCCCGATTCCATCCAACCAAATATGTTGTTAAAGTAAAAGGGCCAAAATAAAATAAGATAAAATTAGAGGGGAGGTAAAAGCAATTAACCTTTATTTATTTTTATTATCATTCGCAGGTATCATATTCACTTTTGATATTCTTTTGCGGAATGTTCATCACAGTGGAAGGACTTGACAAAACGGGTATTCCCAACATGCTTTGGGAATTAATGGAGCCATATGCAGAAATTAACAAAGCTTCTGGGGTAGCTGTTCTTGCCCTTGTTATACTTCTCCTCTCCAATTTTGCCTCAAATGTCCCCACAGGTATATATACATACGTCTTTCAATGGTCTTTAGGTATTCAAATCACGTCAAGTCACGTCCAAATTCGTCGCTCGATCATTTTTTATGACGAAAATCAACCACATGTCAAATGTGGTGAATTTCGTTATAAAAATGACGGAATGATTGACTTGATACGATTTGGATACTTCAGGGTTAATATGTTCAAATTGAATAGACATGGGTTAAAATGAGATTTATCTGAAATTTGAAGGGTGCAAAGTGCAAAAAAATTGATAAATTTTCAAAATGTTAATTTTTCTCATTTATCACCTATAAATATTAAATTTAAATTAAAAAATAAGAATATATGTTATATATTTTTTTTTAATAAAATGTGGGTTTGTCTTTTTAGTTAAGAGTAGACGAGGGGCATTTAAAGTCGAGAGGTTAAAATGACACAACTCCCTACTTTTTTTTTTATCTGCAGTTTTACTGTTGGGAGGAAGAATAGCAGCATCAGCAGCGGCTCTATCACCAGCCTACGAGAAAAAAGCATGGTTGTTTTTAGCGTGGGTGAGCACAGTAGGTGGAAACCTATCGTTGTTCGGCTCAGCCGCCAACTTGATCGTGTGTGAACAGGCGAGTCAGGCTGAGCACTTGGGCTACAACCTCTCATTTTGGAGCCACCTCAAATTTGGAGTTCCCTCCACTCTTATTGTAACATCCATTGGATCATTATTCATAATGTTGATTTGATCAATAAATTTAGGCTTGTTTGGGTGTTTTTAGTTGGCTAACTTGGTTAGTTTAGCTTGCTATAACACCGATTAACAAGATCGTTTTTTTTATTTGACATAATATTAATAAAAATATGGGGCATGCACCAATAGCTCCATTTTTGCTTTGCAATGCACTGATCAAGCTCATCCATTTTTTTTTACACCATCAACTCATTTTGTGTTTTTCTAACCAAAATACACCTCATATGTAACTTTCAATGTTAATATCAAAACACACGAATTTTTTCGTAGTTCTTGATATTGTAAAATTAATATTTTTACATTGTATTAATCAGTAAATTATTTTATTTTATTTTTTATAATATGCTAATTATATTTTTTGGACATATGAATCGTATTATGAACTAATTTTACACGTAACATCCAAAGACAATGTTGAATGTAACATCCAAATCAATAACTAATTTTACTTTTTTATCCAATATTGCGATACATCTGATTATCCCCCTTGTGCTGCCTCTTTCAATGTGTGTGTTGAATGTAACATTGTCTAATATTATCAAAATTCAAAAAATATTTTCAATGGATGTTACATGTAACATCTATAATCAGTAATTATTTTAAAACATATTTTTAATGGATGTTATATGTAACATTTATATCGATAACTATTTTTAGTTGATATTACATGTAAAATATATTTTTATGTAGATGTTACATGAAACATCTATATTTCAAGAAATATTACATGTAACATTAATTCGATTCTCAATTGCTCTCACTAATATAGACCCACATTAACACAAATCTACATTTCTCTCACTAATTTCAAGGGGATGTTACATGTAACATTAATACAGAATCACGTTTCTCTCACTACAAATTCTCTCTCTTCTCTGCGTCTAAGTAAACAAACTGTAAATTGCAGGATGCAAAGTATAATTTTGTCAAGATATTTTGAAGTGCAAACCAACTGTCATACACAAGTTTGAAAAATGTGCACCTCCATTCCTCCTCCCATCTTTCTATGGTTTGTAGATTTGTGTTCGGCACTTCACCATTTCTCTCTCTAAGCAAAGAAATGGTGAACGGGTATTGAGCAACTAGTGAACGGCGAAAGTGAGGAGAAGCCAGATCTGGACATCAACGGTGGGGAAGGCGTCGGTGGCGGTGGGAAAGGCGTCGGATCTGGACAACGATGGTGAGAGTGCGTCGGATCTCGACAGTGATAGCGGCGAATCTAGGTTGCAAAGGCGTTGGTGACGGCAACAAGGCGATGCTCGCGTGAATCACAGGAGGGACATTTCGGTAATCTCATTGCCGGCTGTTTTTGAAAAAAGGGATTAATTGGTGCAAGAAATCGCCGGACATGGGAGTTTTTGGTTTAACTTAAAGTAGTTGGGTTTAAACAATGAACAGTAACTATTTTTGGGCTTAAACAATAATCTTTCCTAAAAATATTTCAAAAAACTAAAATAAAATATAGAGATAAATTTGAAGCGGAGCCCAGAATTTTGGGGTCCTAGGCGGTCCTACCTTGCTGGCCTAGTCTGAGGATCGGCCATCCCAATTAACAAGAACAATTGAATTTTGTTAGCTGATCTCACCAATTCATACAGTGGATTTCTCTTTATTATATGGTAAGATATATTTGAATCAACATACGCGCATTTCGACTAATAATTTTTTCAGACAATCTCAAAGATCACCTACAAAAAATATGGAGAGTAGGTGATCAATATTAAGGAATAAAACGTGTCCACAAATATAAACAGAGTTAATAACCTTTTATCCTTCTCTACTTTAATCTTATTTTATTTCGTCCACTCTACTTTAAAAACCTACGGTTTATCCTTTTTTATTTTATATAAATTAGAAAACTAGTTTTTTTTTTTTTAATTTTCCACTAGGCTGAATTAGATTTTCATGAAATTAACAAAATTATCATCCGTTTTAATTATTTATTTATTTATTTAAAAAACTAGAAGTAGAGAGAAAGAGAGGTAAGAGAGAGAATGTTAGGCCTAGTTTGGTTACTGTTTTTGTCCCTTGTTTCTTATTTCTGCTCCCAAAATTTTGAAATTAATATATAGAAGCGCTTATTCCCAAATTTTTAGGAGTAATTTCTGAGTTTCAATATATTTTGAGAAATAAAAAAATATTGATTCTCATTCACTCCCACAAAACGATGTTCATCACCACCCCACCGTCCATCACTAGCCCACCGACCACCACCACCACCATCCCATAGACCGCCACCATACGCCAACCACTACCACCATGCCAACCACCACCACATCGGCCACCATATATTTAAAAAAAAAATTGCAACTAAACATTTTTTTTTGTTTCAATTTTCATAAATTAAGAAAATCAATTTCAGGACAATGGTTGTTACTAAACATATTTGTATACTCAGAATATTCCATTCCTATCCTTTATCAGAAGTAGAAACAAAAATTCAGAATGGAAATATAATTTTTGTCCTAATTTATCAGAAGTAGAAAAAGAAAAAACAGAAACACTAACCTCTAACCAAAACGGCCCACAAAATTAACACGTGCCAGCTGACACGTGTTAAACACGAACAACACAATTTTTTTTACCAAATCCTAAACAGAGAGACGATAGAAATCAGACATTTTCTTTCAAACCCTAGTTGATCAATTGTTTGTCGCATCTTTCTCTCCTAATCCACTCACTATTTCTCTCACACACACTCTCTCTCTTTAAATATCTCTCTTATTCCGGGTTTTTTTTATAATCTGTCAAATCTTCATCAGTAACCTACGTAAAATTATCGACGTGGGATAAAAATCTAACAATTATTATTATTATTATTATATGCAACATAGCATATATAGGAGTTTTGAAACATCCTACTCCACAATCCAGTAGGATATGCACTAAAAAGACAATGTTAAAAGGTGGAAGCTCCTAGTAAAAAGTTTCATGAAAGCTATGAGACTCAAAGTGAAGATCATTGATTAGTGAGAAGAGAGAGAAACAGGAGAGAGAGAGAGAAAGAGGGGAGAGAGAATGGGAAATTTACATTTTTGGTCCCTAAATTATGTGGTGAGTGTCTTTGTGGACCTTAACGTTTGTTAAAATGCACATTTGGTCCTTTGAATTTTACATTTATTTCAATCCAGCAAAATAAAAAACGTTGTTTATGATTCTGGACTGAAAATGAGTTGAGTTGATCATTTGATCATTTTAATGAGGACATATTCGTCATTCTACTTCAAATAAAATGGGATGAAGATTATGTTTCCGCGTTTTTGGAATATTCTGGGAAAAGAATCATGTTCGGTAACGATCATTATCCTGAAATTGTTTTTATTTATTTATTTATGAGAACAAAAACAAAAAAACATGTTTGGTTGTAATATTTGATCTTTTTTCTCTAAATGTATCATAGTAAATATAAACATTTCTTAGTCGGCATGGTGGTGGTGGTCAGCGAGGAAGTGATGGGAGTAGTTTTATGGGAGTTAATAAAAATCAATATTTTTTTGTTTCTTACATTCTTAAGGAATTCTACGAAATACTTCCAAATTTTTTAGACCAGAAACGTGTTTCACTAAACGCATTTCTGTAAATTAATCCTAAAATCTTTAGAACGAAAACAAAAATTATGGAACAGAAACAGTAACCAAACGGGGGCCTTAGTTGACCAAATTAATTCCTCCTGTTTCTATTCTTTATTTCCCGCCACAACCAAATTTATTGCCCTATATATATCTCTCTAACCAAAATCATACACAAATTTTGGAACATTGCATACTCACGGAGAATAGAAAAAAATTATAATTGCTGGAGAAAGACAATAATGAAAAGTTCATAGATTTCATATAGA
Organism: Eucommia ulmoides; assembly: GCA_016647705.1. Taxonomy (NCBI): domain Eukaryota; kingdom Viridiplantae; phylum Streptophyta; class Magnoliopsida; order Garryales; family Eucommiaceae; genus Eucommia; species Eucommia ulmoides. The sequence goes on from CM028336.1 coordinate 1,931,594, forward strand.
TCTAGGAGAAGGTTCTGGTCATGAGAAAAATAGGTCTGGTGTCCAAATTTCGAAAAAAATAAATTCAAGAACTACGGCCCCGTCTGGTTAGTGTTCTGAACCAAACCCAACCCAACCCAACCTAAAAATTTTGGGTTTGATTTTTGGGAACGCGTTTGGTAAACACAAAACTCAACCCAATCCAACCCAAAAAATAGGAATTGATTCTCAAAATCCTAAAGAAATCAGAAATAAAAAAAAATTGTTTCTTTTTGTGCTCAAAAAATCCTACCCAAAGTTCTCAACTTCCGACTTCATCTGCCGGCCGATCACCACCACCCGCCGCGGGCCGCCATCCGGCGACCATCGCCAGCTGCCTCCGGCCACCGTCCAGCGACCATCGCCAGCTGCCTCCGGCCACTGTCCAGCGACCGACCGCCGTCTCCGGCCACCTCCGGCAACCTTCTGCTGCCGCAGGCCACCTCCGGCGACCGTCCGAGCCGCCTGTGTCCACCTCCGCCGCCTCCGGCGGCCGTCCGGGCCACCGGTGTCCACCTCCAACGACCGTCGCCGGCCACCTCCGCAAAAAAAAAAAAAAATTAATTTTAGGATAAAATCGTTACCAAACACATTCTGTTCTTAGCACAAAACAAAAATTGTCGTTACCAAACATAATTCTATTCCCAAAATTCTCAACTCAACCCAATTCAACTCAACCCAACTCATTTCAGTTGGGTTCAGAAAAGTGGGAATACTAACCAAACGCCACCTACAAATCTTTACCTGATCGTATTTCTTGCACAGTAAGCACTACTTTTCCGTCCAAAATTGTTAAAAAAAAAAATCAATTTTGCTCGACTAAAACAAATGTTGAATTTGAGGAATCAAATATGCAATTTGAAAAATTTTGGGGTCTACATAGACAACTAAAGTATAGTTTAAGGCCACAAAATGTAATTTTCACAACCAAAAAAAAAAAGAAGTGGAAAAGGTTATTTTTAGAGAGAGAGAGTTAGAGAGAGAGTATGTGTTTTATTACACGAGGTTGAGGTTCAAAAAGTCATCAAAACTACAAGTGGATGTGCACACGTGAATACCTTGACAAAAAAGTTTGCCACCATTACGAAGCAAACCAAAGGATAAAAAGTAGAGGATTAGTTGGTGACAAACTAGGCACCGATGTGAGAAAATACGTTCTTAGAATTATTCAGATAGATGATCAGTTAAATTATGTATAAGTTGGTTCAGACACATCTTACCGTAAAAAAAAAATGACTATTATATTTGTATACTCTAATTTGGATTTTTTCTTTTTTATTGATCCGAGAAACACTGATGAATGAGATTGGATTATAAAAAAAAATAGTGAAAAATCTTACCAAAAAATTTCACTCTCTTGCTTTCAAACAGTTAAATTAAAATATATCTTGTACCCTTTAAGTTTTATATTTGTATTTAATTGATCATTTTTTATTGACTATTGTTGATCCTAAGATTTTGATGAACAATTAAATATTGATATTTTTTGTGAAATTAACGTTTTTATCAAGTGTTTCAGTTTAAAAAATTCTAATCAAGATAATATCATAAAGTAATTGTGAAAGATGTAAAGACGGACATTAAGAGATTGAAAATTTTGAAGAATTTAAGTGAAAATAACTTAAATTTATTTTACTCTTAATGTATCTCGATTAGGATCACACACAACACAAATTAAAATTTATTTAAATTTTTATATCTACCCAATTTACCCCCTCTTAAGTAGCTCACTGGGCCAACAACTATGTTTTACAATATAATATCTTATTAGTAAGTATTTGTACTATAAATTAAAATCAAAATATCTTTTAATTAATGGTTGAGATTGATTTTAATAAAAATAAAAAGTGGGTAGTTATCATTTTACGATTTTTTTGAAAAAAAAAATAAAAATTGTCCGAATATTCCACACTCTCGCGTTTTAGGAGGTTGAGTTAAATTATTTTAGCATTACAGTGAATATTCACTACTAAAGCAGATCAACATAGTGCGACTAAAGTAGTAAAGTCTGTTTGAATTATAACAGTTGAGAGATTTCTGTAAAGTTAGTAGTTCGAGTCTGCAAAAAAACACTTATTGAGAGAGACAGTTATGCACTCCAAACGAGATTAGTCTCGCACACTTTTAGGGGTGGTTTTGGAATAACACACACAACATTATCCGCTTGGGGCCATGTTCGTCTTAATTATTCACAAATCTTTTGGTGTAATACGTGCCTTGCCCCCTACATGATTACAAAATCACTGCAACCAAGTTCTTGACTCTCTCTCCTCTCTCTCTCTCTCTCTCTCTCTCTCTAAGCCATTTCTCGATCGAATGTCATGTGATCTTCACTTTTCCGAATCGAATTCCGACGGAACACACCGCAGAAGTCATCATTCACGGCGAAGAACGATCGGTTTCGTCTTCTCCGGAGATAAACTCGTAATTTTCGGAGGATTGTTGGCTGTGTGTCGAGATTCGATATGAGCGGCGTTCACAACACCGTAGAGATTGTAAACGCCGCCGCAACCGCGATAGTTACCGCCGAGAGTCGAACGCAGCCGACGACGGCTCAGGTATTGTTTCATATTTGTGTATAAGAAGGATTCGAGCTTAGATCTTCGTTCTTAGCGTCTTTGAGTGCTCCTCCGTGAATCGTTGCTTATATTTCTGTTGTTCATATACAGTTCTGAGTATGAATCTTCAATTTATGCGGATTTGGTGATCTCTGTGTGTAATTGTGTATGTGTTTCTCGTTTTTCACTTCAATTTCTTCGAATCGCGACGTGTTTCTTTTGGTTAGTTAGGGGATTTACCGATTCGATTTTGAAGATGAACTTGATTTTGGAGTTGATTGGGATTAGAATTCTTAAGACTTGTTTGGCATTATCAACTAGTCGATACCTGTGGCCAAACGCCAATCAAATTCAATTCTGAATCCAGATTAGCAAGATACCCCTGTGTAATTTGTCAGTTAAAATCAAGCCAAATGATCGCGAAAGTTTGAAGAGATCATCCTCTGATTTTGATGATGAACTGCAATAATTGAGATAAACATAAACTTCTTTATCCATGGTTATTAATGATTTGTACTGTAGCTCAAGTTGCAAGTACACTAGAGCTAAAACGGGTGAGAGTACTCTGTAAGGTCAGGGATTCGAGCCTACGAAAAAGCACTTGTTGGGGAAAGCAGCCACGCACCCTGTATGAGTTAGTTTTTCACCCTGTGTAGGTAGGGAGACACTCGTGGGTAAAAAAAAAAAAAAAAAGTTATTAATGATTTGTATTGTTTTTGCACCAAACTCATATTGAAATTCTTTACAAAAACATGGAAAGCTAATTCAACCGTTGTGCATTCCTTATTTAATCTTTTCCTGTATTGATCTATTTCATAAAGATGCAAACTGATTGTTTATTAACACGAGATGCAGAGATTTTGCTAGTTCATGATTCTGCTTTTTAGGGCTCGATTGTTCAGTGTTTCTGTTCTCGTATTTCTGTTTTTGTTTTCAGAAAAAAACTGATAATAGAAACGAAAATCAGAACAGAAAACATATGTTTCTGTATTGCTCCCAAGAATTCTCGAACAAATTTCTGTGAACAGAATGAAATTGTTTCTAGTTTTCCGGGAACAAAAAGAAAAAATCTTGGAACAGAAACACTAAACAAGCGCCACTTTAGTAGCTACCAAATCCATGTTTTAATTTTCTCTGTGGTTTTTGTTGTATTTGAACATTAGAAAAGGAGATGGGGAAGCTGCTGGAGTCTCTACTGGTGTTTCGGATCTTACAAAGACACCAAACGAATCGGCCACGCTGTCCTTGTTCCTGAACCACCACCGCCGCCGCAGCCACCAGGTGGTTCAGCCATTATCACCGCCACCCAAAACCCAAACCCCTCCACAACAACATCACTACCCTTCATCGCCCCTCCCTCTTCCCCCGCCTCTTTCCTCCAATCCGATCCACCCTCTGCCACCCTATCACCACCCGGATTTCTCTCTCTAAAATCTCTCTCTGCCGCCGCCAGCGGCACCGCCCCCATTTTCGTGATCGGTCCCTACGCCCATGAGACTCAGCTCGTTTCCCCGCCGGTATACTCCACCTACACCACCGAACCCTCAACCGCCTCCTTCACACCGCCGCCAGAATCTGTTCAAATCACCACCCCTTCCTCGCCGGAGGTGCCGTTTTCTCAGCTGGTGACATCGTCGCTTGCCCGAAACCGACGAAAAAGCGAGAGCAGTTGGAAATTCTCTTTATCCCCATACGAGTTTCAGCCCTATCCGGGCAGCCCGGGCTCGGCAATGTCAAATTCGGGCACTTCCTCGCCTTTCCCCGACAAACGCCTAATCATTGAGGTTTCCATGGGAGAACCTCGTAAATTCATCGCCAAGTGGGGGTCAAGACTAGGTTCGGGAACCTTAACCCCAAATGATTGGGGGTCAAGACTAGGTTCCGGAACCTTAACCCCCAACGGTCTTGATTCGAGGGTTGCTTCCGGAACATTGACCCCGATTGGGGGAGAAAGAGAAAACGGGGTTTCTAAAAATGAAGAATCTGTTGTGATTGATCATAGAGTCTCCTTCGAGTTGACTTGTGATGACATTCCTACTTTTCAAGAGAAGGAGACAACCTTGTCGTCCTATGAAATAAATACCCGCTCTTCGTCTGTAATGGATTTGCAATGCAAAGGAAATAACGGGAACGATTTAATTTCGGGGAAAACTGGAGATGGGGAGGCGGAGGAATGTCATCATAAGCATCGTTCGGTCTCGTTGGGATCAAGCAAAGATTTTAAGTTTTATGACACTAAGGGAGATAACGAGGAGGCGGTTGGGAATGTCACAGAAAACAAATGGGGTTTCTTCCAAATGCTGCAGCCGGGCGGGAGCTGATACACGCCAAACAGCCCCTTAAGCTTAGAAAGAACGAACAACTCTCTCTTCCCCCCCCCCCCCGGCGCCAAACAGTCCCTTACGCGTAGAAAGAACGGCCAATTCTCTTCCTCTCTCTCTCACGGCCCTTATGCATAAAAAGAATGGGCAATTCTCTTACTCTCCCCCTCTCTCTGCGCCAAACAGCCCCTTATGCTTTCGAAAAACGGGCAATTCTCTCTCTCTCTCTCAGTTTTTTTCATATTGGTTGGTATGTATACACTATACAGAAAGCTAAATTGGCAAGTAGGTGTATTAATTGTTATTTTTCATGTTGTTTACAAGTATTGATAAGAAGCAGAAAGGAGTCCTTTTGATGGCTGCATTTCATTGTTCTGATTTCTAGCTTGCCCTGTCTTCTTTTCTCTTCTGTTTCGGGATTTGTGTTTCTATTCACGGAAAACGGAATTGATCCCGACGTTCTGTTTCCTCACCGTGTTCTTTAGGAACAAAAAACTGAAATTTAGGAACCGAAACACCAAGGGTCGTTAGGTCAAACAATTTTTCAAAAACATTCAGGTACCATTATATGGTAGATGACTATTTTCCGTCCAAAATTGTAACGGGAAACTGGGGGTGGTCATGGGTCTGGGGGCTTGTCCAGCCCGCCAAGTCCGGCTCTATTTTTATAGGATTTGGGTTTTAGTTTTAAGCCCATGAGCAGGGTTTGGGCTAGACCAATTGTTTTTAGGCCCGGCCCGAGGATTATATATATATATATCAAACAAATCCTACCCTAGTTAGTTAGATAATGTTGGTTTGGTTTGATTTCATCTGAATGTGAATGACAATATTGGTTTGGTTTGATTTTATGTTTATATTAGTATTTATTTTTTAAATTACAAAAAAAAAATAAAAAAAAATATATATATATATATAGGGCCGGGCTAGGCTTGGGCTTCATTTTTTTTCTGTAGGACTGGGGTTGGACATGAAAGTAGGGCTTAATTATAGGGTCGGACTAGGTTAGAGCCTAGTATTTTTTTTGTAATACTCTAACTAAAGCCCAATCCAGCCCATGACCACCTCTACAGGAAACTATCAAATAGAAAGTAAAAGGATCAAAGTGAGATTTTGGTCAAATTTGAATGGTAAATAGTGTCAAAAAGTGTTTTTATGATTTGGGAATTTTTCAGCTGTTTTTAGTCTGAGTTTTTGCTTTTCAAACAACCAGAATGTTTGGTGAAAATCTGGGAAGATAGATAAACGTGATCATGGGATAGGTTAAACCAAACCAAACTCAACTGTAATAAAATGGACCACTGTACGATGAAAGAGTCCAGGCTTAAAATGTTTCAAGTCACAACAGTTGAAGCCTGTCCAAAAAATCCCAAGATTCCTAACATAGTGACATTGTCAGAAATATGATGCTTGAATTAATAGTAAATAAATAAATAATTATTTATGAAAATGAATAAACAAATTTTGAATAACAATAAATATGAGGTTGCATTTGGGTAAGAGATTTGTAAAATTGTAAAATTGTGAGATTTATAAATCTAGAATTTTCAAATTTCGTCATTTACAAATCTCTTTGTTTGGATCAATTAGACAATATTACCCATCACAGAACAAAAAACCATTGCAAATCAAACAAGAAATCAAAATAAAAACCAAGAACAAATTTGAAACAAGAAATCAAAATAAAAACCAGAGAGATCTTCGTCGTTGTCGTCGTTCGATTTCGAAAACGAAATTGATTTCGCTTTTGAAATCAAACTTGTTGTTCGATTTCGATTTTGAAAAGGAAATCGAAATCAATCGATTTGGTTTCGATTGATTTCAATTTTCTTTTTCGAAATCAATCGAAACCCTATTTTGATTTCGAAGAGGACAGACGACAACGAATCGAAACCCTTTCAATGAGGACAGACAAAGATCGGCGATGAAGATGGAGAAGACAACGACGATCGACGAACGAAGAAGCGACGAAGACAGAGATGAAGAATAAATGATTTGGCAAATGCAACCTCTCCCAAAAGGATTTCAAAATTTTTCTTTTCACTCCTAAAAGGATTTTGACAAATCCCTCCCTCCTAAAACCCAAACAAAAGATTTGTCAAAAGAGGATTTTAAAATCCTCTAAACAAATGAAATTCTCCCTAGAAATCCCTTACCCAAACACAACATAAATTTACGGGTTATCGAATTAAACGGAATTGTGATTCCGTCACGTGCTGGTAGTTGATTAGATGTCTATTTCTTAGGGTAAAATTATTTCAAGTTTTTGGTACTATCACTCGAAACCAAGGAATTTCGGTGAATTGGTTGACGATTGAGATCTCTAGATTTAGACTATCTCTATATGAATATGTATAGATCGCAGTGAATCGAAAGAATGATGAAAACGGAAATGAGGTCCTTATTTATGAAAGTTTAAGAGACACCATTCGAAACCATTTGAAGGGTTGAACCAATTTCGAAAGAAATGAAAGGCACTAATTTGAAAAAACGAGCACCATTTCGCGAATCAAAAAGTACCAATTCGGGCATAACACTTGTTCCAAACAAGTACGGACAATGTTCGTTTGGCTGGCATACATCGGCACACGTTGGTCCGATAACACGTTAAGAGTTCAAAAAATGAATAAAATTTAATTAATTAAATTATTTTTATATAAAAAGATAATGCTTTGTTGGGCCCAAACCTAGAGCACGACTTGGCATGGCGGCAGCGCACGCAAGTGTGTGGTTAATAGAGAGCACGTCCCAAGCAAAAAAGGTTGTCTACCCAAAGCACTATCTTTTTTTTTTTTTTTCTTCCCCAAACTTGGAGCAATATATATTGCTAAAATAGGACTGCATTCTATCCGTTGTCTTAAACCAACCTTAAGTGGATATTTTGAAAATTAAAATATCATTCAGTACTTAATGAATTTTGTCATATGAGTATACTACGTTAATCTCCAATTTTAAGAGGATTGCATTGAAACTCTAATCTGGTTAAATTAATTAACGGGTTCTATCTTAATTAATCATTAAATTAAACAACAAAAATTTATCACATAAAACAAATTTTATAAAATATTACAAGCATTCACTTATTTTATATTGGTTTTTTTTTTTTTTTTATGATAAGGCGTGTCCGGGCCACACCTCAACTAATTACCTTTCCACGCGATCTTAAAGGCACATTATTCCACATTATCCTAATGTATTCATGATTTAGGTTGCATTTGGGTAAGGGATTTATGAAATGATGGGATTTCAAAATCCTATCATTTAACAATTCCCTTGTTTGGATAGAACAAAAACCAAATATCACTTCAATTGGATGAACTATGAACACTAAAACGAAAATGGAAACAGGAATCGGAATCGGAATATCCCAGGAGATTGGAACCCTAAATTGAGAACCCTAATCATAAATTGAGAACCCTAATCAGAAATTGGAACCAGAACCCTAATCAACAATACCCCACAAAATTGAACCCTTACCTGAAAACAAAAGAACAAAGAAGGAACGATGGAAAAGACGACCAACGAAGAAGACGATTGAAGATGGAGAAGACAACCGACGAAGCTGCGATGACGACAAAGAAGACAACCGACGAGGCTGCGACGACGACGAAGATGACTGACAAGGCTGCGACGACAACAACCTACGAAGAAGACGGCGAAGACGAAGATGAACGACAACGATAGCAAAGCTGCGACGATGATCGACAATGAAAGGATTTGTCAAATAACGTTTATTTCAAAGAGATTTCCAAATACCTCATTTCACTCTATTTTTTGATCGGAAGGATTTGACAAATTCCTTCTCATACATAACCAAACCAGATATTTGTTAAAAATATATTTTAAAATCCCTTTCCCAAATAAAATACCTCCTCCAAATTCCTTATCAAAACCTATACTATGATAAATCCATCTCCTAATTAAACCTATCTCGGTCACCCCCAACAAAGCATTTATTAATCCTTTATTTTTTTCAACCCTTTTCTACATGTACCGATTTCCTTTTGATGCGTTGCAACTTGAATAACCCACCTTCTAGAGAGAGAGAAGATTGCGTCTTTTCGAGGAATACGACAAATGTTCTCATTAAAAACCCGTCAACATCGATTAGGACAATTGTCTGAATCCAAAAAAATAAAGGGTCGTGTTGTTATTACAGGTATATTTAGTTGCTGGTTGATGAGGGGGATGCGATTTAATGACGTTTACTTTCAAATTTTCCGGCAACTGAAACACTTCATCGGCAGAACATGAATCAAATGATGTCAACTCTCTGGTCTCAGCTTGATTTTGTCTGCCGCATTTCGATTTCTTTAAGGTTAGTACTTTATGCATTTGCTCTTAGAGTCTCGGACTGTGTTTCAAGCTTTGTTTTATTTTATGCATTCCATGTGTTTGATAAATGTTCTCAGTGAAGGAGCTTCAGACATGTTGACGGCGACAACGTTAAAAGTTGTGCTAGGCTCAATCGCGTTTGTAGTATTCTGGGTTTTGGCTGTTTTTCCGGCGGTACCCATTTTACCGATCGGAAGAACCGCCGGCTCCATCCTCGGCGCCGTGCTAATGGTTATTTTCCAAGTCGAAACACCCAACCAAGCTTACGCCGCCGTTGATTTACCAATCCTTGGACTCCTCTTCGGCACCATGGTTGTCAGCGTCTACCTCGAACGAGCCGACATGTTCAAATACCTCGGCAAATTCATGTCATGGAAGAGCAAAGGCGCCAAAGACTTGCTATGTCGGATATGCCTTGTCTCCGCCGTCTCAAGCGCCCTCTTCACCAACGACACCACCTGCGTTGTCCTAACCGAGTTTGTCCTAAAACTCGCCCTCCAGCATAACCTTCCCCCTCAGCCCCTCCTCTTCGCCCTTGTCTCGAGCTCAAACATTGGATCCGCCGCCACCCCCATCGGAAACCCTCAGAACCTTGTCATAGCTGTTGAGAGCGGAATCTCCTTTGGAAGCTTCCTCTTCGGCGTTCTTCCCGCCATGGTCGTGGGAATATCCGTAAATACCCTCCTCCTCCTCCTCATGTATTGGAAGCCCTTGTCTTGTCCGAATCCAAACAAGGTCGAAAATGTCATTTCCAATCCAAATCCAAATTCAAATTCCGGCAGGGATGATGTCACTTCTCATCGATTTTCAACCACCACATTGTCGCGGCCGACATCGTTGAATTCGCAAGAGTGGAGTTCCGTTTTGGAATCGATGAGTGTCCATAGTTTCCCTAACATCATAGGACACACGGGCGATGTTGAGGCTCTTAGGAATAGAGTTAGCGTCGATTCGAACAAGAATTGTGGTTCTTTCCCTTCTTCTTCCTCCTCCTCCGAGGAGGGGGAAATTCGACAGAAGAGGGAGGAAACCGGAACTTCAACTAGGTTTTTATTGTCTGTGAACGGTTTGTCTGACGCGGTCTCTTTTAAATCGTCCTTGGGCGAAAAGGGTAATTCGATATTGGCACCGAAGTGGAAGAGGATTGTATGGAAGTGTTGTATATACCTCGTTGTGGTCGGAATGTTGATTGCATTGCTCATGGGACTAAACATGTCGTGGACGGCTATTACGGCCGCGCTCGCGCTCGTCGTTCTTGATTTTAAGGACGCAAAGCCGTGCCTGGAAAAGGTAAATAAAATCTTTGAAGAACGAGGTATCGTTTGGCAGTACAAAATTAAAATTGACTTCTGATTTTTTATTTTTTTAGATGGTTCATTTCTAATTCGAATTTCAAAATTGCATGAAACTAAACACTACCTAACTAACTTTGGAATTTTTTTTTTTTTTTTTTTTTTATTAGGGTTAATTTCTTTTTACCCCTTGTACTTTACTCTTATTTCATTTTAACCTCTATACTTTAAAAACTTTCACATTACCTAAAAGGAGAAACTAACATTTTATTCCTAACAAAAATATGTAAAATGAATTTAAATTTAATATTTAAAAGTAATAAATGAAAAAAACTATCATTTTCTTCTTGTAGCTCTATTTTTCTCTCAATTTTTTAGAAAAAACAAATAAAATAAAATAAAGGGTAATTTTTTCTATTTTATGTAAAATTTGGATGAAAAAAAGTATAATTTTACCCATTTCTTAACATGTTCTTTTAAATTAAACCAAAAAAAAAACAGTTAGCTTTCTAATTTATTAAAAGCGAAAACGGGTAAAACGTAGATTTTTAAAGTAGCGGGGGCCAAAATAAACTAAGATCAAATTATAAGGGGTAAAAAGGTAATTAACCATTTTTAAGATTTGCTTCAGGTATCGTATTCGCTTTTGATATTCTTTAGTGGGATGTTCATCACCATGGATGGGCTTAACAAAACGGGTATTCCCAGTGAACTTTGGGAGTTGATGGAGCCATACGCGCGAATCAATAAAGCTTCTGGTGTAGCTGTTCTTGCCCTCGTTATACTTGTCCTCTCCAATTTCGCCTCAAATGTGCCTACAGGTCAGTATCCAAAACATGTCAAATTAATCCGAATCGGTAACTCTGTCGTTTTTATTGACAGAATTTAGTCACTTGCTAAACACGGAATCACCCACGTGGGTGGATTCTGTCATAAAAATGATAGAAGGACTGACTTAATACGATTTAAATACTTCACCGTTTAATGTTTTTCAAATTGAAATGATATGGGTTAAAGTTGGATTTCTCTTAAACTTCAAGGGTGCAAAATGCAAAAAGCTCTATAAATTGGTAACTCCGTCATTTTTATTGACATAAATTAGTCACTTGTCAAACACGGAATCACCCACGTGGGTGGTTCTGTCATAAAAATGATAGAAGGACTGACTTGACACGATTTAAATACTTCATCGTTTAATATTTTTCAAATTGAAAAGATATGGGTTAAAGTTGGATTTCTCTTAAACTTCAAGGGTGCAAAATGCAAAAAGCTCTATAAATCGGTAACTCCGTCATTTTTAGTGACAGAAATTAGTCATTTGTCAAACACGGAATCACCCACGTGGGTGAATTATGTCATAAAAATGACAGAAGAACTGACTTGACACGATTCAGATACTTTACCGTTTAATGTTTTTCAAATTGAAATGATGTGGGTTAAAGTTGGATTTCTCTTAAACTTCAAGGTGCAAAATGCAAAAAAGCTCTATAAATTGGTAACTCCGTCATTTTTATTGACATAAATTAGTCACTTGCCAAATACGGAATCACCCACGTGGATGAATTCTGTCGTAAAAATGACAGAAGGACTAACTTGACACGATTCTGTCAAATACTTCAACGTTTAATGTTTTTGAAATTGAAATTAGATGGGTGAAAGTTGGATCTCTTTGAAATGTCAAGGGTGCAAAATGCAAAAAGCTCTATAAATCGGTAATTCCGTCATTTTTATTGACAGAAATTAGTCACTTGCCAAACACGGAATCACCCATGTGGGTGAATTTTGTTATAAAAATGACAGAATGACTGACTTGACACGATATAGATATTTCACCGTTTAATATTTTTTAAATTGAAATGATGTGAATTAAAGTTAGATTTCTCTGAAACTTCAAAGGTGCAAAATGCAAAAATCTCTATAAATTTTCAAAATGTTAGTTTTTCTCGTTTATTACCTATAAATTAAAAAATAAAGAGAAATTAATTAGTTTCATATATACATATATATTTTTTTATATAAAATGTAAATTTCTCCCTTAAACAAAAATAAAAGGCGGTGATGTGTATGTTTTTAAAGTGGAGAAGTTAAAATGAAACAACACTAACATACAAAGGCAACAAAAAATAATAGACTTTATATTTTTTATCTGTAGTTTTACTATTGGGAGGAAGAATAGCAGCATCAGCAACGGTTATATCCCCAACCTACGAGAGGAAAGCATGGTTGTTATTAGCATGGGTGAGCTCAGTGGGTGGAAACCTGTCGCTATTGGGCTCAGCTGCCAACTTGATTGTGTGCGAACAGGCGGGCCGAGCCCAACACTCAGGCTACAACCTCTCATTTTGGAGCCATCTCAAATTTGGAGTTCCCTCCACTCTTATTGTAACATCCATTGGATTGTTATTCATAAAGGGTTGATATGAGGGTACTTTAGTTGGCTAACTTGGTTAGTTTAGCTTGCTATTTATTGTAATGGTAACGCCGATTAACGGGATTGACCACTAAAAATCAGAAACTGTAGTCTCTTCAAGGTTTAACCACCCATAATTCTGTTATAAGATTAAAATATCAAAATAAGAAGTTGATATACTGATTGAACCAAGATTGCGCGCTTTTTTCATTTGCTATCATATTAATAAAAATATTTTGAAATAAAAAAATGTAAGGATCAATTTGAAGTGGCGCTCAAATTTTGAGGGCCCGAGGTTGTCTTGTTTTGGTGGCCTACGATGAGGGTCGACCCTCCCAATTAACAAGAACAATTGAACTCTGTTAGTGGATTCTAGCAACTCAGACAATCAGACATGAGTGATAATTATTTGATAAATCTGGCGCAAAGTTACTACTAGAGTTCTAATTTACATTTAATAGAAACTAACATTAAGGGATGGCAAAACGTGTCATTGGGTTGTATTTCGTGTTATGTCATGTTTTTGACATGAGTATGATAACACGTAACACGAACACTACACGATAAGTTATCGTGTCATAAAATCTAAACACAACACGAAACGATAATTTATTGTGTTGCACAATAACACGAAACGTATCAACTAATACAATACAATAATTTATGCTGTTATATTATTACACGAAATATTGACACGACAAAATAAAAAATTATTTAACCTATTACACGTTAAAAACCAATTAACACAATTTATAAAAGAACAAAATTTAAGAAAATTATACAACTTCAAAAAAAAAAAAACAAAAAAAAAAAACAAACGAATAAATAAATAATCCACCAATATAATGGAACTTTCCAAAAAACATTCACATGAATAACCAACAAATATAAAAATGTCTTAAAATATCCGCCAACAATTTCATAATCCATAATCGAGAAAATGAATTAGGATATGAGAAATTATTAGTAACACCAATATATATATATAACACGGACTAAACTAAATAATAGATAAATTTAGGGAATGTTTACAAATAATTTTAAAAATAATTTACAAAATTATTGTGACTTATTATGTCTTTTTTTATCGTGTAACCTAAAAATTTAATTAATTATTATCATGTATTTCGTGTCGTTTATCCAATTATCAGGTAAACTCAAAATTCGACCAGTTTTTTATGGCGTTTATCTTGTTTGACCCAATAACGAACAGTTCATATGCAATAATTTTATACCGATTTTGTGTTGTACTATCGTGTAAATACTCATTTTGCCAATTCTTCCTAACTCTATTTCTAGGTAAAGTCCGGCCCGGCCCATGATCACCTAGTGAGAAACTAAAAAGAATTTGGGCTGTTCCCAAAGCCCGTTAAGGATCAGCCCAACCAAAAGGCCCATAAGTTAACACGTGCCAGCTGACACGTGTTAAACATGAACAGCGCAAATGTTTTTTTTTTACCAAATCCTAAACGGAGAGACGACAGAAATCATACCTTTTCTTGCAAACCCTAGCTCTCTCAACTGTTTGTCGCATCTCTCTCTCTCTTAATCCACACACTGTTTCTCTCTCTCACACACACACAGTCTCTCTCTCTACACAAAAATCTCTCTTATCCTCTTTTTTTTTTTTTTTTTTTAATCTGTCAAGTCTTCACCAGCAACCGCCAAATTCGTCTCATTTTTCCCCTTCATTTCTCAGGTACAATTGGTTCTTTGTTTTGTTCGTTTAAGACATCATTACGTTGAATTGAGTTTGGGTTTGTTTGTCTTTTTCGGTAATGAATTTGGGATTTGTATGGTTAATTTCTTCACAAATTTTAACGCAATATTGGATATTGATGTTGTTCCCGGGATTTTGGGGGAGGGGGGTTGTTTTGGACGATTATTGGAAAATTTTGAAATGAAGAAGCTCGATTCATTACCTGGATATGAACTAGATTCTTGTTTGCGTTTGACATTGATCGGAAATAGTGTTGTTTGTAAGAGGTATTCGGTATTCCGGGATAATTTTTGGAATTGAAGCTTCAATTTTTGAGTTTGGCATTACGTTTTGTTTATGTTCATTTTAGGGGAAAATATTTGGGGGTTTTTTTGGCGAAGCAAATGGTGTTGGGAATAAGAACTATTGAAATAGATAGAGGAATTTCTTGTTCTATTGAATGAGATATTGGGATATCGTTTTCTTTTCTAGTAATGTTTAGTTGCTCGGTGCCTGTCTGATTTAAGCGAAAGGGTTATATATATGACCTCTTACGAGAAATTATGCTGGTTTGCTGGACATATTCGACTCTAAAGTGTTCGATTGAATGCACGGTGTCCTGATAAGCATGTAATAATCCCCAAAATATGTAAAATAAACTTTGTTAATGTTAGTTTTTCATGCTTCCGTGAAATGGCATCCTCGTGGGGTGGGGGGGAGGTAATTGAGCTGGTGATCTCTGATTTGTCATGGTCAATGGGTAGAATCAGACGTACATCATAGTGTCGTTGTAGCTATAATTATGGTTGCCTTGTGGAATTTTTATTTTGAATTGGTATCTTGAAAACAATCATCATTTTTAAGTGAATGAATTTATTAACAAATCTTAATTGGGAAGATGAGGTGAAATTTGCTAATTGGTGTCAAATCATATTTACGTTTTAGCTGTGCTTCCGCTTTTCAACAGCTTTGAGACGCATAACGTTTTAGTTGTGCTTCCTCATAGATTGCATAGCCTTCGGTTGCTTGCACTACCGCTTAGACACGCATAACGTTTTAGTTGTGTTTGTTTGATTAAATCTAAGGGCATTATAGATGTTGAAGGAAATTATTGTAATGTAATGGATGCATAGGACATTTTCTTTGTGAATTTAAGGGCCAACATCTTAATGATCCTAGTTCTGGCTGAATGGTGAATCCATGTGAACTTAATGTTTCAGGACACAGGATGTTATAGCAGGGGAGAAAACGCACAAGATTCATAGTACTTGTAGTGCAGTTTTACTAACCGTTTAGCTTTCTAGGTTTTTTTCGATACATGCCTTGTTTTCTTCATCACGGTACTAATGGATGCCTGTTTATGTAGGTCTGATCCTAGAATTGGGAGCACTCTGGCACCCTTTAAGGGTTTATGTTCATTTCACAAGTTTCATCTTCTAAGGAAGAACAAGCTTCGATTTCCTTTCTTCCTTCTGGGAATTTAAAGTGAAGGTACACAATTTGAAGTGAGGGTACACAGTGGTTCATTTTCTTGAAGACAAAAATAAAATCTTCCAGTTTCATCCGCTGATGAGTGAAGGTCCTATGGCAGTTGTCAAGCCAGAGGTGCGTAAGATGACTGTTTTTGGAAATGTTATGTGATTTTCAGCTTAATTTAAAATTTAACCTTGACATTGTGTATTTACTTTCAGAAACATTATGCGGCTTTTGGCTGAATTTAAATGGTCAAATTTGAACCCGCATGCTTACTTTCTGTAAAATGCATTCCCTTTTGTTCAATTGCATTCAAGAGGGGAAAAAGAAGACATAAAAACGAGTCGATTTGCTTAATTTATTGCAATTCGTTGCAGAGATACTTGCATTTTCTTTTTCTGCCCGGAATTTGTGATAATACTTCATGATGTTCTTGAATTAGTTTATTCTATTATAGTTTTAGTTGATACTTAGCCTTCTATATTCTAGTGGCTTATAATGCTTTTTCTTATATGTTCTAATCATATTAATGTCGGGATATCAAGTAGGACTCTTTCAAAAAAAATTTGAAGCACTTTCAACGTGTTGCTTATGCTTATAAAGTAGTGCAAATGGTACATGAATTATTAGAATCTCTCCTTTTTTTTTAAATGTCGGCGGATTGAGGAAGCTATTTTTTCATGACTATGAGAGGATGATAGGGAGAGCCTTGTGCTATAGACGAAAATCTATCCCAATTTATGTCCATCTCGACTTGAATACAACAACAACTGAGTCTTTGTCCCACTTAAGTAGGGTCGATTACATGAATCCCTTTATGCAATAATGATCGATCAAGGAGCCAATACTAATGCTTGAGCACAAATTTGTTCTAGAGCCTTGGGTTTATGTTCAACTTCATCCCCATGTTGTGTTCTTCACAACTTGAATACTGATGACTAATATGAAAGATCGAGCACAAATTATCTCCGTATTTTTTTGT
Source organism: Eucommia ulmoides (assembly GCA_016647705.1). Lineage (NCBI taxonomy): Eukaryota > Viridiplantae > Streptophyta > Magnoliopsida > Garryales > Eucommiaceae > Eucommia > Eucommia ulmoides. Next base: position 1,948,682 of record CM028336.1, read on the forward strand.
ATTTTAGATATTGATAAGGTGTTTTATACGAGGGATATTGCCTGATTTTGTTTTTATGGTTTTAATTGATATAGATGAAGTCTTACGTTTGGCTTCAAACGGCTGATGGTTCAATCCAACAAGTGGAGGAAGAGGTTGCTATGTTTTGTCCCATGATATGTCGTGAAGTACTTCAGACAGGAATGGGTTCTTCTAAAAACTATGCCATAACGCTTCCTCAACGAGTCAATCCTGCTATTTTGGGATTAATCCTTGATTACTGTCGGTTCCATCAAGTTCCAGGTCGTTCTAATAAGGTTTGTTTTGTTCTTTCTAAATCAAATTTGGTCATAATTTCATGTCATTTTGTCTACAAGCTAAAAGTTATGTACATTTTACGAACTAATGAACTATTATGTGCACCTCATATATACAGACACACACATATATGTACATATATTTTTTTCTTCTTTTCACCGCCCATCATTTGTGTGTAGGAACGGAAGACTTTTGATGAGAAGTTTATTAGGTTAGATACAAAAAAACTATGTGAGTTGACATCTGCTGCTGATAGTCTTCAGTTGAGGCCTTTGGTTGACCTTACCAGCCGTGCTCTCGCTCGAATGATTGAAGGAAAAACTCCTGAAGAAATACGAGAAACATTTCACCTACCCGATGATCTAACAGAGGTATTTGTTTCCGTGCCCCCCCCCCCCCCCCCCCCCCCTTCTTTTTTTTTGGGTTTAACTGTTTTTTTACCCCCTTTTACTCGTCTTAATCCCATTTTAATCCCCATATTTCAAAAACCTACTCATGACCCCATTATACTATTGACTGAAGGGAGAAACTCTAATTTTATTCGACGAAAATATAAAAATGAATTACTTTTTCTTTTATTTTTAATTTTAATTTAATATTGAAACGTAATAAACGAGAAAACTAGCATTCTCTCTCTCTGTCTCTACTATTTTTTTTTTCTTTTTTTAATGAAGGCAAAATAAAATAATTTCTTTTAATAAAGGGTATTTTTTTTCCATTACATGTAAAATTTAGATGCACCGATTTTTTTAGCATATTCGGTTATGTCAAACAAAAAATAATAGTTTTCGAATTAATAAGTAGAAGGGGGTAAATATTGTTTTTAAAGTAGAGGAGACAAAATGAAACACGATCAAAGTACAAGGGGGGGTAAATGGAAATTGGTCCCTTTTTCTTAAAAGACAAATTTTAAAATGCATTTTGCACCCCGATCTATCTCGTGATTTAACAAATTTTTTGCAGGAGGAGAAATTGGAACCGTTGAGAAACATGACTGACGATCCACGCATTCGGCTATTGAATAGGTTGTACGCAAGAAAGAGGAAAGAGTTAAAAGAGAGGGAGAAATTAAAGGTGCTTATATGTTCTTGTTTTTGCCTTTAGCATGGAGCTTTTATCATTAGAGGATGTCTTAAAGCTACTCATGTAAGTTTGCACTAAAAAAAAAGCTGGTCTGCTCATGTATTTCAGAATGTCGAGGTTGAAGAAGAGCACATAGATGAGCGCTCGGTGGATGATCTCTTGTCATTTATAAATGGTGGAGGTATGTGTTATACATGTTTATGCTCCAACCCGATGATTATGCTTTGTTTTTCTTCTGTTTATTGTAATTATTTTGTTGCTTAGGCACTGTTTGGCAAAGCCGTACTTTTTAAATGCGAACAACTCAATTATAAAAAACATTCTCTTACTCCCGGAGACGTCCAAGTCCTTTGATCTCTTGTAATATAAAAATAGAAAAAACAAAAAGAAACAATTTTTTGCTTTTTGAAAAGAGGACTTAAAATCATGGTTTTTATTTCTTGGGGTTTTTAGAAGTATTTTTTTTTAAGTGAAAGAAACGCTACCTTTAAAAGCAAAAAAGTACCTGAAACAAGCGATGCCAAAAAGTGTTTAAAGTTTCTTAATTTTGCATAGACGTCTATGTTACCACGAATTTGGAAAAAGTAGAATATACTTAGCCCGCGACGTTAAAAAAGTCAAATTTGGGGCTTATAAAAAAAAAAAAAAAAAAAAAAAAAAAAAAGATGTCGAATTTGGAAATTAGACTTCTATCGGTTAACAGTGTTTTAAGTTTCTTGATTTTGCATAGACGTCTATGTTACCACAATGAAATTGAGCCCGCGACATTAAAAAAGTCAAATTTGGGGCCTTATCAAAAAAAAAAAAGGGTCAAATTTGGAAATTAGGCTTCTATCTGTTGTTATAGTTCTATGTGGATTACTGAGGAAATAACTTGTTGTCTATTCTGCTTTTTGCAGATTCGAAAGGGGTTAAATCTACAAAGAATAAAAAGAAAAATAGGAGGAGAAAAGATCAACCAAGGAACTCATTGACTAACCACATGAATGGAAACCATGAGGTTGGTCTGTCTCTCTCTCTCTCTTTTTTTCGCGCTCTCTCTCTCTCGGTTGGATCTGTTCATGATTGTATTTAGGGTTTTGGGTTTAGGGTTTTCTTTTGATGTGTTAGGAAACAAATGGTCTCCCTTCTGCTTGCCAGAACGGTGAGTCTGCTTCAAGTAAAACTTCAGAGTTGCCAGATTCAGCATCAATTCTATTCTCACCTAAGCTTGATTTTGACGACGGTGATATTGACGATGAGCTAGATCCTGCAATAAAAGAAGAACTCGACAGGTGCGCCATTTCTCTCAATCAATCCTTTATGTTGCATTTGAGTGAAGCGTTTGAAGAAGAAATTAGAAGCGTTTCTGAAATTTCTTTAGGGTGTGTTTGGATAAGGTATTTGTTTTCAAGCTCAAAAAAATTTGTCGACAAATATTTACAAATCCCCTTTCGAAATATCATTATTTTAACAAAATTTTCAAAATATCATTATGATCGGGAATTGATAAATTCTTTTACTCAAGAAAAAAATTATTTCGAGAAGGAATTTGTAATTTTTTTAAAGACATTTTATTATAATAAATTTACAAATCTCTTCTTGAAATCAAATTTTTGACCTTCCGTCAAATTCCTTATCCAAACAGACATTCGTTTGGGTAAGTTCTTCAAATGCCTCTTTAAATATCTCACCCAAACGGATCACTAAGGAATTTTTCTTTCAAAAATTTTAGAAATTGCTTAATCAAAGTCTTTCTTCAATCATGATTTGTATTTGCTCATCCCATGCATTAACACTTGGATTTGAAAAACGGCAAAACGTGAGATTTAGGATTGGCAACAACAACAACAAAAAAAAAAAAACGGCTTTAGTAGTTACTTTTGTTTCTGAATTTTTAGGGAAGTGGAAGATTTTGCTCGGAGATTGAATTCTGTTTGGCCAGAGAGAATGCAGGAGATTCTCTCGTTAGGTCAAGAAAGGAGGCTTGTACCGATTTCTATGGCGGGCAATGGTTCATTGAAAAGATGTACAGGTATATATATGTGTGTATATATATATATATATATACACACACACACACTACATCCAAGTCGATTACTCCTGTATTCAGATAATTCCATCTCGGTTTATATATATATTTTTCACTTTTTTTTTTTTTTTTTTTTTGGATTAACGGTAGGTTTGGACGTAAGAAGATGAATGAAATGTCGGAATGACAAAGTTGTAATGCTGCAGGTTGAGGTGTTTTGAACAAATGTTCTGGGAATAGGAAGGACTTGCTGCCTATTGAGACTTATGAGGACACCTTCTCTTCAGCTTGACCAACCATAATTTTGGTTAAGTTTCGGCCATTTTTCTGAAGGAAAAAAAACCCAGAAAAAAAAAAGGGGGAAAAAAATAGGGGGAAAATCCCTCTTTTATTCTCTCTCTCTCTCTCTCTATGTTAGATCACATTGTTGTTGTAGTGTTAGAAAATTTTCCATGATGTTTGGGTGTGTGTTTTCTTTCTTGGTAGGCAACTTTTGTTAATGCTGTCGGAATTGTTGTGTAATTGGGGATATACTTTGGAAAACGAAATGAGAATCATGGAATATATATTTGTTTTTTGTTTTTTTTAATGACATTTGAACAATTCAATGTCATGTCAAGAGTTATTACCATTTAGAAGTAATTGTATTTTTTCATATAAAAAACTAGCGATATCCCGTGCCTAAAAGCACAAATGTAACTGTTGATATCTAATTTTAAATTTAATATATATATAATAATAGGTATATATTGTTTTACTTAAATTAATTTTCTTCTCTTTAACTGGAGTTGAACCAAATTATCCTTATGTTAAAATTAATGGTCTAAAATTAAAAATGAGAAAACGTTAAGAGTATAATTGCAATCAGTGTCTTTATTTCTTCATCTTTAGCTAGAGCCCAAATCAAATTATCATTAAATTAAAATTAGAGGGTTAAAATATAATGAGTTAGAAAATTTTATAGGTATAATTGTAATTGGTAATTGTACCTCTCATGTTATTTTTTAATTTTTCTGTTTTTTTTTACGTTAGGGTTAAGAAGGGCAAAATAGGCAATTCATTAAAAAAACACTCAGGTAGGGGATCGTCGTGATAATTTCGAAAATTAGGGGGGTGTATGTGGAATATCACTATAATTGAAGGGACGTAAATAGAATTATCCCGACCTATAATTATCTCACATATTTCTAAACAGGCAGTTATTCCTAAATAACAGAGTAAATCTGAGCCATTCATTCTTTCAAGATTCATTCTGAACCGTCGAGATGTCCCAGTCAGCAAAAACTTTCCTGATTTATTAATAGATTGCAATAATAGTTGTAACATACAGTGACTTTGGATTTTTATCATGATCATTGAACTTTTCGAAAAATTACTACATCAAATAGATTGAATGAATAGTGAATTACAAATTTTGACATTATGACAAAAAAATTCCATTATTTATGTAGTACAATGATTTAAGACTTTACAAAGAATTAATTTAAAAAAAAAAAAATCCTTTCTTTTATTTTTTATTTTTTAATCCTTTGAACAGTGTTTTATGGCGATTGGTGTTAACTGGATATGTAATTTGTATTGGAAGTTTGTGGTAATGGTCAGTGAAAGTCCGATGACTGATCGACCACTGGAGGCCAAAGGTCCGACAATTGAGGCCAGATTTTGGCCACCGACGGCGGTGGTTCAGCAACTTGCAATGGAGGTCCAACAACTAGGTAGGAGTCGAAGACCATAGGTGCATAGTTCATCATTTAATTGTAAACAACGCCAATAGGCAGATTACAAGAGCTCTAAAACAAACCTGAAAAATAGACTTTCTTATAGAGAAATTTTAGCCTGAAAAACAAAACTAAGAATGTACTGCACAATGTGTATAATTGAACTAAAACTTTTTAATAATTTCCTCCTACAAAGACATGTTTCTCTTTGGGTGGGGGGGGGGCAATTTAGTACCCTTTTTTAAGGTTTTTTGTTCTAACCTTTTTTCATCTGCAGTTTCAGTTGATGAAAATCTGATGCAGATGTTTGTTGTGGACAATCCATTTAAGGTTGAGGCTCCAGAGATGAGACCAAATTGACATGATCACATGAGATTGCCTTCTTCCATCCTACATAACATATGGGAGTTAGAAGCCAATCAGAACAGAGTAAACGGACTCAAAAAAGTCAAAACTTAAGGAACCGTTTGGTTGACACTTCTTTAAAGTAACGAAAAAATACTTTTACTTAAAAGGAAAAGAAAAAAAAAAAGTGAGTTTAATAGCATAGAAATAGTATCTTAGTATGATCTCCGTTTGGGTTTGTCCCACGTCGGATGTAAAAAGGGCTAGTGTTTAGGTTATAAGTGTGAAGAAAAACCTCACCTCATGAGCAAGGTTTTGCGGGGTTGAGAGAGGCTTAAGACCACCCTATACTGGTATCAAAGCACAGGATACAGCAACTCTGGCCTGATAGTCATAAAAAGAGAGATTGGTCGAGAGTTAACCGACCAAAAGCCCGATGTATGAGGGAGAGATTGTTGGGTTTATCCCACATCGGATGTGGAAAAGCTAGTGGTCAGATTATAAGTGCGAAGGAAAACCCCACCTCATAAACTTAATCCGAAAGAAAGTTATAAATGATTGAAAAAAGTAGGTGACGAAGTCAAGGTCGATTTTGAGAAATCGGAGGCTCTAGGGAAAATTTGAAAACATGACCCCTCAATGCTTAAAATATATATTTTTTAAAATACACATTTTTTTTTCCTAAAATTAAAATTTCAAAAGAAAAAATAGTTTAGATAGTGATCGAACCAAGATGGTTTTTGTTTTATTTGACATTATATAGTTTATATGAAAAAAAAGTTTTGAAACAAAAAAATATAGGGGTCAATTTGAAAGGGCTCCAAAAGTTTGGGGGCCCTAGGCGACCTTGGTAGGCTAGACCCAAGGCCGGCCCTGGAAGAGATCCTAGTCTATTAATCTCCATCGGTCTCTAATAATGTAAAAACAGGGAAAAGAAAACAACCATTTTTTGTTTTTTGAAAAACTTAAACCATGATTTTACTTTGTCGATTTTAAAAATACTTCTTTTTAAGTGCAAAACAAACGCTAATTTCAAAATAAAGTGCATTTTTTCTTAAGAGCAAAAAAGTACTTGAAAAAAAGCACTACCAAATGACGACTAAGTTGAAAATGAAGGCTAAATTTTAAAATTGAAATGAACATACTCTGTGCAAGAAACGCTCTCGCTACACTGCTGGAGAACAGAAAGGCTTCTGATTCCGAGACCGGAGAACTGTTTCCACATTCATTCTCTGTATTAGATGAATCACATGAAGGTTCACAACTTTCTTCGGAGGGGAAAATTAGATCACCACTATCAATTGGCAATGGCCTTTCTTCAGCCCTTGTGCCACTGTTTGGGCCGCACCAATCATTATTCTTCTCCGAAATTGTGTCCTCTGTTCTGGGATTTTCTCGAGCTTCAGCCAAACAGTAAGAAGTAGGAATTCGCACAGGCACACATATAGAACCAATAATCACTTCACCCCTGTTTTCATCTGCTTGAATCATCTGTTCGGGTTTCCTGGCCCATAATTTGTCGTCATGAACCAGGGTAACCCGAGCGCACCCACGATGTCGATCAGGTTTAAATCCATTTTGCCCAGTCCTTTGCAATTTCGGGTCACGCCACCTAGTGATGACTAAATGCTGATGCCCGTTTGTTTGTGATTCGATGTTTTGATCTGGAAGTTGTTTGGTGAATCCAAATGGGGCGTCTTTGTTTGCATCATCATCGTGGACATCAATCGAGGTGTCAAATGGGTGAAAATTGCACTCTGATGGGAATGGAGGGTTCGGTATTTCTGTTGAAGGTGGAATTTCTAAGGTATCAGCATTTGATTTTAAGGCTTCTGTTGTATTGTTCGAGAGGTCTTTTGCTTTTTGTTCCTTCTGTCGGAGCTTCTTTTGTCTTTTCCTCTCCAACAGCTCCACTTGCCTGATATGCAATACAAGAGCGAAGTTCAATTCGAAGGGGAGTAACCAGGAGAAATAAGATCCAAGAAACAGGAATATAATGGAATAAATGTTTCTGTTTTGTTCCCAAAATTTTGTTCTAGATAATAAAGAACAGATTACAGTTTTCTTTTCTTTCCAATATTCGAGGTGGCATTTGGTTAACGTTTCTATTTTTCTGTTTTTACTACCAAAAAATTGAGATGTGAATTATGTTTCCGTTTTCAATAATTCTGAGAACAGAAATGTGTTCGGTAACAACAATTGTTCTCAAATTTGTTTCATAATTTATGAGAAAAAAGGCAAATAAGCAAGCATCTTTGGTTACAACATTAGTTTTTAATTTTTATGTATTTTTTAATTTTACTAGTACTTTATTGTGTTTCTCTTGGGCTAACTTTGAGGCCAAGAGAGAGGGAAAAAAAAAATAGAAGAAGAAGAAAAGAGAAAGACTTCTCTATCTTTGAGGCTAACGAAGTGGGAAGAATTTCAGAAATACTGATTTTGTCCCTTTAAGCGAGAATAAGTTGGGATGGAACGGAAACAACTTTTTTGTTTGTTTGTTAAATCCCAAGCATTTTGGGATTAATCCCAAATTTTTGGGAATATTTGGGAACAGAAACATGTTAACCGAACATGTTTTAGTTCTTAAATTTCACAATTCTAAGAATGGGAACATGAATTTGGTACCAGAAACACTAAACAAATGGGGCCTAAGTTTCTGGTCAAGTTTAATGTCAACAGATGAAGGGATTTCAATGATATAAGTTAACATTTCCAAAATGTCCAAAACTCGAAATGCAATCCTTGGCCGTATGGAATTGAATCTTGTGAATTGGAATCGAAAAATTAATGCAATGCAATGATAAATTGTTACGTTTATCATATCACAAAGTAGAAAAATACGCACTAAATATAATATTTTGCAGATAGGCGAACAAACTAGGAACTTACCTTTTTTGGGCAGCTTCTTCCTCCTCCACGAGCAGCTTCTGGCATCTCAAAGCTTCAGCATCTTTGTCAGCAAGCCATGCTTTCACCTGAAACCCCCAAAAAAATTACTACTTTCATATTTGCTAGAGTGAGATACAGAGTTGGATAAAGACTAGCAGGAGCAGGAAGAGTCAAAAAAGGCAGAGATATAAAGAATATCTATGCACGTTCCTCGAAGTGCCACCAACACCAATTGAAGGTATGTATGAATTGGTGTGAAGTTCTGAACCAAATTTATGGACATTCTCATCAATCAAACTGCACTTATGCCAACCTAAACCATTAAAATGACACCGGTTCAACGATTGCTTCCACGTTGTATGCATGCAAGAATGTGTACCATATCACGGTTGCAAAATTATACGCATACACTTTGCCTGTACATATTTTCCGAAGATCTATATTTATATACATATAAGTTAACACCTGAGACGCCTCCTGTCATTTGACCTTATTCCGAGGACACCTCCTAATAATAATTAAGACAACCGTTATCATATTTTGTTGACAAAAAATGCTCTTGCAACATAATAATTTCTAATTTTCGTTTAAATTTTCCTATTTTTTACTCTCTTTTATTCTTATTTACTATTTTTTTTATTTCTTTATTTTTTGTTTATGGTGTTTATTGAAAATAAAAACATAAAATCAAAAGTAAAAACTAGAAAGCAAAAACGGAGAAAAAAAGGGGGGAAAATTTTAAATTTAATATGAAAAAGGAAAAAAAAATTTATTTTGTTTTATTTTTTGGGTTCTGAATTCTTATTTTTCATTTTTATTTATTTATTTGATCATTGTTTTCTAGGTTTCTACTTTTTTTTTTTTTAACGTAAACATCATATGAAAAAATTAAAATAAAATAAAATAAATGAAATAAAAACTACAGTTTTAAAGAAAAAAAAAAAAGAGAGTTAGTAGAAAAAGAAAGAAAAAAAAATTAGAAAAAAAAAAAAGAGAGAAGATTACGTTAAAAAAGGTACTTTTGTCAATAAAAATTGATAGGGAGTGTCTACAGGTAACCAGATTGAAATGATAAAGGATGTCTTAAGTATTATTTAGGCTTTTCTCACGTCAGTTGCATATTTTTATGGCATATTTTTATGCAGGCCTTACCAAAAAAGGATATTAGGTTATTTTAGAAAATATATTCAACCAACTCCCATTCGGTTACCCAGACTATAGGGGAGTATTCTTGGTATAAGGCTAAATGACAAGTGTTAACTCATATATATATACATATATATACACACCAAAATATCAAATAGTGATAGACGGGAAAAATTCAATACCAGTTTCTGTTCAATAAGGAAACATGTGCAAGCAACTACATTCTTTGATTCAAGTCCAATTTTCCCAGCTTCCCCATCAAAAACAAATTTTTGCAGTGATTCAGCTGTGCCAGCACATAAGAAAGTTCTTTCACTGGCATCTTCAAGGATATTGAATAATTCCCAAGATGAGATTGGAAGCCTGGAGGGTCCAGCTTGGATGATATCCTGTAACATCCATGAAAGCGACCATGAGAGAATAGATGAAGACAAAAGATACCATGATTTGACGGAAGATAATCAGCTAACTGTGTCTCTTGCGGTCTTACCAAGAGGGCAGAACCAGCCTTGACATAAGCTTGTGGAAAAGCACAAACCCCAGGTTTGCGGATAAATGACGCCAATGCTCTTATAATTGAAGACCCAGAAACATCCTGAAAGTATAGTCCAATGCAAATTACAAGGCAGGAATAATAGAGAACATTACTACTTAAAATCCAGAGAAACTGGCGCTTTCAGACCCCAGAGAGAGAGAGAGAGAGAACAAGATCGGTACCTCCAAAGTGACGTCCTTGAATGATAAAATTTCCTTGGCGTCATCCAACGAGAGCTGCATAAAACATAAAATAAGCAAGTAGTGGCAACCAGTTGAAAGCAATTAACCTACATAGAGTAGCAGTTAAGTTACCTTATCCCAAAATGCTCCCAACAAATCCTTATTTTTATGAGACTCCTACACATTGGAAATCAACATCAGAAAGAGCAAAGACAAACTAAATTTGGCTTCTAAATGACGCATAGACTAGTTCCCAGGAGGGGGAAGGGGTGTGGTTGAGACAGAAAGCTATATGTTTTGACTTTACAATATTGCCATTGCCACAAGATCGAAAACACTTAAACAGCATGAAAAACCTTATCAACATTGAAAGAGCGACGATGAACACGAATGTGTCTCCGGTAATTAATGAGCGAACAAAATTCACGGGAGCACTTGTCACACTTCTGCATCTGGACCTTCAAAGGAGGCAGCAAGGGCCAACCTGGGAGATCTACGCGAGGGAAAAAAAAAGGAAACAAAGATTTAAAAAAAAAAAAAATGGATTCACTATTAGACACAAGCACCTACTAAATGCAACTGAAAGACCAGCTTATAATATCTGACATTCATTTTTCCAGCGTACCATCATTCCTATCAACCTAAAGATAGGAAATAGCGGACTTGGGCATTTTGAGCAACTCCAAATATTCAAAAGCATTCCATGTTTCCTTTAGAAGGGACGAGAAATCCACCAATAATAACACTTCATAAACCCCATCAACCTCATATGCTGAGATCAAAACAACTTTCGAGATAAAGTTCCATGCCTTCTAATATGGTTTAAGTTAGGACTATCAGAAACATTTACCTTGTTGATCTAAGGTATGTAAGAGTTGAATCCACTGCATGGGGTTGTCTGCAGTCCTTGAGAAAGAAAGAGAAGGCCCTCTGCCTACGGCCTGCCTGATAAAAATGTCAAGGGAGTCATTCGCCGCCTCTGATTTCATGGCATCAGTGGCTAGTAAAATGGAACTACACAAATATCACAAATATCAAAATTAGCAGGCTTTAACGTCTAATAACAGAAGAGAAGAAAAATCTCCACCAACTGAAAAATAAAATTACCACAGCTATTTTATAAAGTAGTCGTGCACTCTCTACAATCTGCCTCTCCTCTCCTAAATAATCATATAATAAATGAAAAATAAAAAGAATATATATTCATACCAAAAGCTCCAAATTATATTCTTCCCAAGCAATCACATTATTCATAATGAAATATGAGAGGGCATTAAGAAAATATCAGTCGATTTCCAAAAAAAAGAAATAAGAAAATCTCAGTGTACTCATCCCTTTAGGTCAGAGATTTCACGAAACAAAAGAGATCAACACCATAATATAAAACATCTATAAGTTTTAATAATAAACACTTGAGGAGTCAATGCTATTATAGAATAAAACCCATTTTTCATTGACAGTAGCACACAAGGGAAACACCGAATAGATCATGAGGTGGCAAATAGTTTGGTAATCAAGTCAGCATAGATGGTCAATGTATTATGAAAGCACACGACAAAAGACAAACCATTGCAAACAAAATGTTATAAAATGCATAATTTAACGATACATGAAGTTTGTTAGGGATGATGCAAATCCCATGTATTCCCCACATAAGAAAAGATGGTGGACGAAAACGACAGTCAAAAACTTATAGAGCACACAAGCACATCATTGATACACTAGAATATATTTCACCACACTTTGCTTAATTGTTTATTGCTATGACGGTTCATAAACACAAGACTAGAGATCAGGTGATCATGCAACCAGGAAACGACCTCAGCTCACAATCCAAATCATGAATTTTCAAAAGGGTAAATGTTGCTTAAAAGAAATGTTACTCCTACTCCTCCCCCCTCCTCAAACAGTAACTATAAAGGATAAATCCTATTGGGTTCCCCTGCCGAATAAAGAAAAAGGAAAAGGAAAAGAAAAGATAACCAATCAAAAAAGTTCTGCTCACTGGTATAGAACTCGTTTCGTGTGGAATCAAACCATATGAGACAGTTTCCACCTCCTCAAGCACTTCCTATCAATAAACAGTTACAACAATGAAGCGAATATTCATTAATGTTTTAAGTAAAACTTCCAACAAACATGCAAAACAGCAATAGATCAAGCAAATGCCATCAAGCGTTCCAATTGAAGCCTATAAGTTATACTCAAGTATAATGAAACAAACGGAATGAATAAGAAAGATGAAAATGCGAGGCTTTCAAAGTAGTTTATTTGGTTCTTCCTATCTCCTTTAGTATGTTACGTCTAAAATGCATATAGCCCGCTAATAGAGTAGAAGACAAACGTTAACTTGAAAATGGAAATTACGTAACACCAACTCCAGCCCATTACATGCTGCAACAAACTGTACAACAACAACTTGAACAATTAATGTGAAACCAAACTCTCACCTAACAGCAATAGATCCAGCAAATTTGTGTGACTTCATATAAATATTCCGTACTTATGCATCAACAACTTCATAGAAAACAATGAAGAACAAAATAACAGCAGAACGATAGATGCTAACTCCACATTCAACCAAAGATAAATAAGCAATTTACACTTCATGCACGGCGATGCACCTATGAACAGCAATGAAATTTAAAAAAAAAAAAAAAAAAACAAGAAGAATGCAGCAATAATCAAGCATTGAGCAAATACAATTACACGAAGCCGATCAATTAAGAGAAACATTGAAAAATGTGATATCAAATCAAAACATAGCAGCTAAAATTTGCAAAAACAATTCGAATCGAAAATGAGAGCCGGTTAATTCTTTAAGGTTCAACGTCACGTGATCCGTGATCAGGACGGGACTGTACGCGATGGAAAGCAGGACCACAAGAGAGTTCACGTACCAGCGAGTATGATGATCGGCGTGATCGCAACGTGTCGGAGGTAGTCGAAGCCGCCGGAGAAACAGCAAAAGCTCTTGTAATGGACGTACATACAACGACGAGAGCGGCGGCGTCTCTCTCTCTATATATATAGCTCAAAGTAGTCGGCGTATTGCGCGGAGTAAAGGGACAACCGAAAGAGTAGGAGTGAGGAAAAAAGGGAGTGAAAAATAAATAAAGGCCAAGAATGGAGCCCTTTTCAGCAAAGTTAATGGAAATTGGAATAATATGAGTCACCAGGATGGTGTCGCTCCGTGACAACACCCCGTTTGATAGTGATGGCAACAAAAAAAAAATCGAATCAACGGGTAATCAAGACAAATCGAACCAAATATTTGGCTTAAAATCGACTAAATGGTTTTGATTTTAATTTTGATTTTAAATTTAGAAACCGAAACGGTTTTTGTTTTGATTTTGGAATAGTAACTGCGTAACCGAACCGTGTAACTGTACAACCGATATATATATATATATTATTTTCAATTTATTTAGTATTTATAGTTTCATCCCTATTTTTATTTATTTTTACTTTTAACCTTTTTAGTTTACAATTTAGTTAGTTTTTAGTTTATGTTCCCGTTTGGTTAGTGTTCTCAACTCAATCCAACCAAAAAAATTTGGGTTTGATTTTTGGGAACGCGTTTGGTAAACACAAAACTCAACCCAACCCAACCCAACCCAAAAAATAGGAATTGATTCTTAAAATCCTAAAGAAACCAGAAACAAAAAAAAAATTGTTTCTTTTTGTACCCAAAAAACTCAATCCAAAGTTCTCAACTTCTGTCTTCATCTACCGGCTGACCACTACCACCCGCCGCCGCTGGCCACCGTCCGGCGACCATCGCCGGCTGCCGCCGCAGCCGTCTCCGGCCACCTCTGACGACCTTCTGCTGCCACCGGTGTCCACCTCCGGCAGCCGTCTGTCGCCTGCCGGCAACCGTCGCCGGCCACCTCCACCGCCCTGCCGCCATCCGGCCGCCGCCGCCGCCGTCGCCGTCTGACACACCGCCGTTGCCGGCGTCCGGCCACCGTCCGCCGCCGCCAAACAAAAAAAAAAATTCAAAAAAAAAAAAATTACTTTTAGGATAAAATCGTTACCAAACACATTTTGTTCTCAGCACAAAATAAAAATTGTCGTTATCAAACGTAATTCTGTTCCCAAAATTCTCAACCCAACCCATTCCAGTTGAGTTTAAAAAAGTGGGAACACTAACCAAACGCCACCTTAGTAAACTGTATGATTTTAAAAAATGGTTTATATAGTTGATTTTGCTATTGGTTTTTAGTTATTTTAAAAAGTACATGATTTGGAGAATGTTTAGAATTAATACTGAATTGTGGTTCGCGGTTGCGGTTGTAATTTTGATTTCGATTTTTAATAAAATTTAAAAATTTTAAACAGTTTTGCGATTTTAGTTTTGATTATCACCAGGGTGACCTAATAAACCGTGGGTTTCACGCGCTACTACAGAAAATGGGCTACCCATAATCCTAATTTCATGGGCTTCAAGCTATATAGCCCAATTAGAGTTTGGGAAAATTTCACTTTTGGCACTCAAAGTTTTGAGTGAGTGTCGAAATGGCCCGTGTAATTTTTAAAAGTAACAAATTTAGCCTTTACGTTTGGTGTCGGTGTCCAATAGGTCAAAAATTTCTAACTTTTCGGTATGTATTGGATGGAATTAGTCATGTGCAGAGCACGTGAGTTTGTTTTTTTACGGCATATTGGTCTCTTCAGTGGATAATTACTGTCTTTTTGTTTCTCAATTATCCCTGCTAAATTGGTCCGTAATAGCCAATATATATTTTTTTCAACAACGTAAAATAACCCATGCATGACATAACTCATAGTCGTGACCAAGCTAGGGACGAAAATTGTAAAAGAAAAATGGGGAAAATTGTTATAAATTGAAGAGACCAATTTTCTCTAAAATTTGAAGCGACGCACCCTGCACTCAACCAAACTGGCAGCGGAAATTGTGAAAGAAGAATAGAGAAAATAGTTGTTGACAAAAGAAACCAATTTTCCTTAAAAATTGAAGTCACATGCCCTGTATGTGACAAAACAAGCAGCGAAAATTGTGAAAAAAAAATAAATAGGAGAAATACTTTTGGACTGAAGAGAACAATATTCTCTAAAAGTGAAATCATGTGCCTTGCACATGACCAAACTGGCGACGTGAGTTGTGAAAGAAACATGGAGAAAATAGTTGTCAACCGAAGAAACCAATTTGCCCTAAAAAAAGGGTTAGAATTTGGACCCATTGGACACTCAACCTAAAGGTCATGGCTAAATGTGTTACTTTTAAAACTATAAGGACCATTTAGACACACACCCAAACTTTAAGGGGTTAAAAGTGAAATTTTCTCAATGTTATTCGTTTTCGTCCTCCTCCATATAAATTTGCGGTGACAGATCGAAAGCAAAATCTTTCGTCCAGAATCATAATCAGTAATTGCGACGGTAAGTTCATCAATTCGTCACTCGATTTTTTTCAATTTTGTGTACTTTTTGCGTACTCAATCGTCAAGCATCGATCTTATTCGAATCTCAGTAAAGATGAATTGATGATTTTGTTCGGCGAATCATTCTCTCCGAATCGTAATCGGTAAATTACAACAGTATGTTCATCAATTTCTCACTCGATTTGCGTACTTAATTGTTAAATCTGATTTCTGAATTCGTTTCTTCGTAATCGATCGATCCTATTTGAATCTCGATTTTTTGAATCGTTAATCTTGTTCGACGAAGAAGGAAATGGATGCGATTGGAGAGAGGAGCGGTGAGAAGAAGATAGCGTCGGCGTGCGATGTGGAGGCTCTGAAGAAATGCTTGGAGGAGAACAAAGGTGACTACATCAAATGCCGATCGCAAATCGAGGCTTTCAAGTCTTCGTGTTCGATCAAGAAACCTAATTCGTCGCCGGAATCCGCCGCGAAGCTCAGTGACGGTGGCGGCGTTCTCTGAAACTAGTTGATCCCTGAAAATTGCTAGAATGTCTATTTGTTTAGTTGCTCATTACTCCTAATTGTCTAATTCATTATTTATTTTATTTTAATTTTAAGTTGAGTATAAATTTTGCGGCGGTCAATATTTTTTTTTTTTTTTTTTTTTTTTTTTTGTCGAATACTTTCAAGGTTCACGTCTCTAATTGCCGCCGTCGTCTTTCATCGACGCCGGAGACCGGGTCTCTGTCCACCGATGTCCTGCCACTGGTTTTTTTTTTTTTTTTTTTCGTTCCATGTAACAATATAGTTACTATATTTTTTAGTGTTTTTTCTAGGTATATTTTCGGTGTAATTTTTAATTACATTCATATATTTTGTGGAGACTGACAATTAAAAAATTAGTTAAATAACACTAAAAGATAATTTGTTAAAATTTTAGTACGTAACTAAGAAAGTTTTGACGAACAATAAACGCAAAATTTGACTACAAGCAGTCAAAGTTTGGTGGCCGAAGACGGTAGGGCAATAGTTGGCAATACAAGCATAATTGGAACATTTAGGTCCCGTTTGGTAACCGTTTCCATTCCAGAAATTTCTATCCCATTCCCAGATTTTTAGGAATTCTGTTTGGGAATAGCGTTTGGTAATTTTTGTTTCCGTTTCCATTTCATTCTCATTTGAGAATTGTGTCCACTTTTTTCTTAAGAAATGAGAAACAAAAAAAAGTTGTTTCTCATTATTCCCATTCATTCCTAAAACACATGGTCACTGTTTACCCGCCGTCCGCCCGCCGCTGGCGGCCATCTCCCTACGACCATCACCGGTCACCGTCCAGTCGGAAATTTTTCAGCCACTTCCGACCGCCGGCCACTGTCACTCACCCGCCACCGCTGTTCGGCCGTCGCCGACGATGGCACCATTGCCTTCCGGCCGGCGTCGCCGGCGGGTGCCATTGCCTTCCGGCGTCGCCGATGCCGGAGCCACCGCCGTCCGCCGTCGCCGGCGACGGCGCCACCCCCGTCAAGCCAAAACAGGGAAAAAAAAAATTAAGATAAAATCATTACCAAACACAATTTTTTTCCAAAAAAAAATAAATTATTGTTACCAAACGTCATTCTACTCCCAAGAAGAAAATAAATTTCATTCTCATCCCACTGCTGGAATGGAAACAGAAACGGTTACCAAACGCCACCTTAGTGTTTTCATGAATTTTAATAGATGAAACCAAATTAAAGTGGCATTTGGTCAGTGTTCTTGTTTTTACTTCCCATAAACTGGGATGGGATGGAGATTTTATTTCCATTCTAGAGCATTCCGAAACTAGAAACATATTTCATAATGACCATTCTCCCGATTTTTTCTTTAAATTTATGAGAATAGAAACACGTTTGGTTACAATAATTATTCTTTCGTTTTTTTCTTTAAATGTATGGTAGCCAAACATGGCGGTGGCTATCGATAAGATGATAATAGAAATAGTTTTGTAGATGTGAATGAATAAAAATTAACATTTTTTATTTATCAGATTCTTAAATTATTCTAGAAATAGTCTTAAATTATTTTCAAAATTTTGAAAATATTAATTCCAAAATTTTGAGAACAGGAACAAGAATTAGGAAACTGAAACAGTAAGGCCCCGTTTGGTAACCATTTCCATCCCATTCCATTCCCAGATTTTTGGGAATTCTGTTTGGGAATAGCGTTTGGTAATTTTTATTTCCGTTTCCATTTCATTCCCATTTAAGAATTGTGCCCACTTTTTTCTTAAGAAATAAGAAACAAAAAAAAGTTGTTTCTCATTATTCCCATTCCATTCCCAAAATTCATGATCACTATTCATCTACCGGCCGACCACCGCCCGCCGCCGGCGCCACCAGTCATCTTCGGCGACCGTCACCTGTCACCGGCCGCCGCCGGCCGCCGCAGCCGGTCATCTCCGGCGGCCGTCGCCGGTCACCGTCCGGCCGGAATTTTTCCGGCCACTTCCGGCAGTCGCGGGCGACGGCGCCACCGCCGTCCAATCATCGCCGGCCGGGGCACCGCCGTCTCCGACGCCGGAGAACCGTCGCCGGCCGGCGACGGCGCCACCGCCGTCAGGCCAAAACTGAAAAGAGAAAAAATAAAAAATAAAAAAAAAATTAGGATAAAATCGTTACCAAACACAATTCCCTTCCCAAAACAAAAAAAAAAAAAAATTATCGTTACCAAACGCAATTCTACTCCCAAAAAGAAAACAAAATTCCCATCCCATCCCATCCCACTGCTGGAATTGAAACAGAAACGGTTACCAAACGCCACCTAACCAAACGGGGAACTGGAACATAAATCCCAAATATTTATTTAGTTTCAGAATTTTTATTAATTTGATAAAAATCTTTAGCACCTCCTACTAAATATTCCTTGTTTAAATACATTTGGCTATCTAATTTTTTTAGTTATAATGAAGGAAAGGATAACCAAACCGATCCTTAGCGGGTTTTTTTTTACCTCCAAACTTGTATTTATGTCCTTGTTTCCTATAAAATTTACAATAGAAATTGAAATTAAAGAACAATTTTGTTTCTGTTCTTCTTTTTCAAAGTATTATTGGGAACAAAAACAGAAAGAGGAACAAAAACATTGGGGTTTTAACACTTTGCATTATCTCACTTGGGTCTGTGTGTTCTCAATTTGGAAACGTATAACTATTTTTAAAGGATTTTATTGACATTTCTAACATTCTCCTCCCCAAAATACTCACTAATAAACATTCTACATAAATATATATATATATATATGTGTGTGTAGAAAGGTGCTCTATACGTGACTAATTTTTAACCAAAATTGTAACAATAATAATGATTTGGAATGAAGTAGAATGATTACAAAACTAAAAAAGTGTTAGGCAAACAAATTTAATTCATGAGGACCAAAGTGAATATTGTTAATAAAAAAAAAAAAAAGTTTTAAGAATACATACCGACAACAACGTTCATTCCAATTCCATGAAACCAAACGTGACACAAAGAACACCATATACACAAGGGTAATTTTGTCAACAAACGTTACAACTCCTCCTACACGTCCCGTAATAATCAGGTGAACCGACCATGAACACATAATTCCTCTTACACTCGCCATTCGCTACCCAAATTGGACAATTCTCATCTTCATCGGTACATTCACCAACAACATCGGTCTGAATTTCAAATGTATTGTTTTTCTCGATATAGGGTTTCTTCACATAGAATAATTTGGTAGCCCACCACATTTGGCCGTTGAGTAAAGGGCATCGGGCATGAACGCTAGTTTTGTCGGAAGACGCATTTGGATGAATGTGAAATAATAAAATCGCGTTCCCTTTAGTTGGTTTTGTGGTGGTGGTGGTGGTGGTTTTTGAACAATCGGATCGAGTCTTGTTTGGCTGAAAACAATGATGATGTTAGGGTTTAAGATGGAGATAGAAAAGATAGGGCTTGTTTGGTTGGAAAAAATGAAAAAGTGAAAGAGCTAACTTAAATTACTTTTTTTTTTTTATTAATTGTTTTTGTTTGCTGGAGTGGATGGAAAAGTGCCCAGAGGGTTGATTACCTTTGTTATACCCCCTCCTACTATAATAAATTTGAAAACTATTTTTTTAACCTTAACCGAATATATTAACAAAATTGATGAAATTAAAATTTTCCTTTAAATTTTTACATGAATGGACAAACATACCCCTTATTTTAATTTTTTTATTTTATTTTGCCTTTTTCCTAGAAAAAGAAAAAGAAAAATAGGGGTAGAATGAGAACGAGAGCTAGAGAGAAAGAAAATCTAGTTTTTCTCGTTTATTACCTTTAAATATTAAATTTAAATTAAAAAGAATTAATTCATTTTATATTTTAAGGTAAAATGGGTAAAAATGAAACAACACCAAAGTACAAAGGGGTAAAAAGCCATTAACCCTATTTTCCATCTTTCAATTTTTCTATTTCAAATTTCTTGGTACCAAACAATGGAAAAACATATTTTCCATCCACTTCTTTTTCTTTTCCCTCCACTTCCAATTTCTAAATCCAACCAAACGGGCCCTTATGGTGCGGGATTTGGGGAAGGTATTTGATTTCAAGAATGAATTTAAAAAAAAAATTGAAGAAAATTTTATAAATCCTCTTCTCGAAATATAATACTTTCTTCAAATACCTCAACCCTCAGCCAAATACACCCTTACAATGTGTTTGACTGATGTATTTGAAAAAATAATTTCATTTTGAAAAAAATTAAGAAATTTTGTGAAGAAAAATTCATTATTCCTTCCTCACAATCAAATACCTTTTTTAAATACCTCATCCAAACGCAACAATAGTATTTTGTTGAGTAAATTTCCATTTATTCCCCTTTATTTTGCCTAATTATCACTTTATTCTCTCCACTTCAAAAAGATAAGTTTTACCTACTACTTTTGAACAAAGTGATAATTCTGTTTTAATTAACGGAATATGTTTAAAAATAAATGGAATTAAATTTTCCATCTAATTTTTTAATGAAATAGATGAAATTGCCCTTGTATTTTATTTTAAATTTATTTTTTTCAAAATATTTCTAAAAAAAAAAAAAAATTATATAAAGGGTTAATTTTGTCTATTTCATCTAATTTAAAATTTAACTCCATATATTTTTAAGCATATTTCATTAATTTAAACCGAAAAAAATTAATTTGTCACTGGTTTCTCACTTTGTTCAAAAGTAGAAACAAGTGGAGTGTAGTTTTCTGAAGTGGAGAGGAGCAAAATGATAATTAGGCAAAGTAGAGGGGGCTAAAACACAATTCACCCCATTTTGTTCCAATATTTTTGTTTCATTTCCCCAATAGAAACAGCAATATAGGGAACAGAAAACCTTTGTTCAAGTCCTGCTGTCAGATTTTCAGAACAGATTTCTGAGAACAGAACATATTATTCTCATAATTCTGTTTTTGTTCCAACTTTTGTGAGAAGAGAAACTGAAATATGGGAACAGAAACACTAAACAAACACCACCTAAACGATCCTAAATTAATAATTAATAATATACGGCAAGTAGAGTGTTGTTGCCTTACCTCAGAACCGGGGAAGAGGATTTGACCACCTTGAGTTACATTGGAGAGATACAGAACAACGGTCGCCATTAAAGGTGTATTGAGCATCGATTTGGATTTGTTACCAAAATAATCGACGTTTCGACTGGCTTCTTCATACCCGGATTGCAAAACCCGTAAAGATTCACTGTTAACTGAAGAACAATATGTAGTGAGATGAAGAACATTTAGAGAGGGAAAAAAAAAAAAGACATGAAAATAGCAAAAGAAGAGGAGCATAAGAAGGATAAATAACCTTTGGGGAGAAAAGTCCAAGCCGAAATCCTTTCGTTGATCCTGGCAACTATTTCATCCTAACCAATCACTAAGACCATTAATTCTCAAAAAAAAACATGCTATTAGATGACAAAAATCATAAAAATTTGCAGTATAATTTAATTAATAGAAGCTCGGGTCAACAATTGAAGGCATGAAAAAAAAAAAAGAAAAAAAAAAAGACATAAATAAATAAGCATAATGAGAAGGAAAGAAAAAAAGAAGGGAAATGAAGAGAAATATATGGTGGCCTGGGGGTTTTCTGGAAATAGAAACATATTTGGTAACGACCATTGTCTTGAATTTTTTTATTTTATTTTTTTCCCTCTTTAAATGCACGGTGGCTGGAGGGATGGTGGTGGTTGGCAAGGTGGTGGTGGCCGATGAGATGGTAGTGAAATAGTTTTGTGGGAGTGAATAACAATAAAAAAAAAATTGTTTCTCAGATTTTTCAGGAATTCGAGAAATGGTCCCAAATTACTCCCAAAATTTTGGGAACAGAAACGTGTTTAACAAACACGTTTCTGTATATTAATCCCAAAATTTGGGAGTGGGAATACGAATCAGAGAATAGAAACAGAAACCAAACGAGGCTTATCTGTTCAACTATAGTCTCGTCTTAATTGCGGAGAAGCCTTCTCATCAGGAAAACAATAAGGGAATATCACATCTGGTGATAAGAGGAAGAACCAAAAGAAGAAAAAAAATGCATGGTTCATGATACCTAATGCAATGCCCAGATGAGAAGCTACTATATGCCATAAAAAATGGGATCGTTTTTACAGATTGAAGATGCTTAAGATCCTAAACAGTAAACACAAAAAAAACCTGCTTCTTGCAGTAATAATTAGATAGAAACATACCTCTGTTTTTAGAGAAATGTCTAAACTTGTACGCAGCTTGTTCGTGTCAACCTCCCCCAACTTTTCTTGCTCACCACGTGCCTAAAGCAAAAACGAAAATACAAAGATCAACGAACGCATTCAAGGAAATAAAATGAATATTGATTAAAAAGTGGAATTACCAGAAAAATTAGGTGGTCACACTCTTCATCCGACAAAAAACCTTGATATAAGAAGACCCTAGCACAAGAAAAATAGTGTCAGTCGTTCACCCACATTAACTAATATTCTAAAGTTTGTACTACATAGTACCCTTTGCTCCATTTAATGGAAGGAACTAACTCCTTAAGTAGCATAATTTACAAAATTCGTTCATCAATGCACAAGGGTTAAAGACAAGCAACAATGAAGTGAATTCATTTTAAGTACCTGACCTTGGTCGCCGAGAGAGTTGACTGACTCGTGATGGGTTAATAGTGTTAGATTGATCCAAATGGCTGGCTTGCTTATTTTTTTCTTGATTTGTTTCCTTAGTTCTCAACTCTTTCCTGCTACTGAAAAGTATACGAAAGACATTAGCTCAAGATTGAACACCTAAAAGACATTTTTTTGAATAAGTATCTACACTCTATAATTCTAATTGACTGCATATAGGGAGTGGAAATTATTATCAGCATCAGATGGCCTGTGATTCTGCAGTGATCAGTTCCTAAGTGGTAAAACATATGAAAAAACAGGTTTGAGAAGAACACACGCTTGGAATGAGAGAAAATACATTATCATCATTCTCTTTTTGTTGGGTTTATCCCATATCGGACATAGAAGAGGCTGGTGGTCAGGTTATAACGGAGGGAAAACCTCACCCCATGAGCTAGTTTTTTGCATTGAGAGAGGTCCAAGACCACTCTACACTGATATCAAAACCCATCTTAAAATCACTTTGCCTCAATAGCCACAAAGAGTGAGATTGGTTGAGGGTTGACCAACCAAAGGCCCAATGTGTGAGGGAGAGATTATTGGGTTTATCCCACATCGGATATGGAAAGGGCTGGTGGTCAAGTTAATAAGCCTCATGAGCTAGCTCTTGGGGTCTAACTAATATTCAAACAATAACAGGAACAACCATCAACTTCTTCTCTCACCGTGAAACACCGATTATCACAATTCCACTTCCCATCCATAAAGGAGAAGGACAGAGCCTCAGCAATAGATTTTTCAGCAAACATATCACAAATGGATAGTGGAAATTACTATCACCATCACATGACTGTTCTATGTTGAGAAGAACAGACAATTTCTTGGAATGAGAGAAAATTCCTTGTCCTCATTCTTTTTCCAATTCAATTTCTCCAGGAAATGAAGTGACCATGATGAATTCATCACGCTGCTCTATTTCTCATGTGATAACGCAAACTCATATCAAAATAATCACAGTAACCACCAGCTTCATCTCTCACCGGGAAACACCAATTATCGCAATTCCCCTTCCCATCCATAACGGAAAACGCAGAGCCTCAGCAATAGATCTTTCAGTAAACATATCGACGTAAA
This sequence comes from Eucommia ulmoides, assembly GCA_016647705.1. Taxonomy (NCBI): domain Eukaryota; kingdom Viridiplantae; phylum Streptophyta; class Magnoliopsida; order Garryales; family Eucommiaceae; genus Eucommia; species Eucommia ulmoides. The sequence continues at coordinate 1,972,522 of CM028336.1, forward strand.
CACACACACACACACAAAATCAGGTGATGCTTTCGCGGGAACAAGTGAGAACAAAAATTACCGAATCAATCGCATCAGACATTACGAATTACTTCAAAATATATCTAGATCACAAACAATATCAAATCCAAATACATATCAAGAGATTTGCAAACGTAAGCCAAGAGAATTGCGATAGCAACGAGTAAAATTTGACACAATCGAGCTAAAATCTGCGAAAACTGAAACGATTCACTTACATTTCTGCAGAAAAGCTGGAGAAACAACAAGCGAACGCCAGAAGAAGTAAAATTGAGAAACCGGACGCCATTGATGAGAGTATGAGCGAGAAGAGCGAAGAACTTTAACCGAAAGGGTTCCTTCAACGAAGCGTTTTTAAGATTTGGGTGTTTTACATTTTGCACCCTTGATATTTAGTCATTGTTTCATTCTCGCCCCTATACGTTCTATTTGAACACGTAAAACCCCCTTTGGTTATTGTTTTTGTTCCCTCATTCGTGTTCCCGACACCAAATTTTTTTGGTATTGATGTATAGAAATACCTTTGGTAAACATTTTTCTGTTCCCAAAATTTTGAGAGTAATTTGAGACTATTTCTTAAATTCGTTAAGAATCTAAGAAACAAAAAAAAAAAATTATTCTCACTACCATCCAGTCAGCAACTATTACCACGTTGGTCACCATACATTTAAAGAAAAAAAAACAAATGTTTCTTATTTCTATTCTCATAAATTAAAAGAACAAATTTCAAGAAAATAGTCGTCACTAAATATGTTTCTATTTTCGGAATACTCTGTACTGGAAACAGAATTTTTATTCCATCATAGTTTATTGAAATTTATTGAAAATAAAAACAAAAAAAATATAGAAACACTAACCAATGCCATTAATTTTCATATTTCATTTTGGGTTTTTTTACATTTTTATACCCTAAAGTTTAATCATTATCTCATATAGGTCCCTGTAGTTTCTATGTGTACACATGACATCCTAAAGTTTCTTAATCATTCTACTCGAGTACAAATTAATGACCCACCATGATTATGGATGTCAAGTAGTCACGTTTACACACACGCATGTATACATTCCTTAGAATTTGAGCGGGAAAGAGAAGATTAGAAATAATCATGATGTCCCTTAAAAATATTCTATGTACAACGAGTGATTGTTTGCTGGTTGACATTGCAACGGGAATATTATTGTCATTCATCACTCCACTAAATCGAAGACGTTTTTTTCCTAACAACAATTTAAATTTTATCCCATGAGCTCAATGGAATGATGAAATAACAAAAATATTTCAATTAGAACGCTATCTGCTGAACACATACTATTTTTCATCCTAAATAGTTGGTAACATTTAATTTTGCAGATTGAAACATATGTAAAATATAAGGAACTAAATATGCATTTTGATCTCAAGATTCACGTAAACACCCACCCCATACTTTGAGGGATCAAAAACATAACTTTCCCATTTATTGCTACCAAACTAGCTATAAGAGTGAAAAGGTTTTCTCTCAAGTCTTTTGCATCTACATAGAGATATTCAAATGATGACAAAAAAATAACACATTTTGAACAAGGCAAACACCAAAAAAAGAATCAATGAATGAAAAAATAATGGCAACCCAGTGCAGAATGGCAACCCAGTGTATGAAAGCTCTCGCTATTGCGGTGTCTGAGGAGAGTGAGATGTACGTAGCCTTATCCCTTGTATATAAAGAGGTTGTTTCCAAGATTTGAACCCAGCTTAAAAAAAATTAATACTTAGTAGTGTGTGATCTCTTCAACACCATTAGACCAGACTCATCCTTATCAAAGAGTCGCTCGATCAATTCATCCCAGCTTTCTTTCTTCTTACTCCCCTTTGACGATCCCATTGAAGAATCGCCGCTCCATTTAAAGGAATGTGTGCTTCGTTCTTCTTCTTCTATGAAAGTTCCGTATTGGGAGGGTGCAAAAGCATGGGGCACGGCTAGTGTCACAGCCCTTCGCAGCGCGGCCCTGTATTCTTCCCGGTGTTCTCTGGCTAGGGTTTGTTGTCTCTCCATTTTTTGGGTTGATGGAATCTCCATCATGTCGTCTTTCTCTAGCATTAACTGGATCATGACAAAGAAAGAAAAAAGGGGTGTTTGTTTAGTCTTTTTTTGTTCCCAGATTTAGGTTTCCGTTCTCAGACAAATCTGGATTCTCTGAATTTTGTTCTGAAAATCTAAAACCAGAACATATATATGACTTTTTGTTCCCCTATATCTGGTGTTGTTTCCAGTTGAAAGAATATATAAATACTAGGGTAAATTACATTTTTTACCCTTCAGATTTGACTATGTTTTTATGTTGTCCGTTACCTTTAGTCCCTCGCATTAAATTGTCATTCTGTTATTTTTTCTTCGTTAAATTGGATGAAAAATGGTCACGTACACTGCACATAATTAAATTTAAGGGTAAATAGGTAAATCAAACCATTTACTTTTTTCTATTCATTTTCTTTTTACATTTTTTAAGGTAAAATAGGTAAATAAAATCGAATTGAAGGGTAAAATAGATAAATAAAATCAAATTTAAGGGTAAAATAGGTAAAAAGAAAATTGCTCTGGGATCAAAATGAGAGCAAACAATTATTTTTTTGTTTTTCTGTTTCCGTTTCAAGTTTTATGAGAACGAAAACAACAAACCTGTAACCAAACATAGGGTGAATTTGTATATACTTTGGCTTCATCAATCAAAGGGTTGACCATAATAAAGAGATATTTGCACTTTGCACTCCTGAAGTTTCAAGAGAAATCTCAATTTAGCCCGTCCTTTCAATTTGAACAAATTAAACCTTGAAATATCCAAATCATGTCAAATTAGTCCTTCAGTCATTTTTTACGACGGAATTCACCCACGTACGTGGGTGATTCTGTGTTTGACACATAACTGATTTTTGTCATGAAAAATGACGAAATTACTGAATTTATACGATTTTGGTACTTCAAGGTTTAATGTGTTCCAATTGAAAGTACATGGGTTAAAGTGGAATTTCTCCAAAACTTCAGAGGGGCAAAGTGCAAAACCTCTAATAAATAGAACTTACATCAAGAGCCCTCTGGGCTTCTCTCTCTATCCAAATGATGGCATGGTCAGAAGTAGCATTGCAAGAGAGAACTATGTGCTCAAACCTCCCATCAACAGGCACCGCCGTCTTAACAACTGGGGGAAACCGCCCACACCTGCATATAGAATAGGACAAGGGAAGTGTTATAAATAGCTTAGGCGGCCTTCGTTTCGTGTTTTTGTTCTGAGAAATGAAATGTGGGAACAGAAAAGAAACAGTTTCTTTAGGCCCTGTTTGGTTGGTGTTTCTGCTCCCAAATTCTTGTCTCAGAATTTTGAAATTTGTTCCTAAATATTCCCAAAATTTGAGATTAATCCAAAAATTCTTTGGATTTGAAAAAAATATAAAAAATTCATTCCTTCGTAACTTATTCTCCCTGAAGGGGACAAGGTCGGCATTTTTGAAATTTTTAATGAGATCCCCCTTCATGCTCCCCTATTTTTGTTTATGTTCTTCTAAGAAAACTGGGGAAAAAAACGAAATATAAGAACACAAAACATTATTTATTTGTTGGTTCTGGATTTTTAGAACAAATTTCAGATAACATAGGGGAATTGTTCCCAAACTTCTGCTTCTGTTCCACATTTTCTGAGAACAGAACAAAATTAGTAGTTGTGTCCCCAAAAATATGTCCTAATATTATGGGAGCAGAACAGAAACAATTTTTTTTTTTGGGTTATCATACAGAAATATGGAAAGAGAAACACTAAACAAAGGGGCGTTAGGTTCCCATATTTCAGTTTTTGTTCCCAAAAAACTGGGAACAAACAAAATAAACTGAAACAAAAGCACAAAGACAATATTAAACTCACGCTACCTAAAAGGCTTTCTCTCGACAATGTGATAGAGGCGACCGGGTGCATACAGCCTTCTTGGATCTTTCAGCATCTTCTCTTCAGGTATGCATGTATCTCTCATGCATCTCAGGCACAGTAGACATGGCAAACTGTTTGAAAGAAGTAAATCGGGGTTTAACAACAAATTTTGGCACTTAAAAAATAAAAGTGCAAGTAAAATAGTCTACAAACAATTTTTTGTTCTGTTCCCAACAATCTGTTTTGTTCCCAGAAAACTTGGAACAGAAATAGAAATTTGGGAACAATTCTGCTGCGTTCCCAAAAATTTGTCCTTAAAAACAGAGAACAGAACCAAAACATTTTTTGTTTGGTACTCCTAATTCATTTTTTTCTGTTCCCAGTTTTTTAGGAACAGAAACCGAAATCTGGGAATAAACACACTTACCCATTTGGTTACTGTTTTTGTTCCCTGATTCTTGCTTCCGCTCCCAAAGTTTTGGGATTAATGTACAGAAACGCATTCGATAAACACGTTTCTGTTCCCGAAATTTTGGGAGTAATTTGAAACTATTTTCTGAATTACTTAAGAATCTGAGAAACCACAAAATGTTATTCCTATTCACTCCTATAAAACTATCTCCACTACCACCCCGCCAACCGCCACTATCCCGCCGGCCGGCATACATTTGAAGGGAAAAAAAACAAATGTTGCAACCAAACATGTTTCTTGTTTTGGTTCTCATAAATTAAAAGAAACAATTTTAGGACAACGGTCGTTACCGAACATGTTTCTATTTCTGGAATACTCCCGAAAGGAAACAAAATTCCCATCCTATCACAGTTTATTGGAGGTAGAATAAAAAAAACACACTAACCAAACTCCACCAAACAAAGAGCATTTGTCCAAACAATCTTATACCAGAAAAGTGACTTGAAGATGTCTTCCAATGGGGTCGCAGTGCGCGGCAAGAAGTCATCCTGCTTCATTAAAAACACCATAATCAAACCTCAAACAAAAACAAGACCATCAAACAATTAAAAGAAGAAGAAGAAAATTGCCTGAAGCACAACAGAGTTGATAACATCCGCATATCTAACGGCCAAATTCAACGACATGCATCTAGCTGGTGCAATCGCATAACATCTGATCCGCCTCCGCTCAATATTCCCCAATCGATCCCAATTCTGAACCACCACCATCGCCAACAATGGCGCCACGCCCGATCCAAGAGAATGCCCTGTAAAAGTCAAAGTATATTTCGGATACTTCTCCACCAACTCCTTCAAAATACTGCACTCATTATCCAAAACCCAAACAGCGGCTTTCAACAACCCGTTATGAACATACCCGCCATCGAATTTCCTTTGCCCCAGCTTATTATCCAACAAAACAGCGTAATCGCTCTCCTTCGCCATGTTCAATCCTCGTATAGCAAGAACTATATCAGCATGATCATGATCTAGATACAAGATATAAGGAGGAGCTCTCCCTTGTGTATCTTCATACGTTCTTTTCAATATTAACCAATCTGGATTGATCCCATATCCTTGAGGAGGCTCCCAAAGGGGATGCCTAAGATCATCTTCATAAACAGCCAATATATACCGGCATAGCCTGGGGATAGGCTCAAATTCTTCAGCAGTTGCATGGCCCCATGTCTCACTGTCATGGCCTGCGGTGTGGAGACACCGTTTCCAGGCCCAGCGTGCACAGGCTAAGCAGTAAACACACTCGATGAGAGGGAGGCCACAGATTATCGACATCACTGACTATGTTCTAAGCATTCCTAGCTTAGGAACATCAAAGAGAAATTGTTTGCCCAGTGAAAATTCAAGTGATATTCAACAGTAAGCAAATGGAGCAGTAGTGAAAATCAACAATTTGAACCTAACGTAAAACAGTTGCAGAACTAAAAACGGCTACTCAAAATCATCATGATTTTGAGTAGCCATGGCATTTGTTGATCAATATGGGAGCTTCACCATGAAAGAATCGAAGTTGAGCTTAAATCCAATCGATGGATAAACATCAACAATGGCGATGAATCGACGACGGATAATGCAATAACTAAGCACGGATCGCAACAAGTGATAACGTGAACTGCATCAAACTATCATATCAGTACTCATGAACGGATTGTGGCTCCTTAATTCTAGGGTTTTCAGGCATATAAACAACAAATTATCATCAATTGCCGATGGAATACCATCCGAAATCAACCAAAAACAGAAAGAAAGAAGTACAGGATTTCAATACTGACCGGACGAAATCGAAATTCGAAATACGACATTCTTATGAAGGTCAGAAGCAACACGAATCTGGATTGAAACGATAGAAATTCGGTGTTCTTCTGCTTGTTTTGCTCACTGCATGAGAGGTCGATTTCGAACAGTGGCTCCAAATTGGCACATCAATGGCGGAACCAGTGATGAATTGAACTCTCTGGTCTTGTGATAATTGGAGAGAGAGAGAGAGGGGGGGGGGGGGGGGGGGGGAGGGAGAACAACAGATTATCATCAACTGCCGATGGAATACTATCCGAAATCAACCAAAAACAGAAAGAAAGAAGTACCGGATTTCAATACTGACCAAAAAAATCGAAATTCGAAATAAAACCTTCTTATGAAGATAATACACAAGACAAATCTGGATTGAAACGATAAAAATTCGGTGTTCTTCTGTGTTTTGCTCACTGCATGAGAGGTCGATTTCGAACAGTAGCTCCAAATTAGCACATCAATGGCGGAACATGTGATGAATTGAGCTCCAACCACCAGTAGTCTTGTGATGATTGAAGAGAGCGAGAGAATCAACCACCTGCAAGTCAACAACAGTGAAACCAACCACAACGGGGGTTCTTACTGTTGCTGCCGGTCGTTCAACTCTCTCCACAGCTTCTGTATCGGCATATGCTCATGTTCACATTTAATTCTCAAATTTTATGCTTGCTTCAATCTCGCAAAATTAAAAACGGTATTTTTATCATTTTATTACTTCAATAAACTTAAAACAATCTTAATGTGCTAAGTGTCACGGTGTTAATTTGGACCATTATGACTCCTCGACCATATTGATATCTATTGTGGTTACTTGTATTTTTTTACTTAAAGTATTATGTGGGAAGACATGCTCTTGAAGTCATTCAAGTCTTTCACACCTTTTAGCCTTTGATATTAATATAATTGTTGTTGTTATTGTAATTGCATTATTCTTTACATTGCCGGCATGTGCTGTTGTAGGGAAACTCATTGCTATTGAAACCGCTTCCTCTATTTAAAATCCTCTGATCTTCAGGCTTGCTACTAGGCGATCTCCTAGTTAGCGTCGCACGGTCCACTTTCTAGTCTCAAAAGGCTCGGCCCTGTGACACTGAGCACCGTCCATTTTTTATCCAAAATCAAAAACAATTTTGTTAATTTTACGGGATTAAAAGACTAAATGTGCAATTTAAAAAAAAATTAGGGTCCATATAAATACCCACTCCATACGTTAGATACCAAAATATAATTCTTCCTTTTTTTTTAAGAACATAAAAACATCTCTTTATAGAGTTTTGTAACAGTGATTTTTTTATACATGAGATAATTCTTAAAAAATTATTTTTGGAATTTTGGGATATGTCAAAAGTGTCCATTTTTTTTTATAGGTCATAATCAATAAAAATTACAAATATATCCCTCAAAGTTTATGATTTGTATCACTTTAATCCCCATAATTTCAATTTAAACATAGGGGTTTTGACACTTTGTGCCTGGAGTTTGATTAAAATCTTACTTTGGTCCTTATAGTTTCAATTTGAATATATAATGCCTTAACGTTTCTTAATCATCCCACTACAGTCCAATATATTATCCCCCTTACAATTTTGACGAAAAATTGTCACATTCGACACACCTAACTACTTTTACGAGTTTTTATGAGCAACTTCAGTCTCTCATTCATTCTCCTCACCACCCAAATACTCAAATGTAACAAAATATATATACAGTTTTTTTAGAATTTTTGTAAAGAAGAACGAAAGCGGTTGAAAATACTCATAAAGTCTCTTAAAAAATAGTTAGATGGATGATAATTGAGTATTTTTCATAATTGTGATGAAGTTATTAATTTTGACTAACTGGGATGATTATAGAACTTCAGAGTGTCATGTGTTCAAATTATAACTATAGGAATCAAAATGAATTAATGGTGAAACTTTAGGGGTGCAAAGTGTCATCAATTTATTTTTAAGTTCTTAATTAATTAACATCAATTATGATATCAAATACAAATTTCATATTTAGTTAACATTAATTCAATAGATTCAATTCAGTTACGGTTAACTAAATGACTAAAAATTTATTCAAATGATTAAAAAACAAAGAGAAACTAAAGTACGAGTCAGTGTTTTTATGAACTTTGAGATTTGTTAAATTACACATTTAATCTCTTAAGTTTTACATTTGTTTTAATACCAAAAAATTGAAAACGAACGAAAAATAGTTTGTGTTCAGCGTGTAACATTCTAATAGGGATATTTTTGTTATTTCATTATTTCACTAAACTTGGGACATTTTTTCTTAACGTTTATCTAATAACGCTTTTCTCTCTCATTCAACGAACGAATTGTTTTTTTTTTAAAAAGAAAAAAGTATATTTTACACCCTTTAGGTATTGACATTTTTCTAAATGGTTCATCTCCGTTTGAACATTTCATTTTAAACCCTCTAGGTATCAGCCCGTTTTTATTCGGTCCTTCCGTCAAAAAATCTGTCAAACATAACAAAAAAGAAGGGCAAATCTGTAAAATGAAAAAAAAAATATTAAAAAATAAAAAAATATAAAATGACGATTTGCTTTCAAAATTCTGTTAGTTTAAATTTATTTTATTTTATATTTTATTTTATTTTATTATTTTTTTTTTTTACAGAAGGATCAAATAAAAATGTACTAATACATAGAAGGTTTAAAATGAAACGCTTAAATAGAGAAAGACCGTTTAAAAATTCGTCAATAACTAGAGGGTTTAAAATGTATTTTTCTCTTAAAAAAAAATTTGTCTCAAACCCATTAACTCAAATAAAGCCCAAAGCCCAACTCATAGAAATGTGAAAAGACAATTATACCCAAACTTAACCCTATCTTCTTCCACTTAACCTAAACCCTTCGAGCAGAAGCCTCAAACCGGGCGGCGGCGTCGGCGACTGTGGAGATCCAAGCAGAGGGGAGAGAGAAACCTGATTCTAGAGAGAGAAAATCGATTTCGAAAATAGAGGTATCTTTTTTTCGGTTGAATCTGATTTTTTTTTTAGATTTAATCTCCACAAATCTGTAGATTTCATTGTGCGCTGTTGATATTGGTGCCCAATGTTCTTGTGTGAAATGATTCTTTTAGGCATTGTTTGATTATATGGAATCAAGCTGGAATCGAATCGCGATTCTACTGCATGTTTGATTTGATTAATAAAATTAGTTGTAGATCGAGAAATATCCGATTCGATTCATCCAAGCTAAGCTAATTAAATCATATGCTATATCTACTGGTAAGCTAAATCTGCATTTGTGATATTGAACTAGGTAATGGCTCCAAAAGCGCCGAGCTCAGGCCTGTTTGTGGGTCTGAATAGAGGCCATGTTGTGACGAAGAAGGAATTGGCGCCTCGTCCCTCCGACAGGAAAGGCGTAAGTTCATCTTTCTACTCCAATTGTTAAATGTTCTTAACTTCCGACTCATGTTATTTTATGTTTGAAAAGTCGACTGCTTAAATCAATGTGATTCTTACGTTCGCGTTTGGTTAGTGTTTCTGTTTTTCTGTTTCCACTTCCAATAAACTAGAATTGGATGGGATGAGAAAGTATTTATGAAATATATTTGTTCTTTTTTTCCTTTTTTTTCCTTTAAATGTATGATGGCTGGCGGGATGGTAGTGAGAATAGTTTTGTGGGAGTGAATAAGATCAACATTTTTTTTTGTTTCTTAGATACTTGAGGAATTCAAGAAATAGTCCCAAATTACTCCCAAAATTTTGGAAACAAAACGTGTTTACTAAGTGTTTTTATTCATTAATCTTGAAATTTGGGGGAAGGGAACAAGAATTAGAGAATAGAAACAAGTTGTGTGCAAATGAAGAGATGTAGGTATCAATTCATCCCAAATTAGATAATCTATCTGATAAGTTAGAATGTTTTTCGTTAAGGGTTGGATTAATTTGAGGAGAATGGATGGATGAGATTGGATTGTGGAAGTTTTAGGGAGAAAATTTGCGCTTAAAAATGTCACACCCTCACAAAACGGTTGAGTTAAATTATATTATGTACCTTTTAAGTTTCATATATTATTTACTATTTTTTGCACTTATAAATTTTTAAATCTATATAGTGCCTTTAAGTACTGAGAATCCCTAGTTATTAAAATAGAATAATTTAGACAACCAAACAGCCCCTTAATTGTTCCGTATATAGGGTTATTATGGCTCATATTCTCTACAAACTAGCATTATATTCGCTTAATTTTATAACTTATGTGGTATTGTTGATGTAAATCCAGAAAACTAGCAAGAGAGTCCATTTTGTTAGAAATTTGATAAGGGAAGTTGCCGGTTTTGCACCATATGAGAAGAGGATTACTGAGCTGCTGAAGGTTGGGAAGGACAAGCGTGCTTTGAAGGTCGCAAAGCGAAAGCTGGGCACTCACAAGAGAGCGAAGAAGAAGAGAGAAGAAATGTCTAACGTTCTCCGCAAGATGAGGTAATTTTTTTGGAGGAAAATTATATTTTTGGTCCCTAAAGTATGGGGTGAGTTCGAACCTGAGGTTTATCAAATTACATATTTGATTCATTAAAAGTTCTATATTTGTTTCAATTCTGCAAAATTGAAAATGTTTTTAATGATTTTGGACGAAAAATTAGTTGTTCTACGTGATCTTCTACTTGAGATGTTTTTGTCATTTTATCACTCCTAAAACGGTTTCTTTTACCAATGATTCAACATTTTCTCTCATTTTTGTTGTGAAAAGGTTAAAAAACATCTTAGGCTTGTGATAGAATGATAAAAACTATTTTCATTAGAAGGTCATGTGCCGAGTACAACCAATTTTTCGTCCAAAATCATTAACAACGTTTTCAATTTCGCGGAATTGAAACAAAAGTGGAACTCAAGGGAGCAAATGTGCAATTTGGCGTAGCGACTAATACAAGTTGTGGGATGGTGCTTAAGGCTCTGTTTGGTTTTGAATTTCAAAATCGGTTTTCTTTATGAAACCAAACTTGACAACCCACTATTCACCTTGAGAAGTCCAATAATTATCGCCAAAAGTCTCAAGTGCACGACATGAAAGTCATTGAAATTTTTTACACGGAAAACTTGCAGTAATTTTCATGTAGTCTTGTTAACTTTGGACTTTTAAAAATATTACCGTTGTGCGTAGACGGTATATGAACAAAAATTATAAATTTGTGGATTGTTCACCAACAACTTGTTTCTTTATCTGATGTTCTTTTTTTTGGGGTATATAATTTGTGCAGGTCTGCTGGTGGTGGTGAAAAGAAGAAGTGAAGCATGGTTTTTTTAATCTCTCAGTACTCGAGAGTTGTTCTTGTTTTGAAGTTTGGGTTGGCAAACGTAGTTTTTTTTTTCCTGTTTCAGATGCATTCAAGCTTAGAAATATGTTGTGTTTGTAGCAAAGGATTTGAGTTAATTAAGTTACATTTTGTTCTTTAAACATATGTTTGAGACATGTTTTTAATGTTATTTCTTCCTTCATTACATTTGTGGCCAAGTAATAATTATGGCGGTAGTGATTTTCATATAATCGCAAATTATCTAGTTAAGAGTCTCACATCGAATTTGTGAGGTTTATACTCAATCTGATATCATATAGTATTAGAGTCAGGTATAGAAACTCTTGTTTGTTTGTCCTTAATTGTTTAAATGTTTGTTTTGTCTCTGCTGCTATTTGATAGCATTACGCGCAAGATGAATTTTCATGTGAGGACTGGAGTTGAGAGTCCCAAAATTGAATTTGAGGTTTCTCGAGGTAATCTATATATAAAAAAAATTACTCAACTTTAATATCATATGGTTTTAAGTTAGATTCTCTTAATATACCATAATGCTGAGATATTATATGTGTATCAACAAACACATTTTTTTTAATTTTTAAATATGTATATTAATTTATAAAAAAAAAAAATTACTTAAAATAAGTATTAGTGAGGGGAACCTAATTCAAATACCTATTCCTGTTAGCAAGCTCATACACGAAGACAACCTATTTGCCAGACCAAGTTTTAAAACGAGTGTTTTTATGTAACTTTACCCATGCCTCTTTCTGTTCTCTCATTCTTGTTTTCACTTAAAAATTTAGAATTAATGTACCATAATATTTTTAGTAAACACGTTTTTGTTCCCAAATTTTTAAAAATAATTTGAGACTATTTCCTAATTTTCTTAAAAATTTAAGAAACAAAAAATGTTGATTCCTATTTATTGTCAGAAAACTATTCTCGTCACCACAAATATTTAAAGGAAAAAAGAAGAGACAATTGTTGCAACCAAAAGTGTTTCTTGTTTTTCCTCTCATAAATTAGAAAAAAAAAAAAAAAAAAATTGAGGACAATGATCGTTACCGAACATGTTTTAATTTCCGGAATACTCTAGAACAGAAACAAAATTTTCATCCCATTCCATCCCAGTCCCAATCCATCCCAGTTTATTTGAAGTAGAAACAGAAAACCGGAAACATTAACCACACGCGACCTAAAACACCTCATCAAAAAAACAAGTAACAATTGGTTTATGAGACTGAGCATAAACCAGAAACATGAAGCAGATTCACTGCAATTAATTCCTCCAACAACACAAACAAAAATCCCAATTCCTAACAGAATGTATAATTTACTCAAGTTTTCAAAAACTTATTCAGGACAAAACATCTATACATTCTCACTAGCTTTAATCTAGTTTTTTTTCTCATTTATTTTCAGAGTAGAGGCCGAACGCAGAAACTAAGGCAGCGTTTGGTTGCATAGAATCGAGACGCGACCTTGAAATTGAAATCGGAAATAAACCGACTTTTTCTTGTTTTTTGAAGCATCAATTTTGTGCTTCCAAACACTACCTAAGAAACAAGAAAGAGTTCATCATGTCTTGAACTTCTGAGTGAGTTTTTCAACTCCTTCCCTACAATCTCCAGCTACCCGTTTCGCCCCTTCCTTCACCGATGAACCAAATTCAACCGAACCCTTTTGCAACTCTTGTAAGGAGTCACCTATTTTAGACGAAGCGGTCTCTTTTAGCTCCATGGCTTGACCGCCCGCCTTTATGGCCCACTCTTTCAGGATGGCAATTAATGAGAGAATTTTGTGAATGATTTTATGAATTGTATCTCTTGATTTACCTCCTACATCGGCTGCCAACGCCTTGAGTGTATCAACTAGGTTTTCTGCTCTGTTAACGGTTCCTTCAATCTCGAATTGTTTTCCTGCATCTAGCCATGTGACTCCAGCGTTTGCTTCTTCCTGTAGGTCTTGATCGACAATGACTTTTAAACCTTTTCGCTCCCAACGGTCTCTAGCTTCTTCCAAGGATTTTGCTTGTTCTCTTGCTCTTTTTGCCTCATCTTCAGCCCAAGCCCTGAATATAAAAGTAGAAAAAAAGAAGGATAGGTGAAGTCAATACAAGCAATAACAGAATCCAAAATCTAAGGTGGTTTTTGTTTAGTGTTTTTTTTCTTTTCTTTTTTTTTTTGTTCGTTTTTATTTCTAAAAAACTTCGGAGAAAAACAGAATTGTAGAAAGAAAAAAACTGTTTTGTTCAATTTTCAGATTTTAAGAACAAACTGGAAACAGAACAGATTTTTTTTTGTTCCCAAGATTTTGTTTTTGTGCCAATTTTTTTGGGAACCCAAACTAAATAAAAACAATGGAAGCACTAAACAAACACCACCTAAGGAGATCTTCACGGTTTGCTCACGTATGAGTTCAGAAATTTCAGCATCGAGGAGAGGTCGAAAATCTTTTCAAGGGTAAAATAAAAGCTGGTTTTAGCATGATTTGTCCTAAGAATGTCATAAAAACGTGCACGTCAAACACCACTTGTATTAGTCACTATGCCATTTCTATAGTCCTGATCTAAAGAAAATAGGAAAATGGCAAGAATCTAACAGGACAATTGTCCCTCCCCCATCCCTGAATGGCGATAGATAAGGAGAGTGGCGTCAGTTCACTTACATGAAACTTGTTAAGAAGATCAAGCTCTTGACTATCACGAAAATCAAGTTACGTATCAACCGTATCTATGCATTGCATTTTCATTGGGTATACCTAGTAAGTTCAATCTTTAAGGCATCATCATTTCACTGAACAGTGACCTTATGAAGGTTTACCTATACCGAGGTGATAAATTTACTCTCTACATTATACAAAAGTAATTTCCTTACCTGGCCATGGATAAGGCTTTTCGCTCAACCTCCAGCTCACGCTGCAACCGCACAATCTCCTGGTTCTCAATCTCAGCATCTTTCATAAGCTTATTGAGCCTTTCTTTTTCATAAGATATCTCCACCTTGTTGCTCGTAAGTGTCTGCAACTGCTCCTCCACCTCACGCCTTAACCTAGAAAGAACTTCCATTTCAGCTTCAACTGCAGCTCGTTCTTTCATTAAAGAAGTATTCTCTTCTTCTCGTTCAATTCTTAACCTCTCCAATTCTTGCCTTGCTGCTTCAGCCAGTTTCTCTACCGCCTCAATCTTCTCTCTTTCGAGTAGAAGTTCCTTCTCGAAATTTGCATTTACATCCTTCTCAACTTCAGCTATTAAGGCATTATGTGCAGTGACAGCTTTTTCTGCCATGGACTCTGCCTCAATACGAGCAAGTTCTTCACTAACTATGTCAGAACCTTCACCGGTTGCTAAAGCAATAGCAGCTTGGGCATTCGTCACTGGTTTATCGGGCTGGAAGAGTCTTGTATATCCTGTCATGACATTAGCAAGAAATTTTAGAGTCTGTTTGGCTTCATTTTTAAGAATAATTTTCTATTTTTGGGAAAAAATCAAGTACTACTTTTTTAACAAAATAACTCAAAAACAGTTTTACAAAACAAGTTTCACAATACTCAATTTATCACATCACCTGATTTTAATATTATACTTTTCTCATTTTATAAATTAATTTTTATCTATTTTTCTCTGTATTTTCATTTTCATTTCTCTACACATTCAACCCAATTTCAATCAATCACATAAGTTTTACTTTTCTATTTCTTAACCCACAATTAATCAATATTCTCTTTTTTCATCTCTCTTTTCAAAACTAAACCGAAAAACTTCTCACAATTTTCAAAAACTGTTTTCAAAATTTTCTGAGTTTCAAAAACTAAAACAAATGCACCTTCACATTCAAATTCAAGACAAACTTTCCAAAGAGCTGATTTTAGAATAATAATACTCACCAAATGCAAGGGCTGTAATTCCCTGTTCCCCTGCTGATAAATCGGCCACAAGGGCAGGCCATGCATCTGGATTTATCTTGTCAATGTCTATGAAACCGGAGAGCTGTTGCAGCATCTGCCCACGAATACAAATATTATTAAATTCAAAATTTATCGGTTAAACCCCCAATTTTATGTGACTAGATGATGATATATCGATCATTCTTCGATTTATACAACCTTTCTATCAGCTACAGGAAGCTGTCTTTTCTCCAGTGCCATCTTCCAACTAACTAGATCCTGACGTGACAGAGGGCTGCAAATGACAACAGAAAATAATAAGAGAAATTGGAGGAAGAGATGACTTTGATACGTATAAACCCTAAAAAACAAAACAGAAAAATAACAGTTTCAGAGCCAACTAAGAATGGGACGGTAACATCAAAAAATAAGACAGCAGCTACACGTAGGCATAGACAAGCTAAAATCTAGAAAGGGAGGGGGGGTCCCTAAGATGTATATTGGTAACGGCTAATGGAAAGGGAACGATGATTTTCCTCATGGAAGCATAATAAGCAGCATTAACAAGCTTTTGCTATAGAAATAACATGGTCAATCCAATATTAGGCGGAAATTTTTAACAGAACACAAGAAATTACTCTTCTGAGCGTTTCTACAGCCTACATTTCAGGAGAGAAGCGCAGGGGACTTCCTTCTTCATCTAGAGAAGAATGCATATCGTGCCTTGAAAGCTTGCTGGATATAAGTCCAGCTTCTGCCAAGCCTGAAATATAAAAAGTGATTTAAATTAACTGCAAAACCTTTCCATAAATTCCCCCTGGAGTTTGGAATTTTTACATTACCTTGGATAGAAGGGAAGTCAGGATCTTCGGGAGTGATGTCATCAAATGCAAGTTCAGTGACGTTCTCTATATACATTGCAGGGTACACTTTCGAAACTGTATTTCTGCAATGAATTGGAAACTCGATATGTAAAATTTGTATTTAGACAGGCGTTGAAATGCTAAGGGACATTTCTAGGGGGTGGGAGAAAAAGAGTACCGAGAAAGAGCACTGCTGGCTGCAACCAACCATCGAGCATATTCCCGTCTGGAACATAGATCACCAGGTTGAACGTCAGCCTCGATAACCTGAAAAAATTTGAAGTCGATTTGAATTTCAGAGTCTAAACCCTTGTATGTATTATCTTCCAAGGTTAATCACAAAATCATACAGTATGTAGATCTTCAACATCGTTCTCACAATAAGTGACACAAACATTTGTTTGCGCTCAGTTGGGCAATGAAACCTAATGTTACAATGCTTCTTGAAATACATGTGTGAAACATAGAAGTATAGAAAGAGTTAAGGTTGCACTTGGATTGATAGATATCAATTAATTAGAAACATACTATATAGAAGGATTTGAAAGGACATGGTGAAAGAAGTAATTCAAGATCCATCCTAATTACTTGGATCTTATAGTAGTTTCTTCCCTTCAAAATTATTTGTATAGTACCATAAGCATATTTAATACTATTTACTTTGTGAAAAATATTTTTATTGCTATTAAAATATTGAAATCCCAGGATTTCAAATCCGTTCATCCAAATGGAACCTAAGAGAAGGAGAAAATTCAGCCTAATAACCTTGTGGGTTCAAAGTTCAAAGCTTGGGACCAACCATTTTGTGTGGTAATACCAAATGTAAATCTGTTTCCAAGCTAACCCCCCCCCACCCCCCACCCCCAATTTTCTCACTTACTGGGGAAAAACTAGGCCATCCACTAGCAAGCAAGATAATGAAGTATAAAATCAGTGAAAATTGTTTTCACTTTTTGTCTTGCAATACTTTCAAGACAGCAGATTGAAGTATAAGTTGAGACAAAAAGAAAACGGAAAAGAAAAAAAGGAAGCAATTCGTGCCTGAATAATGAAAAAAACAGAATCAATATATACCTGAAGAATGAATAACAAACTGAGTCCGTCACAGCATAGAATTTAAGTACTTTAGGGATGAGAAAGAACACCTTTAGAACTTGCAGTGCTGCAAGTGCCTGCCCCTGAACTTGATCAACAACAGCAGGAACCAAAACCTTTCCTGGAAGTGCCTGTAGTGCTGCAGAAACAACAGACGGAGCAGGTATGCCAGCTGAAGTAAATAAATTCCCAGAATTCATCGAGTCCAAGAAGGATCTGCTCTCATTGATATCAATACTACTCTCATCAACCTCATTTGCAAATGGATTGGCTACTGCTGACACCATAGTTGTTCCTGCTGAAGCACTTCCATTGAGGTTATCCATTTCCAGGGCTGAATCATTTCCCTTAGCAAAGGTATCTTTTGTTTTACGTGGACCCAAATCTTCAGTTGGAACTGAGCTCACAATCCCTATATTCTCTTCAATTACAACCTTTGGTTCTACTACTGCATCAAATTGTGAATCCATAGTGACTAAAGGCTCACTAGAAACATGAGTTATAGAATTGGAAGATGAATCCAACGAAAAGCCAGAATCCTCAATTTCCTTCAACTCAGATGTTGGATGAGCATTATACACTGACGAATCAAGAAGGTTCTCTTTTGATTCAGATTTTACTTCAAAAGTTTCAGCAACAACAACGCCATCTAAATCATCAGAGCTTGAAGGGACAAAAGATACACCAGAAGTGTTGGATTTAGGCAGTTCAGGTGTGGCTTCAGGAGCAACTGAGATGTCACCAATAGCTGAATCATTATGCAAATCTTGTTGGATGGAAGCTTTATTATCGACATCATCATCAGTGGATAAATTCACCATATTTTTCTCGTCATCCGGGCTATTTTCAGTGGTTGCTTCATTTTTTTCTGCATATGAGTTGTATGTACCTGTTCTGCTTTCAAGATCACTAGTTTCTCGTGTCTCATATTTCCCCTCAGCATTTTCTTCTTCTACTCGAGCATCCTGGTCATCAAAGGTCAATGACGTTTCCTGTTGTTCTGTGAAGGGCTTCATCTGTTGTTTCAGACCTGCACATACCACCATATTTCATAATACACCACCAAGGACAAGAAAATAGGCACGCATAAACATTTGCCCGAGTGGCAAAATCCATGCAATTATAGATGCTTACAGGCAAAGTAACACTATGACAGAACATTCCTAGCAATAGAGCCTATTTGACACCGTTTTTATTTCCATTTTGACATCTTCTTTAACCTTTAAAGTTTTAAAAGACACAAAGCATAGACTGATCAGGCTCACAAAAAAAGAAAAGTCAAGAGTTTTGGGTGGTAAGATACTGAAACAAACTTTTTTTTTTCTTTTCCTCTTTTCAAAATTCTTTATCAAACTCTAACTCTTACAAGTGCATAAGGGTGCGTTTGGGTAAGGGATTTGATGAATCCCTGGATTTTATAAATGATTGGACTTATAAATTCTGAATTTCAAAATTCAATCATTTATAAATTCTTTGTTTGATTGAGAAATTTGACCGTATTTCCTTCTTTTTTTGGAGTAACTAAATCATTTCATCTAAGAAACAAAAACAACATTCTTCCAACAGAGATTGGAAGTTGAGGGGAAATCCCTCTGTCGGTCGATTTGCAAAAAACACATGTTTTGGAAGGATTTGGAAGTGTCATTTTAGACCCTTTAAATTCCATTCTGAAATCCTTCAGAATTTTACAAATCCATTTTAAGGGTAGCCAAACAAAGGATCTTAATTGAAAAAAATCAGAAATCCCTTCCCCATATAAAATCCCTCCTTCAAATCCCTTATCCAAAAACACCCTAAGAGTTCTCTCGGCAGTTTCAGAAACTTATCCAACATCATGTTCGAATGTTTAAATGCTCTATCCATACATGACACTTCTTGCAAATGAATAAAAAGAACAAAAAATATGGGGTGGGACTTACTGGAGTTGCTCCGTTTATTAAGAGATAAAGTTGCGAAGGTAAGTCCAGCAAGAAGAATGACACCTGCTATTCCTGCTCCAACAATTCCTGAAAGCAAACTACTTCAGAAGTGTTATTAGCACATAAGAGAAGCTGCATGCTCCAGATGCATCAAATTTTGAGTATTGAAAGCATCTTCATTCATCTAAACAAGTAAACAACTCCTTCAGCATTGCATATTTGCATTTCTGATCACATATTCTGTATTAAGACTAGTTGCAGGCATTAAACCACCCTGCTGACATTGATTACTGATAGCTATTTCATTATAATCAGATGAAGAGATCATTCCACGCACACTACAATTCGAGTGAAAATCTCTCACCTCCAGACCATGAATTTCCACGCGCGTCATCCGATTGTTCATTTGCATCAGCACCGGACCATCCAGATAGTCCATCGCCGGAGGAGTTCGAATTCGTCCATGTATTCCCCGGCTTCTCAGCGGCGTTACCATTCTGCTTACTATCCGCAGCAACAGAAAATGTACGAATCCGGCGATCTAGCTTCGGGAAACGCGTCCGCACGAACACAACCGGAGATCTCCTGCCATTGAACGCTAATCGGAGCTGAAACGAGTTCGGAGACCACGTTGTGCTCAAACAACTCATCCTCCTCGAAGTGAATTCCCGGATATTCGAATCCGAAATCTAGGGCTCCGATAACACAACACAACAGCAATTCTCCGACCGACGACTAACCACAACAATCAAAAATCTATAAACAATTACATGAAATTGAAGCTGATTTCTAGTTCAGTACCGATGAGAGAAGAAGACGAAAGAGTGATGTTGCTCTCTCTAACCGTCGGCGTCTTCGCTTTTTCTCTAACCGTTTATACTGTCTTAATGGCTTGCCCTCTGGCGTATGTTTGTATGTAGTCCCACACCGGTCTTATCTTCTAGAGGCAGATTTTCCGACCACCGGAGTTGAAAGCTCCGTCACCAACTAATTTTAATTTTCCTCAATTAAAAAGGAAAATATTTTAAAGGGAAAATTAATAATGAAATAGAATGAAGAAAATGTATGAGAGGATTTATTTCTTTGAAATTTTATTGAATTACTATTTTAAGTCCAAATTATTATTATTGTTAAAATAAATAAATAAATCAAAAAATAAGTTTAAATGTAGAAAGGATAGATAATATTTTTAATGAAAATTACCGAAAAGTCTAGGTTTTAAAGTGAATCTACCAGATGGTCCCACCGTCCTCTCACTTGTGCCTCTGGTCACCGTCGCCACCTCTCCCCTTTCGCTCAGACTCTCACGCTCTCTCTCTCGGACTCTCACGTTCTATCTCTCTCTCAAGTCTCAAATCACGCCCAAATCTGGCCATCGCGCTCAGATCTGTACCGGAACAATTGATTTTGGTGCCGATTAAAGGAGAATCCTGAGCACAATCAAATTTAATCGTGGAAGCACTGCTCGAATGTGTGTGTGTGAGCGCGCATGTGTGTAGAAAGTTGAGAAAGTAAATGAAATCAACAATGGAAAATGTGAAGATAATAAAACGATGAAATCAACGATCTTATGTTATATTTCTGAACGAAAGTGGAATATAACACAAGATCGTGTTATATTCGAAAGTGCGAAGGAGTAAAATTGTCAAAAAAACAAAAATAATAATTTGTAACATATGTTTTAAAAACATGTATTCGGTAGTTTTATCCTCTTATGAGGACTCCTTGGTAACCACTCCTATTTTTAATTTTAAAGATAAACCAAAAAGATATTGGTGGAGGCCTTAATAATACTAAATTAATAAAACTCTCAAACCAAATAAATAATTTTGTTTTTGTCCATTCTGTTCGTGAAAAGGTCTCGTTGCCAATCATTGTCCCCCGCCACTGTCCACCAGATTTAGACTGTCAGGCACTATTGTCAAAATTTCTTTTAATTACATTCAACTAATTTTTAAGTAACATCTTTTAATATACTTTTATTTACAATTTTTAGTTATATTTAACTAATTTTTTAAATATCGGTCCTTAAAAAATTACATGAATGTAGCCGATTTTTTATTTTTTTTTCCTAAAATATAACTAAAAATACACTTGAAAAATGTAATTGAAATATACATTAAAAAAATAATTATAGTTAACTAAAAAGTAGTTACATGTCTAAAAGATACACTAAAAATAACTAAAAAATAATTATGTGTAAGTAAAAAAAAATTCCGACAGACAATGTCCGAACTCCGACGACCAGATGTCTGACGGTAGACGATGACTTGTGACCACAGAAACTGACGTTAGCGGTCGATGATATATACTTTAATTAAAAACATTTGATTTGAGATAGAAAAGAGACTAAAACACAAATCAAAACAAAATTCAAGATTTATAGTCAATTAAAAATTAAAATAAGATAAATTCCTAAGCTAAATTATATACATAAAATGGAGAGGGGACTGAAAAATTGATCCCAATTTTAACACCATTAAATCATTAAGCCGACCACAATT
This sequence comes from Eucommia ulmoides, assembly GCA_016647705.1. Classification (NCBI taxonomy): domain Eukaryota; kingdom Viridiplantae; phylum Streptophyta; class Magnoliopsida; order Garryales; family Eucommiaceae; genus Eucommia; species Eucommia ulmoides. The sequence continues at coordinate 1,994,227 of CM028336.1, forward strand.
ATATCTTTAAAATTATTCACTAAAGTTTAGTATCAAGGAATTCAAAAATATTTCAATTTTATAGTAAAATACTGGGTTTTTGATGAACAACCTATAAAATTTAAATTTTTATTTATGTAGTACACTCGCTCAAAATAATTTTTAATAATTTAGTAATTATTCAATAACGATCCTTAGTCATTGAATACTTTTTGAAATTTATGAAAATCATTGCAGTATTCAATGTCTTTGTACTTTAGACAGAATTACTAAATTACAAAATTAAATATAGAGGGTGAGTGAGGACGATCGTGAGTCACCAAAATTGTTCAAAAAAAGGAAAAAAAACGCCTTTCTTAAGACGTTGAATTCACCAGTTACTATCAAAAACAATTGTTGCCGAGTACCTGATACTCGATAGATTCAATTAAAATACAGTGTTTGACCGAAAAGAGAATCTGGTTGATGTCTTCCTGCATCTTACCATTGTAATTAGTAAAATTTGGGAAAAAATTTTGAACCCCAAAAGCTTGCAGCCATGTCTAAATTGAAACATATTCCTTTATGCCTAGAAATGGCAAAAACACAACCTGGCGACAATTTACAGAATTGAAATTGGACAGGAAGATCTGAGCTGATACCGGTAGCGCAAATAGGTCAAACCAGTGTTGAGTGAGACTTATCGGTTAAGCTCGGCGTTGGTCCGTCCCATAACTCCGCCAGTTCCTTACGCATCCAAGAGAGGATGATTATAGGCCCCAAGGTAGATGGTACCTACAATTAAAGAAGGGATATAGAAATCATTGGCAAAATAGAGGGATTAATGGTACTTTTCTGCTTGCCTTTAGTGTTCGTGTTCCCCAGATATCTGTTTTTAATCTCAAAAAACTTGGAACAGAAACAGAATTCACGAAACAATTTTGTTCTGTTCCAGAAAATAGATTTTTTGGGAGATAATTGGTCAATATTCAATAGTTCCAAATAGACAGTTTAATTCATAATTTATCCTGATTTAATTTTGAGTTGAGTATAAATGTTTTAACTTATGGTTTAATCCCATGGTCTATACTTCCGTATATCTTCAATTAAAGTTTGCATTACCGACAGCCCCTTCCATTGCTGCCCACCCGCAGGGCGGGACTTGAAGTCTCTAATTGCGAAGTCCGACCACCAGCTGTCGAACTTTTTTTAGTTACATGTAACTATTTTTTTAGTTTATTTTTCAGTTGTATTGTAACTATTTTTCTAGTTACATTTTTAAGTGTATTTTGTTGTTACATATTAACATATTCTTTGTATTTTTTTTTAGTTATATTCATGTAATTTGGGTGCACAACTTTTTGTTTGTTTGTTCTAATATCTGTTTATGTTCCTGATTTTCGAAGAACAAAAACGGTAATCTGAGAAAGAAACACCAAAGAAACTGCGCCCAAGTAACCAAATCTTATTTAGATTACCCAATTCGGTGCTCCAGTTTTGACAGCAGATTGATAAGTATAACATTACTGAATAGGCACATGATCCCAACAGGAAGTCATGACTGAAATAGAGTGACTCTCGGTGCTTCATCGCAACCGCTGTCGGAGAACGCAGCTGGTGACCACGAAGACCGGAAGTGGCTGGAAACCATAATCCCTTCTCGAGGACTCTCTGTGGTTTTTGGTTCGGATTCTAAGCTCTGATACCATATAGAACAGAGAAGGAGGAAAAGCATAATGGTCCTATTTTATTAATTCCAACCTTCAATATTTATACAATGGAGAGCTGAGTAACTAAAGAAAATACAAAAGTAAATAAGGAAACAACATGAACACAAAGGTAAACAAGGCAACAACATAATGAAAATTAAGAAAGAAAACATTCCTTTGTAGCAATAGGAAATATTCCTATTATGTTTTCTTGCTCTATTATGTTTTCTTGCTCTTTTTGCCTCATCTCCAGTCCAAACCCTGAATAATAAAGTAGAAAAAAACAATGATAGGTGAAGTCAATACCAGCAATAATAGAATCTCAAATCTAAGGTGGTTTTTGTTTAGTGTTTTTTGTTCCTGTTTCTTTGTTTTTATTCCTAAAAAACTTTGGGGAAAAGAAAAAAAAAAGAATTGTAGAAAGGAAAAAACTGTTTTGATCCATTTCTAGATTTTAAGAACAAACTGAAAAGAGAACATAAACATTTTGTGTTCCCCAAATTTTGTTTTTGTGCCAATTTATTTGGGAACTGAAACTAAAAAACAACAATGGAAACACTAAACAAACACCACCTAAGGAGGTCTTCACAGTTTGCTCCCGTATAAATGAGCAATCCAGTGTTACAAAGCTCTCACTATGCGCGGGGTCCGGGGAAGGATCGGACCATTTAGGTCTATCGTACGCAGCTTTACCTTACTCTATTTTTTATTTATTTTATTTTTTTTTGCAAGAGGTTGTTTCCACAACTCGAACCCGTAACCTCTAAGTCACATGGCAACAACTTCTACCGTTGCGCCAAGACTCCCGTATAAGTTCAGAAATTCCAGCATCAAGAAGAGGTCGATGATCTTTTTAAGGGTAAAATAAAACCTGGTTTTAGCATGGTTTGTCCTAAGAATGTCATAAAAATGTGCACGTCAAACACAACTTCTATTAGTCGCTTTGCCATTTCTATAGTTCCGATGTAAACAAAATAGGAAAATGGCATGAATCTAACAGGACAATTGCCCTTCCCCCATCCCTGAATGGCAATAGATAAGGAGGGTGGCATCAGTTCACTTACATGAAACTCGTCAATAAGACCAAGCTCTGTCAACCATATCTATTAGCATTGCATTTTCATTGGGTATACCTAGTAAGTTCAATCGCTAAGGCGTCATCATTTCACTGAACAGTGACCGTATGAAGGTTTACCTATACCGAGGTGATAAATTTACTCTCTACATGATATAAAAGTAATTTCCTTACCTGGCCATGGATAAGGCTTTTCGCTCAACCTCCAGCTCACGCTGCAACCGTGCAGTCACCTGGTTCTCAATTTCGGCGTCTTTCATAAGCTTATTGAGCCTTTCTTTTTCATAAGATATCTCCACCTTGTTGCTCCTAAGTGTCTGCAACTTCTCCTCCACCTCACGCCTTACCCCTGAAAGAACTTTCATTTCTGCTTCAACGGCAGCACGTTCCTTCATTAAAGTATTATTCTCTTCTTCTCGTTCAACTCTTAACCTCTCCAATTCTTGCCTTGCTGCTTCAGCCTTCTCTACTGCCTCGATCTTCTCTATTTTGAGTAGAAGTTCCTTCTCGAAATTTGCATTCACATCCTTTTCAACTTCAGCTATTGGGGCATTATGTGCAGTGACAGCTTTTTCTGCCATGGACTCTGCCTCAATACGAGCAAGTTCTTCACTAACTATATCAGAACCTTCACCGGCTGCTAAAGCAATAGCAGCTTGGGCTTTCGTCACTGGTTTATCGGGCTGGAAGAGTCTCGTATATCCTGTCACGACATTGGCAAGAAATTTTAGAGCCTGTTTGGTTTCATTTTTTAAAATAATTTTCTATTTTCGGAAAAAATAAAATAAAAATCAAATCCTACTTTTTTAACAACATAACTCAAAAAAAGGTTTTCCAAAACAATTTTCACAATATTCAGTTTATCAAAATCAGGTAGTACTTTTATTAATTTATAAACTAATTTTTAATTATTTTTCTCTGTATTTTTATTTTTATTTCTCTACACATTCAACCCAATTTCAATCAATCACATCACTTTTACTTTTCTATTTCTTAACCCACAATTAATAAATATTTCTCTTTTTTCATATCTCTTTTCAAAACTAAACCAAACAACTTCTCAGAATTTTCAAAAACTGTTTTCAAAATTTTCTGAGTTTCAAAAACTAAACCAAATGCACCTTCACATTCAAATTCAAGACAAACTTTCCAAAGAGCTGATTTTAGAATAATAATACTCACCAAATGCAAGGGCTGTAATTCCCTGTTCCCCTGCTGATAAATCGGCCACAAGGGCAGGCCATGCATATGGATTTATCTTGTCAATGTCTATGAAACCAGAGAGCTGCAGCAGCTTCTGTCCATGAACACAAATATTATTAAATCCAAAATTTATTGGTTAAACCACAATTTTATGTGATGAGATGATGATGTATCAATCATTCTTCAATTTATACAACCTTTCTATCAGCTACTGGGAGCTGTCTTTTCTCCAGCGCCATCTTCCAACTAACTAGATCCTGACGTGACACAGGGCTGCAAATGACAACCGAAAATAATAAGAGAAATTGGAGGAAGAGATGACATTGATTCGTATAAACCCTAAAAAACTGAAACAGAAAAATAACAGTTTCAGAGCCGACTAAGAATGGGACAGTAACATCTAAAAATAGGGCAGCAGCTACACACAGTCGTGGGCGTAGACAAGCTAAAATTTAAGAGGGGAGGGCGGTGTTCCCTAAGAGGTATATTTGGTAACGGCTACACGAAAGGGGAGGTGATTTTCCTCATGGAAGCACAATAACCAACATTAACAAGTTTATGCTATAGAAATAACATGGTCAATTCAGTATAAGGCGGAAATTCTTAACAGCACCCAAGAAATTACTCTTCTGAGAGTTTCTACAGCCTACATTTCAGGAGAGAAGCGCAGGGGACTTCCTTCTTCATCTGGAGGAGAATGCATATCGTGCCTTGAAAGCTTGCTGGATATAAGCCCAGCTTCCGCCAAGCCTGAAATATAAAAAGTGATCTCAATTAACTGTGAAAACTTTCCATAAATGCACTGGGGTTTGGAATTTTTATATTACCTTGGATAGAAGGGAAGCCGGGATCTTCAGGAGTGATGTCATCAAATGCAAGTTCAGTGACGTTCTCTATATACATCGCAGGGTACACTTTTGAAAGTGTATTTCTGCAATGGATTGGACACTCAACATATAAAAATTTGTATTTACACAGGCGTTGAAATGCTAAGGGACATTTCTAGGGAGTGGGCGAAAAATAGTACCTAGAAAGAGCACTGCTGGCTGCAACCAACCACCGAGCATATTCCTGTCTAGTACATAGATCACCAGGGTGAACATCAGCCTCGATAACCTGAAAAAATTGGAGTTAATTTGAATTTCAGATTCTACACCCTTATGTGTATTATCTTCCCAAGGTCAATCACAAAATCATACAGTATAAAAATCTTCAACATCGTTCTCCCAATAAGTGACACAGACATTTGTTTACCCTCAGTTGAACCTAATGTTTCAATCTTTAGACAAATGTACGACACATAGAAGTACAGAAAGGATTAAGGTTACACATGGATTGATACATATCAATTAATTAGAAACATAAAATATAGAAGGATTTGAAAGGAGTTGGGGGAAGAAAGTAATTCAAGATCCATCCTAATTACTTGGATCTTATAGTAGTTTCTTCCCTTCAAAGTTATTTTTAAAGTACCAAAAGCACCTTAATTCTATTTACTTTGTGAACAATATTTTTATTGCTATTAAAATATTTGATCCCTTGATTTCAAATCTGTTCATCCAAATGGGACCTAAGAGAAGGAGAAAATTCAGCCTAATAACCTTGTGGGTTCAAAGTTCAAACCTTGGGACCAACCACTTTGTGTGGTAATACCAAATGTAAATCTGCTTCCAAGATTTAGAAAGAAACTAGGCGGCCTTTTTTTTAGAAAGAAATCAAACAAATTGGCCATCCACTAGCAAGCAAGATAATGAAGTATAAAATCAGTGAAATTTGTTTTCACTTTTTGTCTTGCAATACTTTCAAGACAGCAGATTGAAGTATAAGTTGAGGAGAAAAAAAAAAAGAAGGTAATTCACGCCTGAATAAAAAAGAAGCAATATAAACCAGACGCATGAATAATAAACTGAGTTCATCACAGCACAGAATTTAAGTACTTTAGGTATGAGAAAAGAACACCTTTAGAACTTGCAGTGCTGCAAGTGCCTGCCCCTGAACTTGATCAACAACAGCAGGAACCAAAACCTTTCCTGGAAGTGCCTGTAGAGCTGCAGAAACAACAGATGGAGCAGGTATGCCAGCTGAATTAAATAAATTCCCAGAATTCATCGAGTCCAACAAGGATCTGCTCTCATTGATATCAATGCTACTCTCATCAACCTCATTCGCGACTGCTGACACCATAGTTGTTCCTGCTGAAGCACTTACATTGAGGTTATCCATTTCCAGGGCTGAATCATTTCCCTTAGCAAAGGTATCTTGTGTTTTACGTGGACCCAAATCTTCAGTTGGAACTGAGGTCACAATCTCTATATTCTCTTCAATTACAACCTTTGGTTCTACTACTGCATCAAATTGTGAATCCATAGTGACAGCTGAAGGCTCGCTAGAAACGTGAGTCATAGAATTGGAAGATGAATCCAACGAAAAGCCAGAATCCTCAATTTCCTTCAACTCGGATGTTGGATAAGCATTATATACTGATGAATCAAGAAGGTTCTCTTTCGATTCAGATTTTACTTCAAAAGTTTCAGCAACAATGATGCCATCTAAATCATCAGAGCTTGAGGGGACAAAAGATACACCAGAAGTGTTGGATTTAGGCAGTTCAGGTGTGGCTTCAGGAGCAACTGAGATGTCACCAATAGCTGAATCATTATGCAAATCTTGTTGTATGGAAGCTTTATTATCGACATCATCATCACTGGATAAATTCACCATATTGTTCTCATCATCCGGGCTATTTTTAGTGGTTGCTTCATTTTTTTCTGCATATGAGTTGTCTGTACCTGTTCTGCTTTCAAGATCACTAATTTCTCGTGTCTCGTATTTCCCCTCAGCGTTTTCTTCTTCTACTCGGGCATCCTGGTCATCAAAGGTCAATGACGTTTCCTGTTGTTCTGTCAAGGGCTTCATCTGATGTTTCTGACCTGCATATACCACCATATTTCAGAATACACCACCAAGGACAAGAAAATAGGCATGCATAAACATTTGCCCGTGTGGCAAAAGTTATGCAATTATAGATGCTTACAGGCAAAGTAACACTATGACAGAACATTCCTAGCAATAGAGCCTATTTGACACCATTTTTATTTCCATTTTGACATCTACGTTAACCTTTAAAGTTTTAAAAAAAATGAAACATAGATTGATCAGGCTCACAAAAATAGGAAAGTCAAGAGTTTTGGCTGGTAAGATACTGAAACAAACCTTTTTTTTCTTTTCTCTTTTTCAAAATTCTCTATTAGATTCTAACTCTTACAAGTGCATAGGGGTGCGTTTGGGTAAGGGATTTGATGAACCTGGATTTTATAACTGATTGGATTTAAAATTCTGAATTTCAAAATTCAATCATTTATAAATTCTTTTTTGGATGAGAAATTGGACCGTATTTCCTTCTTTTTTTGGAGTAACAAAAACAACATTCTTCCAACAGAGATTAGAAGTTGATGGCAAATCCCTCTATCGGTGGATTTGCAAAAAACACATGTTTTGGAAGGATTTGGAAGCGTCATTTTAGACCCTTTAAATTCCATTTTGAAATCCTTCGGAATTTTACAAATCCATTTTTAAGGGTAACCAAATAAAGGATCTTAATGGAAAAAAAAAATCAGAAATCCCTTCCCATATAAAATCCCTCCTTCAAATCCCTTATCCGAACACACCCAGAGTTCTCTCGGCAGTTTCAGAAACTTACCTAACATCATGTTCGACTGTTTAAATGCTCTACCCATATATGACATTTCTTGTAAATGAATAAAAAGAACAAAAAATATGGGGTGGGACTTACTGGAGTTGCTCCGTTTATTAAGAGACCAAGCTACGAAGGTAAGTCCAGCAAGAAAAATGAAACCGGCTACTTGTGCTCCAACAATTCCTGAAAGCAAATACTTCGGAAGTGTTATTAGCACACAAGAGAACCTGTATTCTCCAAATGCATCAAATTTTGAGTATTGAAAGCATCTTCATTCATCTAAAACAAGTAAACAACTCCTTCAGCATTGCATATTTGCATTTCTGATCACATATCCTGTAGTAAGACTAGTTGCAAGCATTAAACTACTCTTGATTACTGATAGCTATTTCATGAAAATCAGATGAAGTGATCATTCAATGCACACTACAATTCGAATGAAAATCTCTCACCTCCAGACCATGAAGTTCCAAGAGCGTCACCCGATTGTTCATTCGCAACAGCACCGGCCCATCCAGAGAGTCCGTCGCCGGGGAAGTTCAAATTCGTCCATGAATTCCCCCGCTTCTCAGCTGCGTTACCATTCTGCTTACTCTCCGCGGCAACAGATAATGTACGAATCCGGCGATATAGCTTCGGCCAACGCGTCCGCACGAACACAACCGGAGATCTCCTGCCATTGAACGCTAATCGGAGCTGAAGCGAGTTCGGAGACCACGTTGTAATCAAACAACTCATCCTCCTCGAAGTGAATTCTCGAAATCACAACACAACAGCAATCCAAATTATGATTATTGTTAGGAGGAATTAACGAAAAGTCTACGTTTTAAAGTGGATCGACCAGATGTCATTTTAAGTCAGGTGATTTTATTTGGGCCCCAAAAATCCACTTTTTTTTTTTTTTCACTTTTATTTCTTTTTTATGAAAATTCATTTTTTTTTAAAAAAAAATATATTATTTTTTAGGATAAAAACACTCCTAATTAATTTTTAAATAATAACACCTCAATAAATATTTATTAATTTTCATCATCACCACAACAAAAATCTACTACTGCTACTTCAACAACAAACACTCCTTCAACGCCACCACCATAATAAATATTTTTCATCATCACCACCACCACCATAAAAATTTACTATCATAATTACAGTAAATATTCTTATTACCACTACCCCACAATAAATATTTGTTATCATTACTACAACCATCACAAAAAACATTGAACTATCATAACGCTGTCACCACAATAAATATTCACCATCTAACAATTATCGTCGCCATCGCAACAAATGTTCTTATAAGCATCACCACAACAATAAATATTAATTATTATCACAATAAATATTAACTAACACCATCACAATCATGACATAAATTTTTTTATTTCACGGCCACAACCACTTCAACAACAAATATCAAAATTATAAATAAAAATTAACTGGGTAAAAAAAAAGTCACGACAGCAAGATCTGGCGAATGCGAAGGCTAGACCAGGCCGCGACGGCCTAGCTATGGCCATTGCGAAGGCCAAACCAAGCCGCAAAGGCCTAGTTATGGTCGTCACGCTACCGAATCTGGTCGGATCTAGCTGCACAGGAAGAGAGGGAGGGAGGGTTTGTTGGTGATGGTGGCCGGTATTGTTCATGGACTGGAAGCGAAGGTGGTGGTGAAGAGTGGAGGAGAAGAGAGAACCACCGTAGAGAGAGGTGATTAGATATGGAATTTGGTATTTGTGATTTTAGGGTAATTTAGGAATAGTAATGTAAAATTACGGATTTTTATTATTATTTTTTTATAAATAGTGTTTCATAAAAAAAAAAAAAATATATGGACTGAGGTCTAGCCTAATTTTATATTTAGAAATGGGTCTATCATTAAATATCCATATTTTTTTAAGGGAAATTAGTGAAAAGTCTAGATTTTAAAGTCAATCTACCATATGCATCACAAAAAAAATTTATTTTTCATTTTTTGCACATAATAGTCCTCCATTAGCAATACTTGTTACCAAAAAGGTCTTGATTTTAAACTTGAAATTTTCTCTAGACGATTTTACCCTTCTACGTTTACACCTAAACAAGTCTTGGAGAAGACGATCTCACGGTGCCTATTGCCACTGTCCTCGCACTTGTGTTGCTCGTCGCCATCGTTGTCGTCATCGCTCAGACTCTCACGCTCTATCTCTTTCTCTCAAATCACACCTAGATCTAGTCTTTGATACTAGACCAATTGATTTTGGTGCCGATCAAAGGCGAATCCCGAGCACAATCCAATTTAATTGTGGAAACACCGCTCGAATGTTTGTGTGAGCGCATGTGTGTAGAAAGTAGAAAAAGCAGTTGAAATCAACAATGGAAAAATGTGAAGATAATAAAGCGATGAAATCAACGATCTCGTGTTATATTTCTGAACGAAAGCAAAATATAACACGATATCATATTATATTCAAAAGTGCCAACAAGTAAAATTGTCAAAAAACCAAAAAGATTAATTTGTAACATGTGTTTTAAAAAGATGTATTAGGTATTTTTGTCATCTTATGATGACTCCTCGGTAACAACCCCTATTTTTAATTTTAAAGATAAACTAAAAAGATATTGGTGGAGGTCTTAATAATACTAAATTAATAAAACTCTCAAACCAAATAAATACTTTCGTTTTTGTCCATTCTGATCGTGAAAAGGTCTCGTTGCCAATCATGGTACCCCTGCCACTGTCCACCAAATTTAGACCGTTGGTCACTATTGTCAAAATTTCTTTTAATTACAGTCAATTGATTTTTGAGTAACATCTTTCAACATACTTTTATTTACAATTTTTAGTTATATTCAACTGATTTTTTTAAACGTCGATCCTTGAAAAATTACATGAATATAATAAAAAAAATGTAACTAAATAATATACTAAAATATAACGAAAATTACCTTAAAAATGTTATTGAAATATGTATTAAAAAATAATTACAGTTAATTAAAAAGTTGTTACATGTCTAAAAGATACACTAAAAAATAATTATATGTAAGTAACAAAAAAAAAAATCCAACAGACATGGCCGAACTCCAACGACCAGATGTCCGACGGTAAACAATGACTCGTGACCACAGAGACTGACGTTAACGGTTGATAATACATATCTTAATTAGAAACATTTTATTGGAGATACAAAAGGAACTAAAACACAAATCAAAACATAATTAAAGATCTATACTCAACTAAAAATTAAAATAAGATAAAGTCCTAAGCTAAAAATTAAAATAAGATAAAGTCCTAAGCTAAATTATAAATATAAATGGGTGGGTGGGGGGGACTGAAAACTTGATCCCAATTTTAACACCATTAAATCATTAGGCCGACCACAATTAAATCTTTAAAATTATTCACTAAATAAGTTCAGTAGTATCAAGGAATTCAAAAATATTTCAATTTTATATTCACGTGGTATATAGTAGAATACTGGGTTCTTGATGAACAATCCGTAAAATTTAAATTTTTATTTATGCAATACACTCCCTCAAAATAACTTTTAATAATTTCGTAATTATTCAATAACGATCCTTAGTCATTGAATACTTTTGAAATTTATGAAAATTGCTACAGTATTCAACATCTTTGTATTTTAGACATAATTACTAAATTACAAAATTAAATATAGAGAGTGAGTGAGGAGAATAGTGAGTTACCAAAATTGATACCCATCTCAAAAAAACAAAAAACATAAAAAAATAAAATAAAATGTGTTCGCCTTTCTTATGACGTTGAATTCACCTATTTCTATCAAAAACAGTTGTCGCCAAGTACTTGATACTTGTTAGATTCAATCAAAATACAGTTTTTGACTGAACAGAGAATTTGGTTGATGTCTTCCTGCATCTTACCATTGCAATTAGTAAAATTTGAAAAAAAAAAAAAAAAAATTAAACCCCAAAAGCTTGTAGCCATGTCTAAATTGAAACATATTCCTTTATGCCTAGAAATGGCAAAAACACAACCTGGAGACAATTTACAGAATTGAAATTGGACAGGAAGATCTGAGCTGATACCGGTAGCGCAAATAGGTCAAACCAGTGTTGAGTGAGACTTATCGGTTAAGCTCGGCGTTGGTCCGTCCCATAACTCCGCCAGTTCCTTACGCATCCAAGAGAGGATGATTATAGGCCCCAAGGTAGATGGTACCTACAATTAAAGAAGGGATATAGAAATCATGGGCAAAATAGAGGGATTAATGGTACTTTTCTGCTTGCTTTTAGTTTTCATGTTCCCCAGATATCTGATTCTATTCTCAGAAAACTTGGAACAGTAACAGAATTCACAGAACAGTTTTGTTCTGTTCCAGAAAATAGATTTTTTGGGAGATATAATCGGTCAATAGTCCCAAATAGACGGTCTAATTCATAATTTATCCTGATTTAATTTTAAGTTGAGTATAAATCCTTTCATTATATTTTAACTTATGTATAATCTTGTCGATACTTCCGTATATCTCCAATTAAAGTTTGCATCACCAACAGCCGGCACCACCTTCCATTGCCGCCCACCAGCGGGGTGGACTTCAAGTCTCTGATCGTGAAGTCCGACCACCGGCTATTGGAGTTTTTTTCAGTCACATGTAATTATTTTTTTAGTGTATTTTTAGTTATATTTTTTAGTGTATTTTTAAGTTATATGTAACTATTTTTCTAGTTACATTTTTAAGTGTACATTGTTGTTACATTTTAAAATATTTTTTATTGTATTTTTAGTTACATTCATGTAATTTGGGAGCATAGCAATAACTTTTTTTTTGTTTGTTCTAATATCTGTTTATGTTCCCAACTCTTGAAGAACGAAACCAGTAATCTGAGAACAGAAACACCAAACAAACAGGGCCCAAGTAACCAAAACTTGTTTTGATTACCCAATTCGATGGTTACCTGCTCCAGTTTTGACAGCAGACTGATATGTATAACATTACCGAATAGGAACATGATCCCAACAGGAAGAGACTCATGACATAAACAGTGAGTTTAACCCAGCAACGTATATATTATCTAATAATAAATTAGGACTTTTTTTAAGATGTCGTTTCGTTTAGGGTCGGATTAGTTTGAGGAAAATGGATAGATGAGATTAGATTATGGATTTTTTATTTTTATGTTTTTTTGGGGAGGTGGGGTGGGGGGATTCAGACCTAAAAATTTCACTCTCCCACTTACCAAGCAGTTGAGTTTAATTATATTTTGTACCCATTACGTTTCATATATTTACTTTATTAGCTGTTTTTTTATTATTTACTATTTTTTTACACTAAAAATTTTAAAAATTGAAATACTGCCTTTAGACACAGGGAATCCCTAGCTAATGGATAAAAACTTACCAGATATAAAAGAGCCGGTTGCGGTGAATGAGTCAAAACGCCAGCAGCTAAGGCAGAGACCAGTCCAATTGCATATCCAGAAAGGGCATACCAAATATATTTGTACCCCTTAGGAAGAGGTATATCTACAGTTTCTTTTCTCTTTCTATGATCAAAACAAAGAACTAACGCAAGAAGCATAGAAGGAATCGCCTGCAAAAACAAGCAGGTATTCAAAACTCACAATACAAGTCAGTTGCTATTTATAACAAACGTAAGATTTTTTTTCTTTGATAAATTTTCTACTTATTAAGTGTAAAAAGATAGTAAATCATAAAGAAATTGGCAACTAAATACAAATGTGCAACTTAAAGAATACAAAAATATAATTCAATTCAACGATCTCAGAAGTGCGGGTGTGAAATTTTCGGGTGGGAATTTGCCCTCAAAAAACTTTTATAATCCAATCTAATCCATCAATTTTCCTCAAAACAATTTCAACCCTTAACGAAAAGACATTTAAAAACCATCCCAATTTATAGAATAGATTTTTCGATAAAAATGATGAATGCAAACTTACTGATCTTGGCCATTGAGACCACAACCTTGAACAACAATCAAATTCAACTGATTGTGAGATTGTTAAGCGAGACATACAAACAAGAAGAAAATATACATGCAAAAAAAAAAAAAAAAAAAAAAAGGTGAGCTCATTCCTCACATGCAAAAATTAAAAAAATTAAAAAAATAAAAAAAATCTAACTTCACACATGTATTGGTGATACAAAAACGAAGACTTTACATCATGGGAATACAATGATTGTTTCCTAAATAGCAACGGATAACCTTTCATAGCTTTCACTTAATGAAATTTCATTAAAAAGGACCAATTAAAAAGCTTTATAAGAAATGCAACATACCACCACAACAACAAAGATAATGAACTTGAACTACAACTCTAACTACCATGTAAGACGCATATAATATTAGTCATAAAAAGGGCACTTTACCATGTCGCCAAGCCCAAGCATCATGAAGTCAGTAGCACTATTTCCAGGTACGACACCGCCCAACAAGTTCCTAGGGAACACAATTTTAACCGGCAACTCCAACTTCTTTGTGATCAATTGCAACCCAGGAAGGCTCAAACTATTAGCCACTGTGTGTATGGGATTTGATGCTTGCTGAGTGGCGACCGAGACCATGACATTTGCCCCAAAAAACCTCTCAGAGAAAAACACCCAGAATATGTCATAAACAAACAAACAAACAAGCAGCATTGCACATATTTTGATGTTGGGAAGGCGAACGTGGCTCACGAATGCGATACAAAGAGAAATGCCCAACAAGTTGTTTAATATCCAATGCCCAGAAACAAGCCATGCAAAAACAACACCAGAACATAACAACAGTAGAAACCCTTGTATTCTGGTAAATGACTTGGAACAGCACCTAGAAACGAATGGATCGGCCAACCCAAATCTTGACTTGACATAGGCAGTACAGGGCGATATGCAGAAGTACAGGGACGATGCAGCGGCAATCGATGTGAAAGCAGTAAGAAATTGCGAGACAGAAGGAAACAGGTAGAACATCAAAACAAGGCTACAAGAGCTAATTACAGGAATCATGAGTGCTTGGGACCTGTCTAACGTGATGGATGCTTCTGAAAGGTCCCGGTTTCGCTCCATTTCTTTCCCATAATCCAGAGCTCGAAAAGCAGATGCAAAAGTCACGGCTATTGCAGTCAAAATGAGAGTGAGGGGAGCAGGTTCCAACAGATATATCAGATTCCACAGAGGCTCCATGTTTGACTAGTTAAACTAGTTAAATAATTGATTTATTTTGTGTGCATGTATGTAACACAAAACAACAATTGTACAGCCAATAGCTACAACATTCTGCACCTAACTTGCACGATCTCTCTGTTGAACAGTTGATCAGAGAAAATCATGCGGCCTGCAAAATAGAAGAAGACTTACCAACAACTGAGAGTGCATATAGATTCACTGAAACTGAATAGAAGTGTTGATTAATATACATTCAACACTAAAAGATTAATATTATATACATTGGCATATTATATTTCTTTTTTTGCATCGACCATTGATGCGGTCGATGTGTACAAAATTTTCTGCCACGTTGACCGTCAATCAACTCAATCCTTGCAAAATTGAAACTGAACATGAGACCGAGAATGCCTCTGCTTGGGAGAATAAGCCACTGCTAATTAGGAACTAAGAATGAAGCTACACTTGGACTGGGGAGAGAAGATTTAATTTTCGTTTTTATTTACTGTTTCAGTCTAAGTATAGGAGGAGTCTCCATGTACCAGGCACCACAAATATGCATCATTTTCTGTTTTTATCGATTCTCATAAACGTTTATCAGGTTAGACTAATAATTTGTTGTGAATGTGTCAATCCGGTGAAGTCATATCTTCGCGCCTACAATATTTTCAGTTAGGAAAGCAAAATCCTGCGAACAAAATTGACGCAGTACAAGGAAACATAATTCATTGATAATCTAAAGCAAATTCTAGGGCTAACATGCAAAAATATGAACCAATTGAATATGCATCTTGTATTACTGTACAATTATTACGATTCAGCAGCCATCGGAGAGAGAATGAACTTAAGAGCCGATTGAATCACGAAAACACAAAAATGATCAAAAGAGAAAAACAGTTAAACGATACGAGGCATGAAGATCATGTCATCCAAATAGAAATGCAAGAAACTTGCGGATCAAACGCTGCAAATCGCGATGCAAAAATGAGAAATTAGTTCTTCGATTACTTATTTTGAGATGAATTCGAATACGGACTTACCTTGGACTTGGAGATTTTCAAACGCATCTCCCTCACTCTTTCCCGATGTAACTGAACTTCTATCACAGGAGAAGGAAGAAGACGACTTTCCTGAATGGTATTTGCATTTTCACGATAAATTGGATTTTGCAATTTTACCCCAATACTTTTTTATTAGATTTTGCTTTAAAGATAAAATTATATATTTTGTCCATAAAGTATGTGGTGGTCATCTATGTCGATTTTGAGATTTGTCAAATTGTACATTTAATCTCTTAACTTTGACATTTGTTTTAATTTCACAAAATTAAAAATGTTAATAATTTTGGATGGCACGTGATCTTTTATGGGTATATTTTTATTATTTCATCACTTTACTGAATCTAAAATATTTTTTTCCTTAATAATGATTCAACTTTCTCTTTTATATGCATCAGACAAATTGTTGTTAGGATAAAACGTTTCACGTTTTCTGGAATAATGAAATGACGAAATATAGCCATTAGAAAGCCACATGCTAAATACAACTCATTTTTTATCCAAAATCATTAACAATATTTTTTTTACCAGATTGAAACGAATATGAAATTGAGCGACCAAATGTGCAATTTGACAAATTTCGTGGCGCACATATATTCACCCTATACTTTAGAGACCAAAAATGTAATTTCTCTTTTTTTCCTTAACTTTTAATCCCTCAATCCAAAAATTAAAAATATTATGAATCATTTTGGACAAAAAATGAGTTGTGCTTAACAACTGATTTTTTAAATGTTAGTATTGAGTTATAGAACTTCTAGAAAGTATTTTCCTTTACTTTTATATTTTTGTATTTTCCCTTAGATTCTGTTTGTTAGAGAGTTTGTTGTTGAGAGTTGTTATTGTAACAACTTTCCTCTCATTTTCCTATATAATGTAATCTTCATCATCAGCTAATGATAAGTTGAATTCAGAATATTTTACTCAACTTCAATATACTGTTCAACATTCTTCATATGGTATCAGAGCACAGATCCAAAAATGGCCGCTCATTCTACTTCTTCCTCAACTTGTCTTTCTGAAATTCAAACTCCATACCAAAATCCCATAGTTCTTAATGATAACCCCATTGGTTTTCAAATCCAGAATTTACCTTCACTTACTCCTACTCTTGTAGTCAAACTTGATGAACACAACCTACTGATCTGGAAAAATCAGCTTCTCAATGTCATCATTGCACATGGGCTAGAAGAATTTGTTGAAGGTGAGCAAAATACTCCAGCCAAATTCCTTGATATCGCCAAAACCAAAGTTAATCCGGAATACATTCAATGGGAACGTCTCAACAGAGTTGTAATGAGCTGGATCTATGCCTCTCTCTCAGAATCGATGATAGGGAAGATTGTTGAATACAAAACAGCAAAAGAAGTCTGGACAACACTGCTGCATACATATGAATCCTCATCAATTGCTACAGTTATGGGACTCAAATCCCAACTTCATAAAATTAAAAAAGAGGGGCTCTCAATTTCAAAATACCTTGCCAAGCTCAAGAATGTTTTCGATCGTTTCTCTACCATCGGTGAACCTCTTTCTTATCGCGACAAACTGATGTACACAGTTGATGGATTGGGCGAAGATAATAACTCATTCATCACCTCCATTCAGAATCGATCTGATGAACTCTCACTTGAAGACATTCACAGCCTGCTGTTCACCTTCAAATATCGATTGGAACAACGAACAACAGTGCAGAATCTGAATTTTGTTCAAGCCAATCTACTGACAGCCACCGGTAATCGACGATTCCAGCAAAATTCAGGCAGCCATTCTTCCTTCCGACCTTCGTCTTCTTCATACGGATGAAACATGAACCCTAATTTCTCGAAACCTCATGTTCGCAACTTCACCTCCTCTCGATTATTTTCACCAAATGGATTAATGGGCCGTCCACCTCCCTCCTCTCCCCCTACTTGGACTCCATATACCCAATATCCAAAACCTCAATGTCAGATTTGTGGGAAATTGGGCCACATGGCCTACAAATGCTACCATCGGGCCAATCTCCAATACCTAACTCCCTTTACCAGCCCATCTTCTCAACCATCAACATACTCTCCATTGATCAGCTCATCTTCTTCCTCAGTCTCGGCAATGATGGCTGCTGTACCGCCCCATCTTCCTGACGACGCTTGGTATATGGACTCCGGTGCAACACATCATTTCACACCAGAATTTGGTCATCTCATTGAGCCAAAACCCTATACTGGGTCTGATCAAGCCATGTTGGGAAATGGTAAGTTGATCTCAATTGCTCATATTGGTAATATTTCCTTACCTTCTTCCCTGCAACCTGTGAAATTAAGACATGTTCTTCATACTCCTGCTATTACTAAACGTTTTCTCAGTGTTACAAAACTCTGTTCTGATAATAATGTTTTTGTCGAATTTCACTCTTCATGTTTCTTTGTGAAGGATCGTTCAACAAAGTACATTATGCTTAAGAGTTCTCTTCACAATGGCCTCTATCAGCTTCACCTACCTTCTTCAGCTTCTGGCAGCTTCTCTTCCTCACCTCACGCATGTTTTTCAGCATCCTCTACCATCTCACGCCTGTTCATCAACCCCCGTCTGTTGATAATTGTCATCCGATGGTCACTCGCTCCAAACATGGTATTGTCAAACCTAAAGTTCTCCTTGCTACAACTTCTTCTGCTACAGCTCTACTCATTGAACCTCGTACTTTTCATCAAGCTGCCAAACATACACCGTGGCAGTAGGCTATGACCACTGAAATTGCTGCTCTTATGCGAAATCATACCTGGGAATTAGTACCCGCTCCTTCTGATCATCGGGTCATTGGCTGTCGTTGGGTCTATCGTATCAAATTACAATCTGATGGTTCGGTTGAACGGTACAAAGCTCGCCTCGTCGCCAAAGGTTATGATCAAACATATGGTCTCGACTATTTTGAAACCTTCAGTCCCTTGGTCCGACCCACAACTATTCATATTGTTCTCAGTATTGCCTTTTCTTAGAATTGATTAATTCGTCAATTGGATGTTCATAATGCATTTTTAAATGGTGACTTGGATGAAGCCGTTTTTATGTCTCAACCTCCTGGCTTTGTGGACCCTACTCACCCGGAATATGTTTGCAAACTCAAAAAGGCTCTTTATGGTCTTAAGCAGAGTCCCCGTGCCTGGTACTCCAAACTTAGCAAGGATACCTCACTGGGGATTCACAAGTTCGCATACCGACTCCTCAATGTTTATTTGGCATCATTCTTCTGTGACTTTGATTACATTGGTCTATGTTGATGACATCCTTATTACAAGAAATGATTCGTCCCAGATTCAGGCTCTTACTGGTTATCTTGACAGCTTATTCTCTTTAAAGGATTTGGGTGATTTGTCCTTCTTTCTTGGTGTGCATGTTTCTCGAACTGCTTCTGTCCTTCATTTATGCCAACGCAAATATATTCGTGATTTGCTTGCTCGTGCTAATATGACAGATTGTAAGTCGGTCTCCTCTCCTATGTCGTCTACTACTGTTCTCTCTAGATTTGATGGAGACCCACTGCCTGATCCTACTGAATATCGCAGTTTAGTTGGTGCCTTACAATATTGTACAATCACTCGTCTAGATTTATGCTTCGCTGTCAACAAAGTTTCTCAATTTATGCAGACTCCTTCCTTTGTTCATCTCCAGGCTGTTAAACGTATTCTTCGGTATTTGAAAGGCACACCCATGTTTGGTATTACTTTTACTCCCTCTACGACTTTTGGCATTATTGCCTACACTGATGCCGACTGGCCTAGTTCCCCTGATGATCAACGCAATACAAGGGGCTACTGTTGTTTTGTTGGTCCTAATCTTGTTTCATGGTTTGCTGCTAAACAATCTGTGGTTTCTCGTTCTAGTGTTGAGTCTGAATATCGTGCCCTCTCTAATACTGCTGTTGAGGTTATCTGGATTGAAGCACTACTCCGCGAGCTTGCTCTTTTGTCCACTTCTTCTCCAGTGATGTTTTGTGATAATATCAGTGCTACCTACCTTGCCGCCAACCTAGTAATGCATGCTCGCACGAAGCACATTGAAGTTGACTACCATTTTATTAGAGAACGAGTTGTTCGTGGCTCTTTGCTTATTCGTTATCTGCCTTCTGCCGACCAACTTGCCGATATCATGACTAAGTCTTTATCCAGCTCCTGGTTTCTTAGTCTCCGTCACAAACTGACAGTGCTTCACTGCCTTTCAGTTTGAGGGGGGAATATTGAATTATAGAACTTCTAGAAAGTATTTTCCTTTACTTTTATATTTTTGTATTTTCCCTTAGATTCTGTTTGTTAGAGAGTTTGTTGTTGAGAGTTGTTATTATAACAACCTTCCTCTCATTTTCCTATATAATGTAATCTTCATCATCAGCTAATGATAAGTTGAATTCAGAATATTTTACTCAACTTCAATATATTGTTCAACATTCTTCATAGTTAGGGATTTTCTTTTTTTCTTCTGGAAGAGTAATGAAATGTCGAGAATATCTCCATTAGAATGTTACGTGCTGAGTACAACCAATTTTCCGTTCAAAATCACTGATAACTTTTTTAATTTTATGGGGTTGAAATAAATGTGAAATTTGAGGGATCAAACATGTCTTTTAGTAAACATCAAGATCCATATAAACACCCGCTTTATACGTGTGTTATTTGTTTTTTATATTTGTACTTAATCTTATTTCATTTAACCTTTCTTTTTAAAAATATACACGTTAACTCTTTTTATTATTGACTAAACTGAGAAACTCACGTTTTATTTAAAGAAGTATAAATGAAAACATATTTTTTTTTTCAATTTTAATTTAATATTTAAAAGTAACTTATGTAAAAAAATAATATTTTTTCTTTCAAATTGCATATTTAATCCCTCAAGTTGTTTTAATTCTGCAAAATTAAAAATATTGTTAATAATTTTGAATGAAAAATAAGTCGTGTTCAGTACATGACTATCTAATGAATTTTTTTTTGGTCATTTCATCATTCCACTTAATTTAAGACGTTTTTCCTCGACGTTTTCTTGACAAAAATTCAGTATTCTTTTTCTCATTGTCAAACAAATTCTTGTAAATCAAAAGTTGAAAAAAAGGTCTTAGATTTAGTTGAGCGATAAAATGATGAAAATATCCTCACTGCATACTAAGTACAACTCATATTTCATCCAAAATCATTAATTTCATTTTTAATTTTGTGAGATTAAAACAAATGTAAAACTTGAATGATCAAATTTATAATTTAATAAACTTCAAGATTTACATAAACACTCTACCGGGCCGACCCCATAACTTAGGGAGTAAAAATGTAATTTTTCCAAAATAAAACCAATGATAATCCATATCTTCTATCAATGGCCCTTGAAAAATGAGGGAGAGATATAATTGTGAATTCAACCCATGCAAAAGGGCAGATAAGTAATTTCACTTAAAACCACCACTTAGCACCACCCTCAGTCACACACACCTCAACCCAATCCCATTGCGTTGCGTCTAATTTATAGGCAGGTGGCAGC
This sequence comes from Eucommia ulmoides, assembly GCA_016647705.1. Classification (NCBI taxonomy): domain Eukaryota; kingdom Viridiplantae; phylum Streptophyta; class Magnoliopsida; order Garryales; family Eucommiaceae; genus Eucommia; species Eucommia ulmoides. The sequence continues at coordinate 2,015,558 of CM028336.1, forward strand.
ATCACACCCCAACTCCGCCGTCCTCCACCGCCTCCGTCAGCTGCCAATTTACTAAAACACCCCCAAACAATCCCTTTTAGGGATTAAAATGCAAAATCCAGTATTTAGAGGGGCCTATTTGTTCAAAACTCAATCATTTTCTCCGTCGTTTCTCTCTCCTCCCGTACGCATCGTTGTAAGCAGGAGGCGGAGCAGAGGAGGGAGTAGAGCGAGAAGGAACTGCAGAGTGGAGAGGAAGTGCGGGAATCGAATAAGGGCGATGCCGTGTGATTCGATCATCAGTCCGAGCGAAGATAATGGAGCTCTGCGCAGTTTTAAGCTGAGCGAGTCCACGTTCTTAGCCTCTCTGATGCCGAAGAAAGAGATTGGAGCTGATCGGTTCATCGAAGCTCACCCGGAGTTCGACGGACGTGGCGCCGTTATTGCCATATTCGGTACTTTTCCGTTTGTTCGTTTTGCACGTGAATATTGAACTGTGGGGAAGTAGATGGTGGAGAGTTTTCTTTGTGTGTTCGGTTTGCGCATAATTATTGAACAATGAATACTGATTTTAACTTTTTGGTGATTGTATTGCTGGACTGATTCATTGAGAATCGAATCGGAGTTTGATTTTGTTGAACGGTTTTGTATTGTTGTTATTCAAGTGAATATTGAACTTCTGATGCGTGCTACTTGCAAGCTGTACTTGAGTTTGAACTTGAATTTGTGATTTGCTTACATGTGTGGAGGGTGCTTCTTTTTCATAATTTAGTTGACTCAAATGGGTCCAATTAATGCAGTTGTCTTCTTATGCTGTCTCCTTTTATGAATTATTTGGATTTCCATTTGCAGTATGTTTTCTGGTATAATGGGTTATGAATTGAAGAATAAAATAGCTAGATTTAGTTTTTGCTTTTGTTTTGTCAATTGCACCAGAAAGAAATGTTGAAGAACAATTTTGTTTGATGTTTCGAATTTTGAATGCCGCCATGTGAGTTTAGTGACTGAGCTAATGGTGCTTTGTGTTGTTTTTGTTTTAAATGGCATCATCCCTGATGAAGATTTTTTGGTCAATTGTTACTAATAATTATAAATTTATAATATCGACTATTAGGATTCGGATAAGAGCAGAGTATGGTTTAGAAAGAGATGAATCAGGCTGTGCTGGTTCGACTGTTCTCCGAACTCCGAAGCCAGGAGGGAAAATGAAAAGTAACAGAGAAATGATAGAAATGATGGATTGACTAGTGAAATCTTATATATGATAATAGCCATTTTTAGTATTCAAATTATGAAATGGAGTCAAATCCATGCTCGTGTTAGTTCTATTGATGACCATTTTCAAGGTCTCAATGATTGTTTTGTATATTTTAGGTACATATGCTTCTAAAATGTTTATGGGTAATTTGATATTTGTCTGTTTTTCCAGATTCTGGTGTGGATCCAGCCGCAGCTGGATTACAAGTGACCTCCGACGGGAAGCCAAAAGTCCTAGATGTGCTTGATTGGTACGGTACTACCGTTTAAATATATTTATGCATTGGACATCATAATTAACGAGTTTTCAACACTACTCTTCACTTTACATTCATCGAAAGGCTTTTTCGTTTTTCAGCACCGGGAGTGGGGATATCGATACCTCGAGTGTGGTGAAGGCTGATGCTGATGGTTGTATTCGTGGAGCATCTGGTACATTTTTTTTTAATTATCATTTGAACTCTAAAAAAAAAAAAAGTCTGCTTTTATTCTTGTTCGGTTTGGCCTAAAATTGTGTTTAGATTTTAGAAGGCCTTACCAGAGTGGGATTAACCCTATTGCAGGCACATGTTTTAGTTAGATCGATGGTGAAATGTTCATTATGTTTTTGTCGTACTCTTTCTTGTAATATTTTTTGTTTCATTTTTAGAGCATATTACCTTGAGAAAAATGCTGTTAGGTTTGGCTTCTCGTAATTTTTCCTTCTTTTTTACCCTCTTTCTTATACATATATACATTTATACCTATTTAAACATGAAAGGGTATTTGCATGGCTGTGTGTTTGTTTGCATGAGTATCTATTAAATTACTTGAATCTATAACCTAATCTATAGGCATCTGCATTTTTTTTAACACCATAACCATCACAGGGGCTTCCCTTATTGTAAATTCTTCATGGAATAATCCCTCGGGTGAATGGAGAGTGGGTTACAAATTGGTTTATGAGCTTTTCACCGACACATTGACTAATCGATTGAAGGTAAAAATTTATTAGTAGTTGACGTGGTCGATGACTTGTAGTATGTAAAATTGCTTAAGACATGAGAGCTGTTTTCTCTTAATTCATTATTTCTTGTTGCAGAAGGAGAGAAAGAAAAAATGGGATGAAAAAAACCAGGAAGCAATTGCAGAGGCTGTAAGGCATCTTGAAGAATTTGACAAGGTTTGCTATATTGCCTATTGTCATTTATTTATTGGTTCACAATTTTTTTTGTTTGATGCCATTATTATTAGATTTTCTGTGTATAATACTTATCACTTTATTTCTTATAGAAACACATAAAAATCGAAGATGGAAACCTTAAAAGAGCTCATGACGATCTCCAAAACAGAGTTGATTTACTGCGGAAGCATGCTGATGTTGGTGGACGTGTCCTGATAGATTTTTTAATTTCTTTTTTCTTTTCTGATTCCTGATTTGTCTTTTTTCTTAGAGCTATGTCGACAAGGGGCCTGTAATAGATGCTGTTGTATGGCATGATGGACAATTATGGAGGGTTGCTCTTGACACACAGTCTCTTGAGGACGAACCGGGATGTGGAAAGCTTGCTGACTTCAATCCCTTGACAAATTATAGGTATGCTTGTGATGATATGTTGAAGTCGTTTCTACGAAGATCTAACAAATTAACATTTATTTCTTGGGCTCATACCTTGGCCTTAGTTGGTGCTTGTTGATAAAGGGGATGGGTTTGTTCATTTTCGGTCGGGGTCAAATTTTCTCTCTCAGATTTTTTGATTGGGACGTCAATGTATTAGCAGCAATGGTGTTGATGAACAAATTAGTTTCTTTAGAGATGTGATTTTTTTAGATTGACCACATAAAACTAGTTCCATTCTAATGAACTTTCTTCGTTGTGACTCCATTTTTTAACAAATTAGTTTCTTTAGAGATGTGATATTTTTTTAGATTGACCGCATAAAACTAGTTCCATTCTAATGAACTTTCTTCGTTGTGACTCCATTTTTTAGAGGCCGTCTTCGCTAAAATTTTCTCTGTCAATAGACATTCATTTTTCCACTTGGTCAGTCAATTGAAATTCATGAGCGTCTATTAACCTGGAAATGGGGCATAATATTTACAGAGTGACTCCTCATGTGGGGAACAGCCCCTGCATGCTGTCATGTGTGCCATAGATTCAGTCATTCAGCATCCAAGGGATGGTTTACTTCAAGATGAGGGAGGAAGCCTCATGGTTAAAACTGGTATCGTTGTGTATGGAAGGCAATCAAAGAATCTTTATGCATGGAAGGAATTCATTCAATGGCTAGGTGATGTAGGCATTTGAAAGATATGGATAATTGGACTCATAATGGTTTGAACACTCTTCATCTTGGGTACACAAAAAGTCCTTAGCATATCTTAACAGTACAAACACATCCACACACACAAAAGAAAAACAATGAAGAAAAAAAAGAGAAAGTTTAAGTGAAATCACATCTTATGCGAATTTAGGTGCAATCCTTTTGCATAGGCAAGCAATAACCTTTTGAAGCTGTTTGATGGATGAAAAGGGTCAATCCTTTTGCATAGGCAAGCAATAACCTTTTGAAGCTGTTTGATGGATGAAAAGGGTCAAGTTTTTGAGCTACAGTTGCCTGATATAGCATTTATTATTCAGCAAATTTATATATCATCTAAGTTGAATGATTAAAAATAATCGAACAGTATCATATAATGTATTTCGAATTTGTTCCTTCTGAAACATCTTATTCTACGTTGTGTTTATCCATAATTCCTTATGGTTTTGGACCGGTTGGTTGTTAGTATTTTGAATTGACATGCTAAGGAGCATGTATTGTAATGAGCTGTAGTTTGTTAGTTTTATGGAACTAGTAATGGTAAGTACAGTTTTAGTTTTCAGAAATCAAGTTCCTAACTGAATGAGATGGGGTCAATTTTACAGGATTGAACGTAAATATGGCATTTTTAGCAAATTGGATGCTTGTTCGTTTGTTGCTAATGTATACAATGAGGGGAACATTTTAAGTATTGTGACAGACAGCTCCCCTCACGGGACTCATGTTGCTGGTATAGCTACTGCTTTCCATCCAAAGGTATAAAGTCACCATCCACCATAATTCAATTAGTTGCCTCCTTCTTATGACATGAAAGTTTTTCACCTGTTGAAATATGGTATCATCATACAGGAACCTCTGTTGAATGGAGTTGCACCTGGAGCACAGATAATTTCATGTAAAATTGGAGATTCTCGCCTAGGTTCTATGGAAACAGGAACAGGCTTGACACGGGCTCTGATAGCTGCTGTAGAGGTAGCTATTGTTCTCGTTGCATTAAGTGCATTCTATTGTGATAAAAGTAGCATGTTAGTTGCACTCTTTTGCTTCTTTAAGAGATTACACCATCTCAATGTTTGTACATCTAAAGCTCTGAGTGTTTGCTTTCGGTATCATACACCATAACAACGAACTAAGCCTCTCGGATTTCTCTAATAAGAGCAAAATCTTAGATACACTCGTGTTTTTGAGTCATATTTTTAGGCTCTTTTCTAGGCTAATTATTAAATTTATATTGGGCTTGTGTTCAGGAGTGAGGTTTGATTGGGTCTTGTGGTTTTGATGAAATAATTAGATCGCATAATTATTCATCATTAACTGGTGGTTGATCAGTTTTATATCATGCTCAAATGATTAACGCGTCCAATACATGAATGTTTAAAGCATCTTATGATAGGTTACTCTTATATTCGCCATACGATTGATGTTAATCTATATAGGAAGTCGTCAAATTGTATTAATTTACTGTGATATGTATTGATGGCATTTTACTTTTAAAATTTTGTCATTTGTTAATTACCAGCTCTGAGTATTCAGCACTGCACACCATATTTCTTAATTGCATATGTCCTTTATGCAATGGGTCGTTGGAGTTAAGTGGAATTAGAAAATGATGTTCATTTGGGTGAAGGGCTTGGAGTTTTAAAGCATGTAACTCAGAATCATGTATGCTAACATATATTTGGACATGGGTTTCACTCCCTTGAATATCCCGTTTAGATATACGTACCCTTCTTTACCAAAGAAATGTTCATATGTTTTAAGAAATCTTGTATAATAATGCTCATGGTGTGGACTTCATCTATCAATTTGTTAATTTCCATAAAATGTGTTTTTTTTGATAATCTATTTGTTTATTTTAAATTGATTTTTGGTTATCTATTTGTCTTAAATTTCAATCAATGGACATTATCGTCCTGCATAATTTTCTCTCCCTCAACCTTTTCAGCTGAGGTCGTAAATCTTTTTGCATTATATTGCACAGAATAATGTGCAAAAAGTTGTGTCTTCTTGTTTCTTATTGAACGAGTAACAGGAAAAACTTGGTAATATACTTGGTTATATCTTTCCTTTTTGAGTGACATCCTTTCTGTGCTATTTACAGCACAAATGCGATCTCATCAACATGAGTTACGGAGAACCAACATTGCTTCCAGACTATGGTCGCTTTGTTGACCTTGTTAATGAGGTAAAAATAATGAAATATAGCAAACTTTGGCATGCTACAGCTGCTACATCTCTGCGTCTTCTTACACCATACATAATATCATTGTTTGACTACATAGGTGGTGAATAAGCATCGTCTAATATTTGTGAGCAGTGCTGGGAATAGTGGACCAGCATTGAGTACTGTTGGTGCACCTGGTGGCACTTCTTCAAGCATACTAGGCATTGGTGCATATGTCTCTCCTGCTATGGCTGCTGGAGCTCACTGTGTTGTTGAACCTCCTTCTGAAGGGCTTGAATACACTTGGTATACTGTTTCCTCTCTCTCTGGTGGGGTTTTGATTTTTTTATTTTTTAAGTACAAATTTTCCCTTCAAACATGATCATTCTCTCAAGAAACTCTATATCAGGTTGTCATTTTTATTTGTGTTTTAAGTTCATAACTTCATATAATTAGCTAAAACTAAAAGGGACGCAGGTCTAGTCGAGGACCGACTGTTGATGGGGATCTTGGTGTCTGTGTTAGTGCCCCTGGTGGTGCTGTGGCTCCTGTCCCCACTTGGACTCTTCAGCATCGCATGCTCATGAATGGGACATCTATGGCATCTCCATCTGCTTGTGGGGGAATCGCTTTGCTTGTTAGCGCCATGAAGGTTATTCCCACAGTACTTTTTATTTATTTTTATTTTTTTATCCCTCCCTCTTTTAGTGTATGATTTGACTACCTCTTTACATAACTGCAGTATGTAATCATTTCTTGCTGCTGATACAGGCTGAGGGTATCCCTGTGAGTCCATATATTGTACGGAAGGCTCTTGAGAACACATGTATTCCTGTGGGTGGGTCATTGGAAGATAAATTATCCAGTGGGCAAGGGCTTATGCAAGTGGACAAGTTAGATTTGCCACTTTGAGCTTTTGTTGTTCCATGAGAAGGAATTGATTAAATCCATTTTAATTTGGACGCTTATTTGTGATTATTGATTGACAGGGCATATGAATACATTCAGAAGTCAAAAGATGTTCCTTGTGTTTGGTATGAAATAAAGATCAGTCAAGCTGGAAAAACAAGTGAGTTCATTCTTTTATTTTATTTTATTTTCTCTTCCCCTCCTCTTTTTCCCCTCCCTAGATTTGCAAATGACTGTTGATTTGTCATTATGCGTCTCTTGACTGTTCAACAATTGCAATAAATTTAGGTGTTAAAACTTTTTGGGCATAATAAATATGTTTTTTGGGTGTGGTAGTTGGTATCACAGATCACTCCTATGTCCAAAAGGTGTATGTGAAGATTTTGCAGATTTTGAGGTCTCTTTATGTTCTCAAAACTGGAAATATGTATTACGTTTTTTATGCATTTATATTACAGGCCCTACTTCACGTGGCATCTACCTAAGAGATGCTAGTTCTTGCCAACAATCTACAGAGGTCAGATTTTATCATATTATAAGAAATCAGTTGGCTATTTGCTTTTGTAATTCTTATGCCAATATTGTTGTTTAACATTCATTTTCAATTTCAACCAGTTAACTTTCTATGATCTGATCCCTTTTGTACCAGTGTATGAGTTGAGAAATTATTTCCCTTTCATGCTCAGTGTAATATTGCACGGGCTCATCTATCCTTTTTGGTACTATTACTGCTATTGCCAGTGGTCAACAGTTCGCAACAACAAACACCGATTTTGATACTGCATATAACATTACCGTTTTTCACCCAAAAGTGCTAGTTGAAGGTATAGTTGGGTCATTGAGTCCAACTATAAGCCCCACTTTCCGTTGTATTATTGGTATGGGATACAGGTCATTAGATACGGGGCAAAAAAAATATTTTAGATGTTTACTAGATATTTAAATAAATTGAGGGTCTTATGTAAAATCTTAAAGGTTTTAATGGATTCTTTTCTAGAGGTACAGGGATAAAAGTGTAAAATTTCAAAAAATGAAGAGAGGGGGTGGGGTGGGTGGGTGAGTCCCCACGGATTTTGTATAGATCCGCAATTACCATTGTCCAATAATTAGAGGGGCTGGTTGAGGTGGTCGAAATTTTTTAAGCTTCCTTACATGTCAAACTAACTCATGTTTTATTGATCTCTTAATATTCCCCTCTCAAATATGTTGACTCCTCCACGTATATGCCCAGTTCTTCCACTGATTGAGATATATATAGCAGATCATAAGGAACCTCAGTTGCAACCTATAATTGGACATACTAACCAGGGCCTCTACCTCTCTCCGGGGTACTACAGCTACTGCTGACATTATTATTTTTAAACTGTTGGGCCAATATACACATAAGTTCCCAAACTGTAACTTCTTAAAAGAATGTCATACTTCTAATTCATGTGAATTAAGCCCTTAATTTCAAAAGAAGTGTACCAATTATGCCGTTTAGTTAACTTAATGGGTTAAATTTGATAGCAGATTTGTGTGACATTAGCGTTGTTGGATGAAATGCAGTACAAGTTAACGACTAAAATTGATAGGAGGGTTACATTGATGCGCCTAGTTGGGCTTGCTCTGCTGATGCTTCGAAGTACATCACAAATTGAGATCAGCAGCACAACATTCTCGTCCTGACTTCAGTTCTGTCTATCTGAATGACCCTTCGATTGGATCCAGAAACCTTCCGCCCAATGGTGCTATTCTTATAGTTTAGGAAAAATTTGACTTATTAGCCATCATGAGAAATGCGCGTCTTGCCAGGCTACGAACCTCTTATGCGATAACGAGAATCTTAACAGTTCTAACTTTTTGAAAAAAGGCCTTTTACATACTACAATATGCCACAAAGAATAGACTCTCTATATATCTCAAACAACCTCTTCCCTGCTCACTCTTCTCGGAGATTTCAGGGCATTTGTCTTAGACTTAGCGGACACAAGAAGCTAGTCCTAGGCAAGTCGACCTAATTTGAACATCCGGCCAACATAGAAATAGACAGGCACAATGAAAATGGCTCCTTCTTTAGTGAGAAAGTATGAACTAATGCCTGAACCCAAATCATGGCCTAGCCTACTGATAGAAAGTGTAGTTTCTAAGTGAAGCCTAATATCAGTAGTTTCGTCACTTGCTCCGTAGTTTGCTGATGCGCATTGAGAAGTCATCATTTCTAATTAACCCTTAAATTGACAGGGGGGGTGCATTGATACACATTGAAAAGTCCAGGGTTTTTAAAGTAATCTGGAGATTCTGGACTGCGTGTGACTATATCAGAATTGCTTTGTCTCTTCTTAAATGGATAGCCTCCCAATTTCTTATTCATTTTGATTGCACATGGGTATTGTCTGACTTTCTGAACGAACTAGAATCTAGTGGGAAGAAAGAACAACAAAGAAATAAGTGTAATTTTTTGTGGCTACAGAAAACTTTACAAAAGTGAAGGACCCTCAATTGATAACTTACAATTACAATTCAAGAACTTTGTGAAGTAGATGGATTAGTAAAGAAATATTACATAATCACCAACTCTGTTTGTTAGTTTTAACTTTTAATGTAACTATGTAAGTATTGCAGCACTGATTGGGAATTTTGTTGGGTAACCTAGAATTAATTTATTGGTCACTTCCGTTTCTTTAATTGGAAGAATAAGAAAGGTCAAGTACATAGGATGATAGCAGTGTTTTCTTTTATCCTAGTAGATTATTTATTCACCTTGCTTAAATATTATGTTAGCTTAACTATGGGTCTCAAAAACGTTCCTGTCTCTTTCTGTATTTCTTGTAAATCATTATGTTTTCTGAGAATCTGACACAAAAAGTCCTTGCAGTGGACAGTGCAAGTTGAACCGAAGTTTCATGAAGGTGCAAGCAATTTAGAACAATTAGTTCCTTTTGAGGAGTGTCTCGAGTTACATTCTACTTGTGAGGCTGTGGTGAGAGCTCCAGGATATCTCCTTCTCACTCATAACGGGCGTAGCTTCAAGTTAGTGAGCCTCACTTCACTCTTCTTTGTAATCTAATTCATAGTTTCATGATGTTCTAAATAATATTGATCCAATTTCTGAAATTGTTGAGCAGAGATAGAAGAACTCCTTTGAGTCCTTTGTCTGTATACTTTTTGAATATGCATCCTGCATTTAGGGAGCCATTTCTGTGACGTCTGTCAGCTGGCATATTTACCGCCCACCATGGCTTCATGGCCTTAATCGCATAATTTACACAGCATCCGAAATTCCATTTGCATTCTTCTTTTCTTTTTTTAGTCCTTCCAAACTAAAAAGGACAGTTAATCCAGTACCTTGTGTAGAGACGAGGATATAAAAAGAACCTCTTTTTTCAGTTTCTTATATACGGTGCTAGCAAGCTTAGTTTTGTCAATTGGTTGCATTTGTTTAATTACTTTTAGGTACTTTGTCATTCTGGGTCTTCATAGTTCTTCTAAAGAAAAACAAGGTTGATTTTATTTCTGCTATTTGTTGTTCTATAATTCAAGCACTGTGAAATGGTAGTGTCATTGAACGAAGGCTCCATATCTTGGAGGCAGCAAAGGCAAATGAGAGTTCTTGTCTTTTCATTAGTTGGTCTTGCTTATATTCTAATGTCAAAAACATCTAATGAGGTAGTATATTTATGGGTGACGTTGAGTTCATGAGTTCACTAGTAATGTAAGACTTGTATCATCCCCCTTTTAGTGTTAATATTAGGAATTTAGGATTATTATTGAATGTTCATTAAGTTTATGGATATATCTTCTGCAGTATTTGTTGAATCTTTGTATGCTTGTTATTTTTTGTTATATAATGGCCAGGTCGATATTGATTCCTACCATGGTCTATGTGCATTACCAGTTACATGTCTCTTTTTACTTTCATTTACAGTGTGGTGGTGGATCCTACCAATCTTAGTGATGGTTTACACTACTATGAAGTGTATGGCATAGACTGCAAAGCTCCTTGGCGAGGTCCTCTTTTCAGGATTCCGGTTACTATAACAAAGCCCAAAGTTGTGCAAAGTCGACCTCCACTAATTTCATTTTCCGGGATGTCTTTCCTACCAGGTGATTTTCATGCTTTTAAATGGAAATTGTACTATTTTATGTCTGGCATGTTGTTTCTATTTGGGGAATAAATTACTCCCAACTGCAACTCTCGACTCCATACATGGATGGTTTTGTTTTCTTTTGCATGTTAAGACGACATGTTCCAATGTGCAATAATCTGTTTGGTGAATGTTCATTTTTCTTAGGGGTAATGACACTTTTGATCCCTGACAAATGCAGCCGGTGCTCAATTGTACCTCGTATTTGGAAATAGACACATTGACCACTTGACATTTCAGTTTTGTTTCAATTTTGCCCAATTACAAATCTTTTAAGGTCAATGGTAATGGTCAAAGGGTATTTTGGTCATTTCGTTTTCAAATTCAATTTCTACTATTCAGCCTATATGGGTTAATTGCACTTTGTACCCCTTTATTTTTCAAATTATATTTTTTACCCTTAACTTTTTGAATAATTAAATTATCTCCCATCCTACCCCATTGGTTTATACTATTTACCTCCCTCTTTTTTTACACTAACATCCTCATTTAAAAAAATATATTTTTTTAACCCTTTTATTAAACAAAATAACAAAATAAAATATAATTATACTCTCTCTCTCTCTGGAAATGATGGTTGGTGGTGGGCGGTGAGAGGGTGGGAGATAAATATAACTATTTAAAAAGTTAAGTGTAAAAAATATAATTTTAAAAATAAAGGGGTGCAAAGTGTAATTAATCCATATAGGTTGCATAGTAGAAATTGGATTTGAACACGACCAAAATACCTTTGACCGTTGCTATTGACCTTAACAGATTTGTTATTGGGGCAAAATTGAAATGTCAAGGGGCCAATGTGTCTATTTTCAAATACAGGGTCCAATTAAGCACCGGCTGCATTTGTGATGGATCAAAAGTGTCATTATCCCTTTTTCTTACTTGGTCACATTTTGAACTTTTCTTGCATACACGTATGAAGAATGCTCACCCTCCCCAAATCCCCAAATTTCTACATGAATTATTTGTGTAGGGCATATTGAACGAAGATTTATTGAGGTACCACGTGGTGCAACTTGGGTTGAGGCAACAATTCGCACAATAGGATTTGATACAGCCAGAAGATTCTTTCTTGACACCGTTCAGGTATATCTGCTGAGAATTGAGGTCTTACTTTTGCACAATGTTGTCCTTGCTTTGACGTGCTTGGAATGTGCAGATCTCTCCATTACAAAGGCCTATGAAGTGGGAAAGTGTTGTTATATTCTCGTCTCCTTCTTCCAAAAGATTTGTGTTTCCTGTGGAGGGTGGGCGGACCATGGAACTAGCAATAGCTCAATTTTGGTCCAGTGGCATAGGGAGTCATGAAACCACCATGGTAGATTTTGAGGTAAACTTATTGATTAAATTGTGCTTATGAATACACTTCTTTCTATTTCGTAATTTTACTCTAAATATACACTATGAAAGGCTATAATTTAATTCTCTGATGAATTATTGTTCTTTATCTTGTTTCTTTAAGATTTATGAAGCATTATTTTTTGGATAAATTGGCGTCCATGCCACTTTTGGGGTGGTCAGTATTGGGTAATTTTTTAATAAGAAATGCTACTATTGTGTGCGCTTTGGGCACAATCCGATGTAGAAAGTGACCTTTGAAAAATGCTACATGTTATAATTTTCTTTATCGTATTATTGCAAAATATACTTAAATGTAATATAAAAATCATAGGTTGCCTTCCATGGGATTAGCATCAATCAGATGGAAGTGGTACTTGACGGAAGTGAAGCACCTGTCAGAGTCGATGTTGAAGCTCTTCTATCGTCAGAGAAACTTGTCCCTGCAGCAATTTTTAACAAGGTGAAATATATATATATATATATATATATATATATATATATATATATATATATTCTTTCTTTCTTTTATTCGGTCGATTGAGGGAGGATGTACATGATATTGCTTGGTACCTGGTGTTGCTGATATGATGTATATGTGGATTCATTTTTTTCTCTGTATTGTATTTTGCAGATAAGAGTTCCGTATCGTCCCATTGATTCTAAACTGATTACCCTTTCAACGGACAGGGACAAACTACCCTCTGGCAAACAGATATTAGCATTGACATTAACGTAGGTTTCTGATTTAACTTTTGTCTACTTTTCATTTACTTGCATGCATTTTGAAGACCCCCTAAAATCAGTCATATCCTTTGGGTGTCGCAGTTACAAATTCAAATTGGAAGATGCTGCTGAAGTAAAACCTCAAGTTCCTTTACTTAACAACCGAATCTACGATAATAAATTTGAGTCTCAATTCTATATGATATCAGATTCAAACAAGGTATTCATTATCTTACTCGACTAAAAATTTGTAGTTTAATGGCAATAGCTTTGTGTTTTTCCCAATGCATTTTTGTGTTCACAGGGAAACATCAATTTATTTGCCTTATGTTGTCAAATTTTTTTGTTGGTGCTTTTGCACTGTATTACTGGATGTACAGTTATGCATAAAAGGCTGTGAACTTGGAGCTTAAATAATGGTAGCAAATGCATGTTATTTTTTGTAGCGGTACTTGTATATCTGCAGGTACCTTCCATGGATGTTCATCTTAGAAAAGTCAGTTTTTTTAGATAGGAGTATTCAAATTTATTTATTTTTGCCAAGTAAGATCATTCAAACTTAATGTTCCTGCATCCAAATTTTGCAGGCTTAGAGAGACCATTACTCCTAGCTAAGATGGAGTACAAATATGTTCGTGCAAGTTTTACTTTATGTTTTTAAGACAAAATAAGACAGTTTTATTGATGGTGTGTCATATTCTTTAGTGGATTAAATGCTCAGCTACCTGATTAAGGTCATCTTGAAGCAATTAGTTCAAGCCTCTTGGCTTCATGTTGTCTGTGAAATTGCAAAGAGGATAGAGGCAAAATTAGCATACCATTATTCAGTAGACGTGACAATGATTCAGCTTAAGACGGTTAATAATGTATCTAATATTGAATTAACTGGATTTATAGACTATCATTTGTCTGTCATCTGTGAGAACTTCTGAATTTGTGTTCATTTGTGCTTATTTATATCCACCGGTTGGCTTTCATTTAATGATTTTTTTATTTTTTTTTTAAATATCAAGATATCCGGAAATGCATACTGTGTGCCCTGCGGTTCTCTCTTAGTTCATTTTTCCCCGACAACTAATGCTTCCTCTTTATTTGTATAGTAGTAATTGGTTTCTAGTTTTTACTTGCATTGTACTCTAAATTTCCAATGTTTTATTCCTTGCTCATTAACTTTTCAAACTGTAGCGTGTACATGGAATGGGTGATGTCTATCCAGATTCCACAAAACTTCCGAAGGGTGAATACAATTTACAGCTTTATTTGAGGTAAGGCGTTTTTTTGGTAGTTAATATAAAGATACCCAAGTACTTGGCCATCCTGTTTCAGTATGTGCATTTGCATTTATGGCTTCTGATTTCTGAATGTAATGTGATAATTACCTTTCAAAAACAAGGATAAAAATATTCAAGTTAGGATGGACAGTTCAATCTATAGCGTTTAAAATTTGGTGACATGCTTCTATTCACTTACTAATTTTTTGTACTAATCTTTTCCCAAGGCATGACAATGTGCAGTACTTGGAGAAAATGAAGCACTTGGTGTTGTTCATTGAAAGAAATCTGGATGAGAAGGTACAGTGTTTCTCTTGCCCAACAGATTTTTGATTTTTTATTATGACTCAAATAATTTTACCTTCCATGTTTCAGCAAGTTGTTATAACTTCATTTTCTTTGTTTTTCACATTTTGTTTTTGTTTGGATTTGCTTTTCGTGGTTATGTGATTATTATTATTATGGAAACTAGAAACTAGTCAATTTTACTCTTTTAACCTTAGTTTTGTTCTTCTTAATTTTTAAGTCTTTTAAATAGTTTTTAATCCTTCAGTTAACATTAGCAGAATTTAATTTATCAATTTAGTGCTAACTAAATATGAATTTTGTATTTGATGCGGTAATTGGTGGTGGTGGTCGATTGCAATCCAATGACTTGTAGCGGGCCTTCCGACCAACGGCCGTCTTAGTCTTGTAACAGGAGGCGGCAAGAGCGATGTTAGGTGTCATAGTTGCTTATCTTTTGTTGGCTTTCCTTATTTAAAGTAATGTCTCTTCTTGCTAATTTGTTCTTAGTCTCAATATAAGAGCTTTAAAGTATCAAGATACTCTGTTCGCATTCTTCTGTACATCTAAATATGTCCTGGTATGCATGCACATAATCACATATACTAAATGCTTATTGTTTGTTGGAGTGAATTCATGTATATGATTAGTGACCCTTAGCTTCAAGATGTGCAAATTATTTTTCTTGGTGCTATTTCCTATAAAATTTTGAACTCTTGATGCCTTGAAAGTAAGCGAAATGGGTAAATCATATGCAAATATATTATTTTTTTTGTAGATCAATTTTTTCGAACTCCATTTTTTTATCAAACTATTGTGTCAATTTGCGCAATTACATTTTTCTTGGACCCGCCATCTCATTTTTAAGATTGCTTTTAATATTTATTTTCAATATTTCATCTTTCAGGAGGCCATCCGATTGAGCTTTTCTTCTCAACCTGATGGTCCGGTGATTGGAGATGGTGCCTTCAAGTCCTCAAGCTTAGTTCCTGGGTATGTATCATTTGTGAGAATATTTGTTTCTTTTCCTCCTTCAATGCTTTTATATAATGTTTGTATTAACTGTGTCGCTTCATCTTTGGAAGAGTGAAAGAAGCCTTTTATGTGGCTCCCCCAGCTAAAGACAAGCTCCCGAAGGTTTTGCTTTGCTATGAGAAGTTATCAACATCTGCATTGTATTTTCTTGCTTTTGGTGTGTGGTGTTTGGTACATTGAAATATGTGATGTTTGATTTGTTGTAGAGTTGTCAAGAAGGATCTGTATTGCTTGGGAAAATTTCTTATGGAAAGCCGGGAGTTCAAGGGGAGAAGAAAAATCGTGTTGTTTATAAGATATCTTACCAAGTGCCACCAAATAAGGTTGTTCAATCACCTGGTCTATATTGTACTTGTGTGTTTGTGTAACAGTTCTTCACGCATTTGCTTAAACACGACCATAATTTAATTTTTATTCTTTAATTTTGAATTTTTATTGACTTTGTCCATAATATTTCTAATGTAGCTTGACGAGGACAAGGGAAAAAGTTCTGCTACAACATGCGAAAAAAGCGTGTCTGAACGTTTAGAAGAAGAGGTACTTCAAGGGAACATACTTTTCCACATACACTTCTAACTTTCCTTAATATTATGTAATGAATTTTTTGGCTGAATCTCATGGATTCTTAATGCTTGTACTCCATTTGGCCAATCAGGTTCGTAATGCCAAGATAAAGATTTTTTCCAGCCTAAAACTAGGCAATAACGAGGAACGTGCAGAATGGAAGAAGTTATCTAATTTACTCAAGGTGAGATTACTTACTCAACTATTAATCTTAGAGGCATCTATCTTTTTAAGTTGTTGAATGAAATACTCAAATATTATTTTGATTTCTAAATAGTTATTGTTTCATTATATTGTTGGCAGACTGAGTACCCTAAGCACACCCCGTTGCTTGCTAAAATATTGGAAGGCTTACTATCAGATAATAAGGTTGAAGACAAGATTCTCCATTACGAGGAAGTAAGTTCTAATGCCTTAACCCGATAAATAGAAGATTGCAAAAATAGTATGAAAGAGTGACAAATCATTATAATTTCCATGTAATCATTATTATTATATGATTCATGATTGAGAGAGAGAGAGATTGACAATCTTGAGCAAACCCTGAAATCCCATATGCTATCACCATTGTTATCTTGTTCTGGTTCCTCAATTTTGCAGATTATTAGGGCCGCAGATGAGGTTGTTGACAGTATTGACAAAGATGAACTAGCCAAGTACTTTTCCTTCAAAATTGATCCAGAAGATGAGGGTGCCGAGGTGAGTTGCTTTTTGTCTTCTTGCTTTTCTATTATCCAACGTTTTTTTTAATGTGGAATTCAACTATTAGTTCCTTCTTGTCTCTTCCTATTTGAAAATATAAACACCTATTGTAGATCTTCTTGCCAACAGGAATTTTAGGGTTTTGTATTTCTTTTTATTGCAATATTGTCATTGGTTTTAAATTTGGTTGTTCTCGTGTAAAAAATCGTAATGTGGTAATGAATCAAGACAAGAATTATCGTTATCAATGTTAAAATTACTATCACCTTACCATTCAGTGGCAGATTCTGGGGGGCTTGGAGTGGTGACACCACCCGTCCACCCACCAAGTCACCAACCCACCCCACCCAACGAAAAAAACACCGCCTTGTCAAGTGTATTTTATATGAGTATGTAAAATATATACATATTCACCCCCTTCAATTGAGATTTTTTTTAAAACTACCCCTATAGTTTATACCTGCCTCTCTAACTTCCAAATCTTATGTCCACCACTGGCATCATTCTCGTTACTATTCTTTCTTTGCCCGGTTTTGTCCATTTTGATCTTTTTGTGGTAATATCATTTGCTTTGCTTGCTTAACTGCAGAAAATAAAGAAACAAATGGAGACAACGCGTGGTCAGTTAGCGGAAGCATTGTACCAGAAAGGACTGGCTTTAGACGATATTATTTCTTTGAAGGTAGGCTATACACACTACTTTGAAACTGCGCTCGTGTTCTAGAAAATTCAATTATTTTTTAAAAATATTTTTGTTTTAACTTTACAATAAAGATTTGGTATCCCCAAGATTGCCCTCGTGATTATTTTCGGGTTTTTGAATATTATTATTACTGGATTGGAGGATAATTTTGATCATATTTCTTGTTTGCTATAATTGTTGTGAAAGGGTGGGAGTGAGGCTGTGGACTTGGATCTCTTTGAACATAATTTCAAAGAGCTAAAGAAATGGGTTGATGTGAAAACCTCTAAATACGGAATTCTCTTAGTAATACACGAGAAACGAAATGGGAGACTTGGAACTGCGCTAAAGGTACTTAATTTTATTTTTATTTTTTTGACAAAAAAGAAAAAGAAAAAAAGAATTTAAGACACCGTTTTAGAATACATATATGTGTGTGTGTGTATGTGTATGTTAAGAAAAGTTAATCTGGGAAAGTAGTTTTACTTAAAAGTAAAAAATATGTTCTTTTAATTCAAAAAATGTTTATATATACTTGAAAAAAATGGTTAGAGAGATCCTTAGTCATATTTTTTTATTTCACTTGTTTGAATCAGGCGTTGAACGAGGTGATTCAAGATGATGGTGAGCCTCCGAAGAAGCAACTCTATGAACTAAAGATATCGTTGCTTGATGAGATCGGATGGAGCCATTTGGTTTCGTATGAGAAGCAGTGGATGCATGTTCGGTTTCCTTCAAGTTTGCCGCTCTTCTAGTTCTAGGGTTTCTATTTTCCGCCATCTTTGGTTGTTAAATTAGGTGCCGATTACTTTTTTTTTTGACGTAGTGAGGACATTTATTTAGGGTAATAACATACTAAATATGGAAAATCTAATGCGTAGAAATAAGGAAAAATTAGTTCTTCAGTATCAATTGTAATATTATTCTTGTTTTCTTTCAAGGTTTGGTTTCATGGAATTAGAGGCTTCGAATTGGAATCACATATGAATTCGCATGTAATTTTTTTTTTCTTTAACAAAAATTACGTGCTCATTTCGAATTTCAATTTTATGGATTGAATTTCGTGCTCGCATCTCAAATGCTATATAAGGTTAGTTTTATGGATTTTAATAGTCTTATCCCAAGTCCGGTTTCCTTCAAGTTTGCCGCTCTTCTAATTCTAGGGTTTCTATGTTCCACCATCTTTGTTTGTTAACTTGGGTGCCAATTTTTTTTTTTTTTTTTTTGAACTTATTTTGGACATAGTAAGGACAATTTTTTAGGATAAAAGAATTGGGATGGGTTAGGTTGAGTTGAGAATTTTGTTTATTTTTGGGAACAAAATTGCGTTTGGTAACGATAATTTTTGTTTTGTGTTGAGAATAGAATCGTGTTTGGTAACGAGTATTATCCTAGAATTGTTTCTTCACAGTCTCTATCAAAACACAAAAATTAATATATATATATATATATGTTCTGCTCTAAGACGGATGGCGATGGACGACGACAAGACAGGTGACGGCGATGGATGACGACGAGACAGGCGACAACGACGGGCGACGACAAGACAGGCGATGGCGAGGTAGGCGACAACGACGGACGACGATGAGACACACGATAGCGACGGACGACGACGAGACAGGCGACGGCGACGGACAATGACGAGACAGGCGACGGCGAGGCAGGCGACAGCGACGGACGACGACGAGGCACGAGATAGCGACGGACAACGATGGCGACGGACGACGACGAGACAGGCGATGGACCAAGAACCGAAATTGATTTCAAGAACGAAATCAAAATCGAGAGAGAGACAGAATCATCAATCGATGGCTGGAGACGACGACCAAGAGGAAGAGGAAGAGGAAGAGGAAGAGGACGATGATGAAGAGGATGCCGACGACGAAGAGGAAGAGGACGACGACGACGAGGAAGAGGACAACGCTAATGAGGAAGAACATCCAAGACGAAAGTTGAGAACTTGGGTTGAGTTTTTTGGGTGCAAAAAAAAAACCAACTTTTTTTTTTTCCTCGTTTCTTTAGAATTTTGAGAATCAATTCTTATTTTTTGGGTTGGGTTAGGTTGAGTTTTTATTTATCAAACGCGTTCCCAAAAATCAAATCTAAAATTTGTGGGTTGGGTTGAGTTGGAATGGAATGGAAACACTAACCAAACGGGCTTACTTCTTTCAGTATCAATTGCAATATTATTCTTCTTGCTTTCTTTCAAAAGGTTTGGTCTCATGGAATTAGAGGCTTGGAATTGGAATCACGTATGAATGCATGTAAATTTTTAACAAAAATTACGTGCTCATTTCGAATTCCAATTTTATGGTTTGAATTTCTTGCTCGCATCTCAAACGCTATGTAAGGTTAGTTTTATAGATTTTAATCGTTTTATCCCATGTTTTTATTGATTTTTTCTACCTCTACACCACAGAGAAAAACACAATTTCCTGAAACGACTTGACTTTTAGAAGTCACTGTTAGAAACGATGACTCCATCAGGAGTAGATATTACTGATATCGACTATACGCTAAAGGAGAACACCAAATAGAAGGCAGGGGGTAAAAGAGTTGCGATGCGAGTCTATTTATTTATTTATTATTAAGTGAAGGAAAAACATGTGAATAATCATATCTTCCTTGAATTTTTCTTTCTTTGAGCTTGGCTTCGTGATTTTTTTAATCATTGCTAGTGTCAAAAGGATGGGGTATGAGTTAAGTAAGGTGGCGTTTGGTTAGTGTTCCCATTTTTCTGAACCCAATTGGAATGGGTTGGGTTGAGTTGAGAATTTTGGGAATAGAATTACGTTTGGTAACGACAATTTTTGTTTTGTGCTGAGAACAGAATGTGTTTGGTAACGATTTTATCCTAAAATTAAATTTTTTTTTTTAATTTTTTTTTTGTTTGGTGTCGGCCGGACGGCGGCGGCGGTGGCCGGACGACCAGCGGCGGCGGCGATGGCCGGCGCTGGTCGCCGGAGGCGGCGGCGGGTGGTGGTAGTCGGCCGGCAGATGAAGTCGGAAGTTAAGAACTTTGGATTGAGTTTTTTGGGCACAAAAAGAAACATTTTTTTTTTGTTTCTGATTTCTTTAGGATTTTGAGAATCAATTCCTATTTTTTGGGTTGAGTTGAGTTGAGTTTTGTGTTTGCTAAACACGTTCCCAAAAATCAAATCCACAACTTTTGGGTTGAGTTGGGTTGGATTTGGTTAGGAACACTAACCAAACGGGGCCTAAGGGATTTTATCTCACAAATACACTCTAGAATTCAATCCCTTAAAATGGTGCAAATAATGAGTATTTAATGTTGGTTTAGCCAAGCTGTATTTTTTGGCGAAAAGTGGTGTCTTGAAGAATCAGTTTAAAAGTGTCAAGTTTAGAATTAATTTGAAACGCATTTAGTGTTTGAATGTGTATTTCCGAAGTGGTGTGTAGAAATTACTTCGATTTTACCCTTAAATTGATTATTTTCCATCAAATTTAACATAAAACATTAACAAAAATGATAATTTAGTATAATAAAAATGATAATTTAGTATAATATTTAAAGTGTGACGAACTTAAGTTAATTGATAGCATAAAAATATGGTCAAATTTAAAAGATCCAAAGTGTAATTTGCCTACATACACAAATATAACCTACTCAAAAAGAGAGGGTTGGGTATAAATACATGCTTCTAAAAATCTATTACAACTTGGATTTTATTAGATATATGACATACATCTCTGGAGATTTTAAAATTTTCTTACATCATATAGACAACTAAAAAATTGGAGTTCTTGATGAACAATCTACATACTTAAATTTTTTGTCCATTTAGGTGGTGTTTGGTTAGTGTTCTCATTTTTCTAAATCTAACTGGAATAGGTTGGGTTGAGTTGGATTGGATTGAATTGAGAATTTTGAGAACAGAATTGCGTTTGGTAACAACAATTTTTGTTTTGTGCTGAGAACAAAATCGTATTTGGTAACGATTTTATCCTAAAACTAATTTTTTTTTTGAATTTTTTTTTTGTGTTTGGTGGCGGCGGACGGCGGCGGCGGTGTCAGACTGTGGCCGGACGTTGGCGACGGCGGTGGTGGCCAGACGGTGGCCGGCGGCGGCAGACGGAAGACAACGCGCGGTGTCCGGAGACGGTCGCCGGACGGCCACGGCAGACGGCGGCGGGTGGTCGTCGGATGGTGGCCGGAGTTGAGAACTTTGGGTTGAGTTTTTTGGGCAAAAAAAAAAACAATTTTTTTTTGTTTCTCATTTCCTTAACATTTTGAGAATCAATTCCTATTTTTTTGGTTGGGTTGGGTTGAGTTTTGTATTTGCTAAACGTGTTCCCAAAAATCAAACTCAGAATTTTTGAGTAGGGTTAGGTTGAGTTTAGTTGGGAACACTAACCAAACGGGGCCTTAGTCTGCGAGTTATAATATAAAATTTACTGCGATTTTATTGTCGCGCAATGAATTTTGATACCAATATTAAATATCTCAAAAATTATTATAATGAGTGGGATGGGTAAATTATAAGTTCGAAATTTTGTTTTTCATTTAAAATTTTAAAGCAGATAAAGACTTTGACTGTAGTGGGATGATTAACAAACCTTAAATTGCTATATATTTAAATTGAAACTATGTCGACCAAAGTGAGGTTTTTTGGTCAAACCTGAGGCTACAAAGTATTAAAATGCCAATTGGGAATTAAGGGTGTTTCATAAAGTGGGTTTCTTTTGTCTTGATGTGAAACGATGAATAATATTTGGTGTAATTCAAGGCCTAACAAGTTTGAAGGGTATGTCGTTTTTAAGGTTGCTCCGCGAATGACGCAAAAAAAAAGTTATTTTCTTGGACTTTTCTAATTAAGCATATGGTGAAATTTCTCTCAAATCTCCCATTTTTAAATATTATATTTATTAAATTAGTTTTGAATGTTGGGAAGATAATGATTTTTTTAAGGTTCCGTTTGGTTAGTGTTTCTGTTTCCGTTTTTAATATTTTTTAGTGTTAGGTTCATCCCGTATCGGAAGTCAAAATGGTTGGTGGTCAAGTTATAAGTGTAGAATAAAAACTTAACTCATGAGTTACTTTTTTTCCTTTCGAAATTGAGAGACGTTTTAAGACACTACACTGTTATCAGAGCCTATATTACAACAATTTTGATCTAATAGTTATAAAGGGAGAGACTGGTTGAAGGATAGTCGACCAAAGAGCCGATGTGTGAAATGAAGATTGTTGGGTTTATCTCATATTAGATGTGAAATGAATTGTTGGTCAAGTTATAAGTGTGAGGGAAAACTTGGGACAATTTTTTTTAAAAAAATGGGATTTAAAATACCTCCCATTTTTTGGATCAAAAACATAAATTTAGCAACATAAAATTTTGGGAATATTTGAAAATATAAATATGGAATATGGGAACAATTTTGTTCTAAACAATTGGCATAATTGTTTTTTTTTTTGGTGTTATATTTTATAAATTTAGGACCGGAAAATTTTGGGAATATTTGAAATAAAAATCTAGGAACAATTTTGATCTGTTTTTTAAATTTTGTGATTAAAATGATTTTTTTGACAATATTTTTGTTTTGATTCCCGAATTTTTAGGAACAAAAGTATAAATCTTGGAATAGAAAATTTTGGAAATACTTTTAAAATTTTTGGGAATAAAAACATGTTAACCAATCATGTTTCCGTTCTTAAATTTGTAAGTTTTGAGAGCGCTAACAAAAATTTTGGAGCAGAAACACCAAATACTTGAATTAATAGAAATACACGTGCTTTCCAATTAGTTTGGCACTTCATGCCTAGAGTTATGTTCTCCTAACTACCTGATGTTGTCTGATTCACTTTCTTTTCTATTTCCCCATTTTTATTTTTTTTATTATTTTTTTAAAATTTGGAACAAGCAAAATAATAAATAATAAAAATTATATATTTATATTTTAAACTAGAGATTTACAATTTTTAATCCTATTTTTTAGTCATTAAAATACGTTTTTTCAGTCTTTCAATTAACATCGACTAAATCGTTTTCTCAAATTAATATTAACAAGATGAAGATTTAATTTTTCTATATATATATATTTTGTTTGTTTCAAACTTGTTCCAAAATTTTTTTATCAATTTTTTTTTTTTTTTTTTTTAATAATTTATAGAAAGTGTACATAAAAACAACTATAATAGGCCTCCCCCTTCCATACATCCCTCAACAATTCATCTTCTCCATCTTAAAAGAAGCCAAAACTTTCTCCCCTAACGTAGCTTAATTTGTTCCCCATGGCTTCTTATCAAAGCTTGAACATTTTGCCCATCCTCTTTTTTGCACCTGTTCTTTCCATAAAGGGCACTCTTGGTTAGTACTTTTGTAGTTTTAATTATATTTTTTTACTAGTTATTATTTATTACACTTTTATATCATTTTTTATTTTTAATTTTTGCTAAAATGCATTTAGGAGCGATAGAATGTGAGAATCTTAACAAAGATTCGTGCGCTTTTGCTGTGTCATCATCTGGAAAACGTTGTGTTTTGGAGAAGCGGGCCCGAAGAACTGGTGAGGAAATGTACACGTGTCGCACATCGGAGATTGAGGTTGATAGGCTGAAGAATTTGATTGAAACTGATCAGTGCGTAAAAGCATGTGGGCTCGATAGGGATGTTTTGGGAATCTCATCTGATTCGCTTCTTGAATCTCGTTTTACCAACAAGCTTTGCTCGTCTCAGTGCTACAACAATTGTCCTAATGTCGTTGATCTGTACTTTAATCTTGCCGCTGGTGAAGGTAATTTGACTAAGCATCAATATATAAGTCAACATGTTTTTTTTTTCTTCTCAAAACGTCTTTTCATTAACGGTTTGAATTAATTTGAAGGAATAAATGGTTAGTGATGAGTTGATGAAATATTTAAGAGAAAAAATTTTCACCTAAAAATTTCACACCCACATTTACAAAACGTTGAGTTTAATTATATTATATACCCTTTAAGTTTCATATATATACTTTATTAGCCAATTTTTATTCTTCACTATTTTTAACACTTATAAATTTGAAAATCAATATAATGTCTTTAGGCACCGAAAGTCTGAAAATCCTACTAAATAAACATTAAACAAACAAACAAAAAATGATGTATTATTGATTTTTATCCTTTATTTTGTGTTTTGATCATCTATTTTATTGAGAATTAGGAGAAAAATACAATTTTCAATTTGGCCACTGAATTTTAGTATAATTACAATGTGATCTCAAAGTTTCACATTTGTGTATAGGCCCAAATTTGCAACATACCAACAAAATTAGTGGAAAATTGAATTTCAATTTTTTTAAATACAATTTTGAGGGATTAAATATATGTACAATTGATAAAAATTTTGTAGCTTGGTGCATAAAATGTCAAATGTCATAATATTGGGGGTGAAAAGTATAATTAAACTTGAAAAATACTTGCAAACTGATATATATACATGTGCGATTCAAATTCTAGGTGTGTATCTTCCCAAATTATGTGAAGCCGAGGGAGCTAACATTCGTCGTGAAATGTCTGAGATAAAGAGTGCTGGAATTGTAGCACCGGGACCGAAGCCGGAGGAGATGAAGGCGGCAGAGTACTACAAGATTGCTTCGACAATGACTCCTTATTGATAAAACGAAAACCGAAAAATATATGTATTGGAGTCTAAATTATTATTAATTAGGGGTTACTTGTGACTCTATCTTAATAATAAGTTCATCCATTTACTTGGATATCATGCGTTTGGTAGTGAGTATTGCAACTTAGCAAGTGAACTTTCATGTGTTTGTAATAATTTTTGAAGAATGAATGGAAAGTCTTCAAAAATCTTACTTATAAATAAAAGATGTTTTTTTTTTTTTTTTTTCCTATGGTAAAAATACGTCTTGTCTTTTTTTAACAGTGATTCAGCCTTTATCGCACTCTTGAATCTTGTTTATTTTGATATTTGGAGGCTCTCACATTTTGCCACAATAGCGGATCCAGATACTTTGCCATGCGTGTCGACATTTACTCTTGTTATACCTGATTATATCTTTATGCAGAAGCACTCCGGACAAAAATGATAAAATAAGTAGTGTACAGATATTATTTAAAATATGTTGATGTTTATGTTGAATTTACCTAATGAATTGGAAGAAACTCATTAACATTAACAATTTATAAGATGAATGTAAGAATGATCGACATCTAGTCAGATTAATAATTCTATAACAATTAGTTACTGTTTTTTTGTTTCTACATATGAATATGGTAATGCTCATAAATTAAATAAATGATACTAATGGAAATATGATACAAATCATATTCAAATGATTTGTATCAACGTAAAGTAAAAAGTGTAATTTTGTCCTTATAATCTTGCAATTATAAGATAAGTAAGCGAGGCTAATTATAAAAACACACACACGCAAAAAATGGCCCTCCAATTCTGCGAATCTATAAGGCCAACCTATTTGACTGCCCAACGCCATCGATGACGGTATGGTTGAGATGGGAATATATTCTTACTTAGCTCTTGGAGCGTTCGAATTAGACTTTTCCTGATCTCGTGGGTTAGGAAAATCCGATCAATCCTCCTAACCCGAAAAGGTATCAGGAGGTCAAAACTCCAGAACTGTCTGTTTTGCGGCCAAGACCTCATCAAGATTTAACACAAGGTCGACTGTAAGACCTCGACTTTTGACCTACATAAAATTCAAGCCGCGTTTTAATATTTCAAAAAAAACAAAAAAAACGGGGTAGATTTCAATATTTATTTTATGAATTAAAATTTTAGGGGGTTGTATTGAAATTTTGTATAAACATTAAAACATAGATTGGGTTTAATTGTTACCCCAACATAATATAAGGGGAGGTTTGTGTAATAGTACAAAAATATCTTCATTTTATATATATAGAGAGAGAATGGGAGTTGGTGAAGTGGTAAGGGAGGCATGAGCACCGTCCGGCCGTTGAGCACACGCGCGCGCGCGCACACACACACACACACATATATATACATACAGAGAAAACCGGGAAGAAAAATCCAGAACCGAATAGAGAGAAGAGAGAGAAAGGGAGAGAAAGAAGAGAGAGGAGAGTCGCCGGCGATGGGCTTGCGGTGTGGATGTCTCGTCTCCGGTAAATGGGTGTGTATGTGTTCTATTTCCGTCTATCGTCGTGTGTGTCATGTGTGTATTGTTGTGTATGTATGTGTGTGAGCAGTATGTGTGTATGTGGGTATGCTATGTGTGTGTGTTGTCGAAAAACAGAGGAGAGAGAGAAGTGAAGGTGGGTTCGTTGGTGAGTGTCCTGTAGTCGGTGATTCTGTGGGTTTGTGTGCTCTGGGTATTTTGTAGGTATCCAACTGCTATATGGGTGTGTGTTGTTTAGGTCGGGGTGAGCCGCCGGAGTAAAGAGAGAGGGTGTCGTGGGCGGTGTTGTTTGTCCGACGGTGCATGGGGGTATTTGTGAGGTTTTTGCGTGTGTTGTGTGTGCTGTGACGGTGAGGTTTGTGTGTGTTGTGGGTATGTATGGGCCGTTGGTGGTATGGTTGCCGGAGTTGAGTTGGTAAGATGAGAGAGAGAGAGAGAGAGAGAGTGGTGGCTGAAAAACCCAAAACAGAGCAAAGTGGAAGACGATCGTTCGCCTAGGCGGTGACTGTTTTGCCTAAGTGGTGGAATATCAGGAACTAAAATTGCGCGAGTTCGCCTAGGCGGTGGCCGTTTCGCTTAGGCGGTGGGCAGCAGTAAGCAAAAATTAAAGAATTCGTGAGGAAATCGACAACCGATTCAGAGCGGGTAACGTTTCTCGTTAAAATTTCATAATTTGTTAATTTAATTACTAACGTCGAAATTGTCGAAACGATGAAAAACAAATAATGAGACCGTTTATATAAACAAAGTTTATTTAATAAATCGTAACGGAGCAATATTAATTAAATGAAAATATTCCAAAAGAGAACGCGGGGAATAGGAAATTACGAAAATGAGGATTTCATAGCATGGTTAGATTATTTCTACATAAAATATTAATTTAGGTTATGTCAAAAATAGGTTCACATTTATCGGAAGTTCAATAGCGAATAGTCGGTGGAGCTTTTGAAAGCAGATTATCAGGTGAGTGTATGTCTTCTTACCAAACTATTTTTATATATACATATGATGAAATCTGTGTTTACTTCCACTGTATGATTTCAAAATGATAATGGATCAAACAAGTTTTTGGAGTGAGTTGGTGAAACGAATTTTTTGAAATTGTATTGGTTTCTGAAAAGAAGGACATTTAATAATTTTCGTTGGATTTTGGGTGAGTTGGTGGAAATGGATTTTCGTTAAAATATGGTGGTTTTAAAAGAGGATAGAAAATATTTGATTTTCATAAAAATAGAGAGGGGGAAATTGGTTCTGTTAAAATTAGACGGTTTTCAATCAAAAGTAAAAAAATATGAATTTCGGATTTAAAAGTTGATTTTGTGAAAAAGAGGTAGACGTTGGTGATTTTGACGGTATTGATAAGGTGGTGATTTATATTATGGTCTGTCCGGAGGGTGGTCCGGCAGATGGATATTTATTTGTGATTTGGTGATGATATTATTGAGTTGACTATGCCATAATTTATGATATTCTATCCGGAGGGTGGTCCGGCATATGGATATTTATATATATGGTGATTGATATTACGTGGTGATTTATATTATTGGCCTCCAGAGACGTCCGGTAGGCGGTGATCTGCGCAGTTAGGTCTGTTAGGAAGGCATGTCCTACGGATGGTTACGCTATCATTGCAATTCTTGATCGTGAGGTTAAATGATCACTATGGCTAGCCAATGGTGAGGTGTTTGAGATGTGGTGTTCTAATTTTGTATTTGGTGATTTATTATATATATGGTGATTGTTCTTATTTTATACTGGATGGGTTTGAATGAAATTTATTTATATCGCTTTATTTTCACTGCTTATATACTGGAGATTTTACCAGCTGTGTGGTGTTTGTATATTTACGTTTGATCCATTTAAATGTTGTATTATTTTAGAAGATATTATTATTATGTAAAAAATGGTTTTTACTAAGAAGGCAGTACACTCGCAGGTGGAACAGTTAGGAATCGGTCTCCTACTGGCGCTAGATAAAGTCTTACGTTGGAGTCGGGTGTGGGATTTGAGTTGAGCTGTCTGGGGTGAATCTGTAAGAGATTTATGTTTTTTTTTTTTGTTTTTTTTATTTTATTTTATTTTGGTTGTTCCTATATTTGGGGATAGATATGTCCCCATAGTAGATAAATTGTATATAAATATTTATATTTTGGGTTTATATAGTTGGTATGTATATTGTCGTAGATGTGTGTTGGTTTGGCGTTCAGGTGATGTCGTGTTGTCGTCACACCGGCCCCGGGATGACGGGTGTCCGGGACGGGTCGTGACATCGACTCTAGTCCCTCCTGCAAACATTGATGTGCCATGACATACTTAATATACTAAAGCTGGTAGACAATGTACCTACTAGAGGGAGCCGCGTACGGGACAAATGACTTCCCACGCTTTCAACCACGGAATTTGTAATTATAATAAATATATTACACCAAAAATTTAAGGGCAAAATCGAGTTGTTTACGTAATAAATATTTTTAAAAAAATAAAATTACTGAAACAATTCAAGTTTTAACTTATTTACGATAGGGATGCATTTCGCTGTTTAGAACAGCGGGATCGCCTTTTTTTTTTTTTTTTTTTTTGATCCCGCCCTTTTGAAGGCCGGGATCAAAAAAGTATATTTTCATGTGATCCCGCCCTTCACAAGGGCGGGATCACACTAAACGGTGACCAGCCGTTAACGGCTGGTCGCCGTTTGCTTTGGCCGGTCAAACGACCGGCCAAAGCTGCAAAAGAAGGCAGCCTTTTAGGCTGCCTTCTTTTGCTATTAGGCTCACTATTAGGCTTAGTCTTATTTTGAAATTTTGAATACCCACGGGATACTTGCACAACATTTCACCTATAAATTTTACTTGCCTGAGTTCATTAAAATTCACACTTCTTCATTTGCTCATTTTCTCATTTGCTTTTTATTTTGATATTTTCTCTTCTATTCATATTTCTTCTATTCAGACTTCTACTCCTCCATTCACAGGTTAATATATTTTTAACATTTTTTTAATTTATTTGTTAATTTAATTAGTATATTTTTTACTTGTTATTTGTTAGTTAGTTGGTTAGTTTAATTTGTTAATTTAATTGTTGAATTAAAAATTATACTTTGACACTTTTCACATGTTTAAGAAAATATAAAATAATATATTATTTAAAAAAAAATGTTACTTAATTAGTTTAATTTTTTACTCTAGCTATTTAATTAAAAAAATATGCACTTTGACCCCTAAAAGTTTAACAATTAGAAAAATATAAATTTTTAATATATTATTTTAAAATAAATTATTAGTTTGTTTGTTTGTTTTGTTAATTTAATTTGTTGATTTAGTTGGTTAGTTTAATTTATTAATTTAGTTGTTAAATTAAAAATTACACTTTGGCCCCTGAAATTTTTTCAATTAGAAAAATATCAAATTTTCAACCTATTATTTTAAAATAAATTGTTAGTTAGTTTCATTTTTGAATTTCGTTATTTAATTTGAAATGTATTTGTTTAATTTGTTAATTTAGTTGTTAAATTAAAAATTACACTTTCGCCCCTTTCACATGTGTAGGAAAATATAAATCAACATATTACATTTTTAGTTAGTTTAATTTTCTAATTTAGTTATTTAATTAAAAATATACACTTTGGCTCCTGAAATTTTGACAATTAGAAAAATATAAAATTAAAATACCTATTATTTGTTTAATTTGTTAATTTAGTTGTTAAATTAAAAATTATACTTTCGCCCCTTTCACATGTGTAGGAAAATATAAATCAACATATTACATTTTTAATTAGTTTAATTTTCTAATTTAGCTATTTAATTAAAAATATACACTTTGGCCCCTGAAATTTTGATAATTAGAAAAATATAAAATTAAAATAAATTGTTAGTAAGTTTAATTTATTTCTTAATTTGATTACTATATTTTGTACTTGTTTAATTATTTAGTTAATTTGTTTGTTAGTTAGTTTTTTTATTTTATTTAATTTGTTAATTCATTGGTTAATTTAATTTGTTAGTTTAGTTGTTTAATTTCTTAGTTAGTTTATTAGTTTAATTTGTTACTTTAGTTGTTTAATTAAAAATTATGCACTTTGGGCCCTAAAAATTTGAGTAAATTATACATGTGTGAGAAAAATACAAATTGAAATATAAATTATAATATATTATTTTTAAAAAAAAATATTATTTAGTGAATTAGTTTAAAATTTTAATTTAGTTGTTTAATTTTGAAAAATGCACTTTGGCCCCTCAAAATTGATAAATTACATGTGTGGAAAAATAAAAACTAAAATAGAAATTATAATAGATTATTTTAAAAAAAAAATGTTAGTTACTTAATTAGTTTATTTTTTAATGTGTTCGAAAAAATTAAATTGTTGACTAATTTAAAAACAAATAAAATGAAAAGGATTGAAAATGTACACGGTGAGAGATTTGTATCGTTCAATGGGACGTAACTGGCTTTTGGAAGACGAATTCTCATACTCTTTATATCCAAGAGTTCGTTACTCTTCACGGTCGGTTGCAAGGATGCGGGAGAAATACACTTATCGTGTCAACCAATCAGAGGTTATGGTGGACGGATGCAGACAATATAATATTCTAATAGTGCGTCAATTGGCCAGAAAAATGCCAATAGACACGCCGCATAATCTTCAAATGGTGTTGCATCACTATCGTGAAGAAAATAACCGAATGCAAATTCGAAGTTTTCGACATGAGTTTAAAACGACGGCACGTGAGCGTCTTGAACAAGGTTTGTTCGCCGAAGCGCGTACTTACATGAGACACGCAAAGAATTCTCAATATCAGTCAGATATTGAAATGTCTGATGATGAGAGTAATGTTTAATATTTTCACGTTGGTGAATTGTAGTTTAATTATGTATTTCCTTTGAAATCTAATGTATCATTTTTACATTAAATTATAATAATACTATTTCTACCAAACAACTGACTTTTTCTCTTTCAATTGATAGGTGATGTTGGGTTAGTTTTTTTTAATTTAAGGCTCGTGTACATAAGTTATAAAACATCATTTTTCATTAATTATCTTTTTAAAAAACTAATTTTTTTGTGAACTCTTAATTTGCAGTATAATATTTGTAAAGAAACTGTTCAGCCTATAATTTTCGTAATGTCTTCACATATTAATTCAAGTGAAGAAAGTTCATATGGTTTTTCAAGTAAGGAGAACTCATATGGTGTTTGGGGTTGGCATGGACCGTGGGATCACCAAAGATGTTGGGTTTTAAAACCATATTAAGATGATTACTGGAGTGATCAAGAGACCAACCCGATAGAGTATTGCGTCGGTCTACGCCAAGAATGGGAATATAGGGTGAATGAGTCTAACAACCTTGTATTTTGTTTGAGAAATCTTAATGCACCAGTTCCGCATCGTCGAAGTCTTCAGATGCCTCGACGATGTATAATTGATGACACAACCGAGATTGAAGATGCTATTACACGAATTCGCCTGGAGAATAATCGAATGTTGTTGCACAGAAATAGATATTATCTACTACAATTAGCCAATGAAATGGCTGCCGCAAGCAACAGAGCACTCTCTCCAAACGAATACCATAACGTGATAAATAACAATGAATATTTGTCTGAGGGGTACATGTCGAATGAAGAATAATTAATTTTTTGCTCTGGTATTTTATTTTTAAGTGTTTTTATTGTCACTATTTTCATGATATTATGTACTGTATTTCTTATGTACTGTCTTTGTTATGAGTTTTGTAACAAATATCGTTAAACATGTTTCTAATTTATGTAATATTTTTTTAATATAATATTTATGATTTTTTAACTTTAATTGCCTTTAATATTATATTGTTAGGAGTTGTTTCGTCTTTAATATTATATTGTTAGGAGTTGTTTTGCCTTTTTAAAAATCTTTCCGAAATGTTAGACATGTTGCTCGATCTCCCATTCAAATTCTGTATCTATTTGCGAAGTAATATATACAGTAGATCAACAGCTTTCTAAATCTCCAGACGTTACAAAAAAATGTATTTTACTAACTACATAAATTGCTATATAACTATATATTTTCAAAAAAATGTATTTACATTCCTATAACTAAACTATCAACTACATAACTAATTATGTACCGCAAGGTCTCCGACGGACGTTCCTTCGCCCTCGTCATTGTGCAATAGGAGGTTCTTCAGCCTTCTCATGAAATTGTGTAACTTGTCCAAAGTTTGTGAACACCTGATGCATACTCCCCGGGATGGCATCGACGTCGTCCTCGAACCACGGCACCGGCGACACTTGTCTTTGCAATCTTGTGGGTTCAACAAATGCCACCGGAGGAATGACGCCTGGAGTTGAAATAATCTCATCCATCTCTAGAGTGACGAATGATGATGACGGGTGTGTACCTAGCTATGATGCGTAATGCGAATAAGGGTCACGCATCTGGTACACGTTGGATGGCCCAGCATCATCACCCATGCCGTACGCACTAGATGATTCGGCATGAGCGCCCATGCCGTACGTACTAGATGATCCGGCATAAGCACCTATGCCGTACGATGTAGAAGGTTCGGCATCGCCCACACTACTTGGACGATAGGCATAAGAAGTCCATGGCTGAGGAGCAGCCTGAGGAGATGAAGGAACGTCAGCTGCCACATGGCGCGGTACTCCTCGGTGCATCCTCCCAATGGTGCCATCATTGATGGCATGAGCCAACGCGATACCTGATTCCGCAGTACCCGACCGTAGAGTTAGATGACTCAAGCGTATCAGGTTCGATACCTCCGTATCCTACGAAACACATATAATCGTTTAATTAATACATGAATAATAACAACATAATTAAACTCATATAACTAAACAGATGGTACAGTCAATGTGATCATACATCTAATCCCAGTCGTCCTCCTATTGGTAGATACCCAAACTGAGGTTAGTACGCCGGGTTGACCAAAAATCTTTGTGTGATTCGCCAATACCAGTCTATGTATTCTTGGTCAATCCTTATCCCTTGCTCGAAGTTGCCGACATCTGGTGCTTGTCGATTATTCCACGCAACTATAGGTGCATGGTGATGGTCAGCCCAGTTTGCACGGAAGTATCCTCGTCGAGTAATTTTGTGCAAGTTCCTGTCCATAATTACCGGTTCAGGAACCCCTTGGCGATAATCAAACTGTCGTAGCACGCACAGGGGATACGTGTACTCGACAATCTCATAGCAAATTAGGGGCAACTTTGCCATCCAAATATCTTCTTCATCTCTAGTATATGGAGGCAAAGTCGGCAAGGTATAGGGCATCCAAATGACCTGTAAAATAAAATATAAATAAATAAATAAATTAAAATTTCGATATAAGTAAATAAATAACCTCGTCATTCTTCAAGCGATCTAACTGATCGCGATACACCACCAAAATATGTATCGGCAAATTATCCAAATTAAATTCAAGAGTCCACCTGTACACCAAAAATATAAATCATAAGTTTAATATCCATAAATAAATATCCATTACATGATAAATGAAATTAAAAAGAAAATACTAATTACTTACCAAGAACCCCCCGGAGCAGCTGGGAACTTCAAGTCGTCGCCGTAGTCGAGCTCTCCGAATGATATATTATAGTCGGGGAAAGGGACAACTTCAGGCCGAAACCTTGGAAATCGCTCCCAAGCCCAACACTCCCAACAAAAATAGGCACCCGGCAATGTGTTTCGTGTTAGGCTTCGTCGCCTTACAGAGCTCGCGGTAGAGGATCGCTAAGGTCGTACTGCCCCAGCTATACTTGACGAAAGGTGTCAAGTCACGCAGCAGTAGGAGGTAGGCTAGCTTAACTCTGTTGTGTGATTTATCAGAAAACAACATCTCACCAAGCACAATCAAGCAATATGCACGTGCGTAGCAATGCATAACCTCCTCGTCGCCCTCGTCAGAAACTCTAGCATAGGTATCCCGTAACCACTTGAGCATCAAAGACCCATTCCTAATCTTATCCACTGGTGGTTCCACTCCGAGTAGCTCGCCGCAGAGTCTCTGCCAGACGGTATCCCCATGCGAGTCATCATTCTGGATAACTGGCAACCCATGCACGGGTAACCCCAATAAGACGGTCACGTCCTGCAGTGTGACAGTCATCTCCCCGACAGGTAGATGGAAAGTGTGCGTCTCCGGACGCCATCTCTCTACCAACGCGATTATGAGGGCCCTATCTAACCTCTTCGGCCACAACCTAAATGGGCCGTACAAACCGACTGATTCTATTAACTGTATAACTCGAGGGAGAATATTTTCTCTCCATTCCCCTACATCATGTCCAACACAGTCAAAAGTACTGATATCCTGAAACATTTAATGAGACAGAATAAATAGCATTAAAAAATTAAAAAACTAAAAAAAAAAAAATGCAATAACCTAAATGTTTACCTGCGCTAACCAAACTAGTTCGGACCTGTGCTCCCTCTGTTGGTGTAGAACTGAAGTATCTTCAGGCCCAGGATGCATAGCTGAAATTTTTTCCCACAACACTTGTGATAAATTTGTTAGTACGAAATTAAAATTTAATCATATTTATAAACAAAATATAAGATTCATTATAAAGAAATGTGCGCGACAAGTGCATAGAATTTATAATACATAAAAGTTGACATAACAAAAAAATAAAGTAGTATAAACATTCATTACAATAAACCGACAAGATCAATTGGGTGCATGGCGGGGTCGGGATGGACATTTTCGCCTATCATGTCTAGTTTGGGAACATAAACCGCAACGATTTGTCATTGTTCTGCGCGACTGATCCATCTCGTTTTGAATGCGAGTGGAATTTGGTCGACCACGATGCACAACTTGAAGTCTGTCATCGTCTGGAATGAGGTTCGAAAAATTGGTCTCTGGCCAGTAGTCCTCATGAATAATCGGCCGAAACGAAGACTCCTATGCCATCAATTGGTTTGTCATTGTATACTCAACTGCAATATAGCGGAATGCATTAACTCCACTATACTCCGTGGTTGCAAGCATATGGGAGCACGGATATCGCCAAATTTTAAACTTGCCACATGTGCAATCAGCGTTATCCCTTAATGTGACTTCATGAGGAATCAAGCCCCCAGTAAGAGTTTTTCTAGTTTTCACATGGAAGATCATATTCTCTCTAGAAAAAAAATTCATATTTAGTTGTTAAATTATGTCGTAATAATTATAAGTAACGTGAAAAAATAATAATGAATACTAAATTACCGATTAAATATTTGAATCTCGTATGTTTTAGACTTGGCTTGAGATATCTGTATTTTATCAACGATGTGTTTAGCATATACGTAACCGTCAGCTGAGTCCTTTAAAGTTTGTTGTCGACCAATATCAAAGTATTTAACCATCCTGTAGAACGTAATCTTGACGGCTGCAGTTATTGGAACATTTCTTGCACCCTTCAAACAGTTGTTAAATACCTCTGCGTAATTGGTCGTCATGACTCCCCAACGCTTACCATTGTCGTGTGCCCTGGTCCATTTGTAAGGTGCATGATTGCTCAACCATGCATGCGCCTGAACATCAATTTTTTTGATCTCTTCCATGATAGCATCGTATTTTCGAATTTGTGTTGCAGCACCTGCATTCGAAGCAAGATCTTTGAGATGCTGATTTTTAGCAATTTTATTGAAATTGCTACAAAGGTGCCGCAAACAAAATCGATGATATCGGAGGGGCTCGTTATGTTGATTAAGCCAAATATTATCAACTGCATTAATAATGCCGGCGTGTCTGTCAGATATCAATGTAACCTCAGGACGATCACCGACAATATGACGCTTAAGCATGTAGATGAACCATCGCCAACATCGGTAATCCTCCGTCGGTACGATTACAAAAGCCAATGGGTAGCACTTGTTGG
Source organism: Eucommia ulmoides (assembly GCA_016647705.1). NCBI lineage: Eukaryota > Viridiplantae > Streptophyta > Magnoliopsida > Garryales > Eucommiaceae > Eucommia > Eucommia ulmoides. The sequence goes on from CM028336.1 coordinate 2,051,882, forward strand.
ACGACGTCATTCCAATGGCGATTAAAATCTTTCCCTCATATTTACCATACAAATGGGTCCCGTCAATGGTGATTACAGGGGGACAATAACGCCATCCGTCAACTGAAGCTTTGAATGCCCAAAATACCATGTCGAACATCCTATAGCCAGGCATATCAGTCGACACAGTGCTCCACTCGACAATCGTACCCGCATTGTAGTGCTGCAATGCTACCATTAACTTCGGTAACTTCCGATATGATTCATCCCAATCTCCGAACAAGGTCTCAATGGCTTTAGATCTAGCCAACCAAGTTTTTCGATAGGAGATAGTGTATCCATGAGCCTCCTTCACGTAAGCCACAATGACGCCAATCTTCAATTCTGGATCCTGTTCGACTTGTTCAAGTATTAGGTTCGAAATGAGTGCAGAATCCAAATTTTTATGATCTACAGCAGTATGATTATAGAAACATGTGTGTTGCCCCTCATACTGTGTAATCTCAAACATACCGTGACTTTTTTTCCTCCCCGCCCGCAACCTCCAATCGCATCCATGCGAACAATTAATCGACCAGAGCTTCTTGTTCGTTTGCGAGACATAAAACTCTTTGTTCTTCTTCAAGTGGTAAAATTTGACGGCCTACTGGACATGTTCCTTGTCCTTAAAGACCATACCAGTACGAAATTCGTCCATCTCCGGTGTCCAAAAATTCTTCCGTAACTTCGGCTCGTATTTCGCCAAGTCATCGTCGTCAACCCAATCCAAGTTATTGAAAAATAAAATTATATTGTCCAACTCCAATTGCTGATTTTGACCCCCTTGCCCGCTAGGCCCAGCATCTAGATCTTCGTCTGGCTGAAACGCAACATCCGCATCTAACTCTTCTTCTGACACATCGTGGCGACTATCAATTGTATCAAAGTCACCACCATAATTACTTGTGTTATCTTGCGGCGGACTACTCGGCGAATAATGGTGATGTGGAAGAGCAGAGCTGGTGCCATGACCACGGTCAATCATACTATGAGAATAATCTTACTCTGGAATATAGGGGAGTGGGACGGTGTAATTAGACTCAAGTAATTGGGGGTGCAATATAGGAGTATTGTGGGAATGATATTGTTCTAGACTGTAAGGGGGTGAGATAGTTTAATTAGACTAGACTGCTTGGGAAACGGTGCCAAAAAATTGCCCGTCAGATTGGGTACTATACGGATTTAAACTCTGGGTCATTAAGTTGGTAAAATGACCACTTGGGGGAAAAAAATTTGGACCATCATCAAATGCCCGTTCTATCTCTACATACACTCTAACAGCAAGAAGCGAGGGTATATAAAGAGGTAACTCAAGCACTTGGTTTAATGCTGAGTCATCCTCGATAGAAAATAAGGTATATTTATAGTTCGACCCGAAAAGAGCCATCGACATCCTACACTTTAGTTTCAAAATTCCAGTCACCCCATCTTCAAGAACATATGGTTTTAGCATCTCAATTAATTCATTTAAGGTTGTTCCCCTACGGACAACCAAAGATTTTACAACTGATGTACTATAACAAACCCCGAACTCCGTACCTTCCAATATTCTACCACCCCAATACAATAACAACCGAACGTGATCCATTTCAAGCGGCTATCATTTGACAAGGCAAAACAAAACAAGAAAATAATATCGTCAATTAAAACTCAATCACAAAAGTATGTTGGTTTATAGTGTTCATTTTTTATGGGTTTGAGTAATTTATTTTCAATCCTTAATATTTTACTTATTTTGAATTTATTTAATAATTATTTTAACTTTAACTCTAAATCGAATATAAATTCCACGTCAAGTTAATATCAACTAAATAGATTCAATTAATTTGAGGAATAAAAGTGTACAATTTGTACGTCATATTCCAATATTTATAGTGTTAATTTTTTATGGATTTCAGTAATTTATTTTCAATCTTAACATTTTACTTACCAATATAACGAGTTTAATAAACTAATCAAAAATTATTTTATATAAGTTTAAACAAATACATTTTAAATTAAATAACGAAATTCAAAAAATGAAACTAACTAACAATTTATTTTAAAACAATAGGTATTTTAATTTTATATTTTTCTAATTATCAAAATTTCAGGGATAAAAGTGTATATTTTTAATTAAATAACTAAATTAGAAAATTAAACTAACTAAAAATGTAATATGTTGATTTATATTTTCCTATACATGTAAAAGGGGCGAAAGTGTAATTTTTAATTTAACAACTAAATTAACAAATTAAAATTAAAATAGGTATTTTAATTTTCTATTTTTCTAATTATCAAATTTTTAGGGGCCAAAGTGTATATTTTTAATTAAATAGCTAAATTTGAAAATTAAACTGACTAAAAATGTAATATGTTGATTTATATTTTCCAACACAAGTGAAAGGGGCAAAAGTGTAATTTTTAATTTAACAAATAAATTAACAAATTAAACAAACAATAGGTATTTTAATTTTATATTTTTCTAATTGTCAAAATTTCAGGGGCAAAGTGTATATTTTTAATTAAATAGCTAAATTTGAAAATTAAACTAACTAAAAATGTAATATGTTCATTTATATTTTCCTACACATGGAAAAGGGGCGAAATTGTAATTTTTAATTTAACAACTAAATTAACAAATTAAAATTAAAATAGGTATTTTAATTTTATATTTTTCTAATTGTCAAATTTTCAAGGGCCAAAGTGTATATTTTTAATTAAATAGCTAAATTAGAAAATTAAACTAACAAAAAAAGTAATATGTTGATTTATATTTTCCTATAAATGTAAAAGGGGCGAAAGTATAATTTCTAATTTAACAACTAAATTAACAAATTAAACACATAATACGTATTTTAATTTTATATTTTTCTAATTGTCAAATTTTCAGGGGCCAAAGTGTATATTTTTAATTAAATAGCTAAATTAGAAAATTAAACTAACTAAAAATGTAATATGTTGATTTATATTTTCCTACACATGTGAAAGGGGCGAAAGTATAATTTTTAATTTAACAACTAAATTAACAAATTAAACAAATAATAGGTATTTTAATTTTATATTTTTCTAATTGTCAAATTTTCAGGGGCCAAAGTGTATAATTTTAATTAAATAGCTAAATTAGAAAATTAAACTAACTAAAAATGTAATATGTTGATTTATATTTTCCAACACAAGTGAAAGGGGCAAAAGTATAATTTTTAATTTAAGAACTAAATTAACAAATTAAACAAATAATAGGTATTTTAATTTTATATTTTTTTAATTGTCAAAATTTCAGGGGCCAAAGTGTATATTTTTAATTAAATAGCTAAATTAGAAAATGAAACTAACTAAAAATGTAATATGTTGATTTATATTTTCCTACACATGTAAAATGGGCAAAAGTGTAATTTTTAATTTAACAACTAAATTAAAAAATTAAACAAATAATAGGTATTTTAATTTTATATTTTTCTAATTGTCAAATTTTCAGGGGCCAAAGTGTATATTTTTAATTAAATAGCTAAATTAGAAAATTAAACTAACTAAAAATGTAATATGTTGATTGATATTTTCCTACACATGTGAAAGGGGCGAAAGAGTAATTTTTAATTTAACAACTAAATTAACAAATTAAACAAATAATAGGTATTTTAATTTTACATTTTTCTAATTATTAAATTTTTATGGGCCAAAGTGTATATTTTAATTAAATAGCTAAATTTGAAAATTAAACTAACTAAAAATGTAATATGTTGATTTATATTTTCCTACACATGTGAAAGGGGCGAAAGTGTGATTTTTAATTTAACAACTAAATTAAAAAATTAAACAAGTAATAGGTATTTTAATTTTATATTTTTCTAATTGTCAAATTTTTAGGGGCCAAAGTATATATTTTTAATTAAATAGCTAAATTAGAAAACTAAACTAACTAAAAATGTAATACGTTGATTTATATTTTCCAACACATGTGAAAGGGGCAAAAGTGTAATTTTTAATTTAACAACTAAATTAACAAATTAAACAAATAATAGGTATTTTAATTTTATATTTTTCTAATTATTAAATTTTTAGGGGCCAACGTGTATATTTTTAATTAAATAGCTAAATTAGATAATTAAACTAACTAAAAATGTAATATTTTGATTTATAGTTTCAAACACATGTGAAAGGGGCGAAAGTGTAATTTTTAATTTAACAACTAAATTAACAAATTAAACAAATAATAGGTATTTTAATTTCACATTTTTCTAATTGTCAAAATTTCAGGGGCCAAAGTGTATATTTTTAATTAAATAACTAAATTAGAAAATTAAACTAACTAAAAATATAATACGTTGATTTATATTTTCCAACACAAGTGAAAGGGGCAAAAGTGTAATTTTTAATTTAGCAACTAAATTAACAAATTAAACAAATAATAGATATTTTAATTTCATATTTTTCTAATTGTCAAAATTTCAGGGGACAAAGTGTATATTTTTAATTAAATAGCTAAATTAGAAAATTAAACTAACTAAAAATGTAATACGTTGATTTATATTTTCCTACACATGTGAAATGGGCGAAAGTGTAATTTTTAATTTAACAACTAAATTAAAAAATTAAACAAATAATAGATATTTTAATTTTATATTTTTCTAATTGTCAAATTTTTAGGAGCCAAAGTGTATATTTTTAATTAAATAGTTAAATTTGAAAATTAAACTAACTAAAAATGTAATATCTTGATTTATATTTTCCAACACAAGTGAAAGGGGCAAAAGTGTAATTTTTAATTTAACAACTAAATTAACAAATTAAACAAATAATAGGTATTTTAACTTCATATTTTTCTAATTGTCAAAATTTCAAGGGCCAAAGTGTATATTTTTAATTAAATAGCTAAATTAGAAAATTAAACTAATTAAAAATGTAATATGTTGATTTATATTTTCCTACACATGAGAAAGGGGCGAAAGAGTAATTTTTAATTTAACAACTAAATTAACAAATTAAACAAATAATAGATATTTTAATTTTATATTTTTCTAATTTTCAAATTTTCAGGGGCCAAAGTGTATAATTTTAATTAAATAGCTAAATTAGAAAATTAAACTAACTTAAAATATAATATGTTGATTTATATTTTTCTACACATGTGAAAGGATCGAAAGTATAATTTTTAATTTAACAATTAAATTAACAAATTAAACAAATAATAGGTATTTTAATTTTATATTTTTCTAATTTTCATATTTTCAGGAGTCAAAGTGTTTATTTTTAATTAAATAGCTAAACTAGAAAATTAAATTAACTAAAAATGTAATACGTTGATTTATATTTTCCAACACAAGTGAAATGGACAAAAGTGTAATTTTTAATTTAAAATTTTTTAATTTAACAACTAAATTAACAAATTAAACAAAAAATAGGTATTTTAATTTTATATTTTTCTAATTATCAAAATTTCATAGGCCAAAGTGTATAATTTTAATTAAATAGCTAAATTAGAAAATTAAATTAACTAAAAATATAATAGGTTGATTTATATTTTTCTACACATGTGAAAGGGACGAAAGTATAATTTTTAATTTAACAATTAAATTAACAAATTAAACAAATAATAGGTATTTTAATTTTATATTTTTCTAATTGTCAAAATTTCAGGGGTCGAAGTGTATATTTTTAATTAAATAGCTAAATTAGAAAATTAAATTAACTAAAAATGTAATATGTTGATTTATATTTTCCTACACATGTGAAAGGGGCCAAAGTGTAATTTTTAATGAACAATTAAATTAACAAATTAAACAAATAATAGGTATTTTAATTTTATATTTATCTTTTTATCAAAATTTCAGCGGCCAAAGTGTATTTTTAATTAAATAGCTAAATTAGAAAATTAAACTAATTAAAAATATAATATGTTGATTTATATTTTTCTACACATGTGAAAGGGGCGAAAGTATAATTTTTAATTTAACAATTAAATTAACAAATTAAACAAATAATATGTATTTTAATTTTATATTTTTCTAATTGTCAAATTTTTAGGGGCCAAAGTGTATATTTTAAATTAAATAGATAAATTAGAAAATTAAATTAACTAAAAATGTAATGTGTTGATTTATATTTTCCTACACATGTGAAAGGGGCCAAAATGTAATTTTTAATTAACAACTAAATTAACAAATTAAACAAATAATAGGTATTTTAATTTTTTATTTTTCTTTTTATCGAAATTTCAACGGCCAAAGTGTATTGTTAATTAAATAGCTAAATTAGATGATTAAATTAACTAAAAATATAATATGTTGATTTATATTTTTCTACACATGTGAAAGGGGCGAAAGTATAATTTTTAATTTAACAATTAAATTAACAAATTAAACAAATAATAAATATTTTAATTTTATATTTTTCTAATTGTCAAATTTTCAGGAGCCAAAGTGTATATTTTTAATTAAATAGCTAAATTAGAAAATTAAAGTAATTAAAAATGTAATATGTTGATTTATCTTTTCCTACACATGAGAAAGGGGCAAAAGTATAATTTTTAATTTAACAACTAAATTAACAAATTAAACAAATAATAGGTATTTTAATTTTATATTTTTCTAAATTTCAAATTTTCAAGGACCAAAGTGTATATTTTTAATTAAATAGCTAAATTTCAAATTTTCAAGGGCCAAAATGTATATTTTTAATCAAATTTTTAAGGCATACTTGGTGGCTGTTGCGATTACTGAAGCCCAACAATCCTACTAGTAGTGCTAGTGTTACAAATAGGGTTCGGAATGTCAAGCTAATGATACCAGAAATGCAAGCGTTGCTTCAGTAAAGGTGCTTTTAGGTTAGACATTTGAAGAAATAATTTTATTTAGAAAAAGTATTTGTACAATGTTCTGAATCAATTCCCTTCGTTCGCCCATTTTCACAAGTTTCTCCTATTTTTTATTTCTTTTTACTTTTGTACAGATGAAAAAAGAAATTCTATCTCTTATTACTGCGGTGGCGAAGAATCAATTTTTCACTATATTTATTCAATTTTCTAATTCTTCTTCCAAGTGCAGGATAACCTCAAGGGGTTGTGGGTTTTTTTCAACCATTTTTTTTAATTACAAATCCGTCTTCTAAATCAAATTCCTTCTACAAATTCCTAACCCAAACGCAATCTAAATAGTTTTTGGTGTTCAATACCACTCTCTTTTGTTTTAAATGTCAAAAAGCATCTAATGAGGTAATATCTTTATGGGTGAAGTTGAGTTTATGGAGTTCGGAATGAGAGACTAACATCGTCCCTTTCTTTAGTGTTATTGTTAGGATTATTGTTGAATGATCATTAAGTTCATGAACATTTGTTCTGTAGTAATTGTTGACCTCTTTATATGTTTTTTTTTTCCTGTTCATTGTGTAATTATCAATGGCCAATTCAGTATTGATTCATACTGCAATCTTTATCTATTGTCATATTTTCGAATTTCATGGTTTCATTTGGATCGAGGCAACAATGCAGACAAGAGGGTTTGATACAACTAGAAGATTCTTTCTCAACACCGTTCAGGTAAGATTGTCTGAGAATTGTGATCTTACTTTGGCATTCTGTTTAGATCTGCTTTGGTATTTGCCTGGAATGTGTAGATTTTTCCATTACGAAAAGCAATGAAGTGGGATAGTGTTGTCACGTTCTCTTCTCCTTCTTCCAAAGGCTTTGTGTTTCCTGCGGATGATTTTGGGCTGGCCATGGAAGCTAGCAATGGCTCAACGAAACCATGGTATACTTTGAGGTAATCGTTAAAATTGCGCTTATGAATACACTTTCTTTCGGTTTTTTGATTTTACTTCAAATATATCTTGCACTATGAGATTGCTATTCTGTTTTGTGAAATTGGCCACTGATACTCTTGGTATCACTTTAGGAAGAAGCCTTCTTTGCTACAAAAATAACTGGAAATCCCAAACACCAAAAAGAAATGAAAACAATGCCCCCAAACGACTGCGAAAGGAAAATAAAACTAGAGTTCAGCCTACAAAGACATAGCTCTTGAATCCTACATTGATGTTGGGCCCTCTGATATGCGTTCGCAGTGGTACTTGATTTTGGGCAATACATAAAATCTAGGGGAATCCTCGTCTTTTGAGAGCGAGTTAGGTCCATTGGGTCTCCATATGTCCTTTTAAAACAAAAAGTAAGTTACAATTGTATGGCACTTGGCACCATGAGTGACATAGCTAGAACCATAGCTAATCTTTCACAAAAAATTACAAAATAATGTATCACGGAATTGGCTTATAGCAAAGTATGTTAGATTCTGATTAGATATCATCGAATCGCTCGAGCCTTCTTGGTAAACAATTCAATACTACCTGGATAGCCACATGGATCTTGTCTTTCGTACATCTCTTTTCATAAAACACATTTTCACATAACTATTGAGAGAGAATTTTCTGGAAAAATTTTGGCTAAGAGAAAATTTCCATCTTGCAAAAGTTTCTTAAAAGTTTGGCATTTGGAGTGAATGTTTCACTTCATAAATAGAAGTTAGTATCATAAAAACCTGAAATCTATGTACAACAAAAGACATCTCGTACACAACAATAAACTTAACTAAAAACATAGCAGACATCTTATAGGAAATATACTTGCAATAAAATACTATGTCATAATGAGGTTTAATACTCTGCATAAAAGCGTAGATCATAAATAAGAATTAATTAGGATTGATATGGAGTATAGCGTGCTATCAAATAACCACTTCTCAGTCTTAGTTAATGGTAGGGGTGGTCATGGGCTCGGGGGCCCATCCAACCTGAACAGTCTGATCCTATTTTTTTAGGACTTGGGCTTTGGCTTTGAGCCCATGGGTAGGGCCTGAGCCTAAGTGTTAGGACCCGATTAATTTAAGGGCTGGATTTGGACAAGGTCAAAATATTTTAGGATCGGCTTGACCCAACCCGAAGAATAATTAAAAAAAATAAAATTATACACACCCACATTTAGGACACCTAATCTAATTCATTCTCTCCCCCCCCCCCCAAAAAAAAAAAAAAAAAAAAAAAAAAAAACTCCTGCCGCTGCGCTGAGAAGAGAGAGTGAGAGGTGAGAGCTCATATCTCTATTCCCTACCATAATCCTAATCTCACTCTTCTATTTCCTGCCCAGCCGTTGCTGCACTGAGAGGACCGTTCACCCGTCGACCTTTCATCTGTCAACCGCTCATCCACTTCAAAAGTTGACAATTAATCATTCCCCTAATTGTAAACTCTCCCTCTCATACTCTCTCTCTCCTCCCTCAGCCTTTCTGTTTTACTTTTCCCGCATTCAATTGCAGAGCTTTGTCAACAGGTCGCAAGAGAAGGTAAAAAACCTACCATTTTTCTTTTGAATTTAGGGTTTCTGTAGCATCGATCGTTTGAAATCGGTCAGTTTTTGCTGAATCTTTGGTTCGATTGCCTGTAAAAGTAAAGAATTTCAAGTTATTGAAGTTTGATCTTTGATGTTGAATTGGTCTGCTTAATCCTGAAATGAAAATGCTATTATGTTGTTGAAGCGAAAGTGGAGAAGAAACATTCGAGATTTTTTTCCCTCGTTGATCCTAGCTTTTTCCGACTTGGAATCCTTATTTATTTCATTTGTTTAAATATGTTCTTCACAATAGATAGTATCTGAGATTTCAAAGCGTTGAGCTGGAGAAAAACAATAAGTTGTATCCTCAGTATTTACTTTTTATATTAATACTAGCATGAAGGCACGGGTTTTAAATTTATTATTATTAAATATATAATTAATTTAATATAAAAATAATGTTATTTATTAAATACAAAAAATAACTAAATTTATTAACAGAGTCCTCTTAATTTTTTCAACACTCCCAGATCTCATTGTCTCGAAACAGTAACTAAAACAAAACTATACAATACAAATTTAAATATAAAAAACAATCAATGAGCCGCAAGTGCTAAAAAAAAAAAAAAAACTATACAATACAAATTTAAATATAAAAAACAATCACTGAGCCGTAGGTGCGCACAACAAAAAATAAAAAAATTAACAACAATATCATAATCAACTTCTGACTAAAACCACTTAAATATTAGAATCAACTTGTGACCAAAATTACTAAAATCTACTTGCAAATTTCAACTATTTGCAAATAAAACGCCATTCCAGTCAACAATTTACGCATTAGTTTTCCCCCAATTAAGCATTACCACAAAACACAATACTTAAATGATGATGGTGGTAATAAAGCAGTATGAATCTATCTTAAAAATTGAGCATCCATTAAAATCAAACAAACAATATACATTAGCACACATATTGATACACCAATAATGCAAATTTGGAGAGAGAGAGAGAGTACTTGGAGTTGGTGATATCGGTGAAGAGGGCAAGAGATGAGCTTTGACCATATTTCGCCACCATCCCGTGGGCCCTCGCCACCTCCACCCCTAGATTGATATTGTTCATCATTTGTACAAAAGGGAAAAAATTTTAGTACTGATAATCTGGAGGCAAAATGGAAGAATTCGGTTACGTTTAAGATTTTTACATGCGTTCATTTTTAATTGCAATTCGAAAACTCCAATTCGCATTAAAACAAATGCTACCTAAGTGATTTTTGGAGGAACAAAAACATAAATTGAAGAGCAAAAACACTAAACAAATACCACTGTAGTGTTTCTGTCCCAAATTTTTGTTTGTATTCCCAGTTTTCTAGGAACATAAACAAAAGTATTGTAACAAAAAGAGTAAAAAAAAAATGTTTGGGGATTCGAAACTTAAGGTTGAGGTTAGTTAAACATAGCTAAAAAATGGTATGTTAATTAAGAAACGACATTGCTTCAACTCCAGGGGTCACCCTCCAAGTATCAATTGGAGATTCTAAAATTGAATAAGAAATAAATCAAAAATAAAATAAAAATCGAAGTAATAAGCAATCGAAGAAACAGTTGAAATCGAAGTATAGTGCCGACAGCCGAGACAGACAACGATGCAAATTTTAATTAGAAACATTTAATTAAATAATTAAGGAATATTATTTAATTAAGGAATAAATTAAATATGATATAAAGTAATGGGTTGTTTTGTTTTTTTCTCAATATTTAAAGAATTAAGAAATATATAAAAAATGTATGTTTATTTTTTTATAACTCAATAAACCATTCATTTTTTATATTAATTAATCAATTCTCACTAATTAATATGCTTTTATATTCTCACTAATTGCTATGTCTAATTAAGGAATTGTGTAATTGTTCAATTATGTAATTAAATTAATTAAGGAAAATTGATTCAACCTTTTACCAAAATTGATTTTTTTATGTTTGTCCTAATCAGCATTTATTTGTTCTCGTCAATATTTTGTTTGTCCTAGTCATATTTTGTTTGTCCTAGTCATAAGTTTGTCCTAATCAGCCAAAAAGCCGCCCTGTTTTATTTTATATATATATATATATATATATATAGGGCTAGGGGCCCTATGGCTGGGCTTTAGGCCTAATTAATTTTTATAGGGCCGGACTTGGGCATAAAAGTAAGGCCCGACCATAGGGCCGGGTCGGACTAGAGCCTAACATTTTTTTGTAATACCCTAGTCAAAGCCTGGCCCGACCCATAACCAGCCCTAGTTAATGAGGGTGCAAGTGGTTTCTTCAGCTTTCAGAGACGTTTGAGACAAGGGGATCTTCTATCGCCTAGCTTATTCATCATTGTTGAGGAAGTTTTCTCAAGGGGCATTAAAGAGATGTCAGCTAAAGGAGATATTCAAGAATTCTCTTTCAATTTCGCATCTTTTGTGTGTGTGTATGTATGTCCGTGGATAATTTTACGAAATTCCTAATATTTTGAGGCATGTTCGGGTTAGATGGTAAATGTGGACTAAAGCCAAATCTTTTTTCCGGATAATCTTGCTCTTTCTCACATAACTTGGATTCTAAGGCATATAGGATTCAAAAGTGGTGAATTTTCTTTTGTCTATCTGGGATGCCCTATGTATGAAGGAAGGGAAAAAAATATTCTCTTTGAAGACATTCTAAGGAAGATTAGACATAAAAGTTGCTGGTTGGCAAGGAAAATTGCTCTCTAGTGGCGGTCATCTAATTCTTTTGAAGCATGTTCTTTAGAGCATGACTTTCTACCTGTTTTTGGCAATATCTCCACCGATCTCTATAATTCGAGAAGTTGAAAAGATTTTAGCCAAGTTTTTTTGGGGATTTACCCCTGGAATTTTTTTTTGCATTGGAAGTGTTGGAGCAAGATTTGTTTTCCTATTGATTACGGTGGCCTGGAGATTAGAGATTATCAGGATGTCATCTGGGCTTTTAGATGAAACTTTGGTGGACATTTAGAGAAGGATCAACTCTATGGGCTCGGTTATGAAAAATAAGTACAACATATCCGGTCTAGCAACAAAATGTAGGAATTTCTCTTTCCAGAGCCATGTTTGGGGAGCTCTGCTTGAATGTAAATTTTATGCTGAAGACCACATTCAATTCTTGATAGGAAAAAAGTGTCTCTCTTTTTTGTGGGACGTCTGGTTGAACTCAGTTCTGCTCGGTGAAGTCGTCATGCTTGACTTGAGTTTGTCGAAGCTTCTAGTCCAAGATGTCCGTTTAGCTAACGGTGAGTGAGGCATGCAACTTATTCAAACTCGTATCCCTGAAGACTGTGATAGAATTGGGAAATATTCAAGTTCTTAATGGTTCGGATTAGGATGTCATGACTTGGATTCCTACCAACTCTGGAGAATTTTCGATGAATTTTGTCTGGGAATTGGTTAGAAAACATCAAGATGCTTATCTGTTCTTTGATAAGATTTGGCACAATTTCTTTCCCATAAAATTTTCCATCTTTATGTGGAGGCTCCTTCATCACATCGCTCCAATTGATGAGGCAATACAACAAAAAGACGTGAAGATCGTTTCCCGGTGTAATTGTTGTTATAGGCCTCAGGTTGAATATTTGAGTCAACTATTTTCATAAGGGGATCTAGCTAATTTCGTGTGGTATGCTTTTGGAGCGACATCTTGGAATGACGACATGTTTGGTAGTTTAGTTGGATGGTGACAACATCAGAGTTCGTCCCATCTTAAAAAAATTTATAACACTTTTATTCCTTCGATGCGTTGCTGGAAAATTTGAAAAATGTGTAACAAGACCAGATTTGAAGGGATCAAATGTGATGTTCAAAAGGTTCTCATAAGCATTCACCAGACATTAAGTTAAAATTGCTCGATCCCTGGTGAAAAAACCAAAATCTAAGTTTCAGTTGGTTTATTGAAATCCTCTTCGTGATAGAATCATGATTAATTTTGATAAAAGCTCTAGAGGAAACCCAAGCGTAATTGGCGGATGAGGTACTTTTCGTAATCCTAATGGGTTTTTGCTGTTCGGCTTTGCTAAATTTTTTGGCTTCGGCTCCAATTTACTCACATGAACCAAAACCTTTTGGACAACGCTTCAGTATTGTGTTGATTTTCAGTGGTTTGCTTTGGATATTCTCAGTTACAATGCCCCACTAGTAGATTTGGTTGTTGGTAGAACTAAAGTCCCTCGGCATTTAAAGTCGCTCATTAGGATTATCAAGGATTTGGCTGCTAAGGTTCAAGTTTCTATCTCGCATTCCTACATGGAAGCTAACACCCCTGGTGATATGTTAGTTAAGTTAGGCGGTGTTGGAGATAATCGAACTTTTTGTTCTGGATCAGAATGCCCGGCTTCTGTTCATGGATGCTTAAGACTGGATAGACTTCGTTTCCTGAACATTCGGTAGACTAGAGAAATGTCTTAATTCTTTTTGGCTTGAAGAGGTTGTCCTCTTTTTCAACTTGTTTTGCATTTGTAGTTTTGTTCAGAGGTTAGGTCTTGTCTCTTTCTGTGATTTGTTCTCTTGGATTCATCTAATATTATTTCTCCTCGTTTCGCCCAGGTTTAAAAAAATGTTAGATTCTGATTAGATATTATTGAATTGCTCGTGCTTCTCGGTAAACAATTCAATACTACTAGAATAGCCACATGGATCTTGTCTTTCATAACTATCTTTTCAACAAAACACATTTTCACATAACTATAGAAAGATAATTTTCTAGAAAAATTATTGCAAACGGAAAAAAAATTCGTTAACGTAAAATTTTCTAACAAGTAAGAAATTCAACATTTGGAGTGATCGTTTCACTTCGTTAATAGAAGCTAGTATCATAAAAACTTGGAATTTATGTACAACAAAAGACTTCTCATACACAACACTAAACTTAATTGAAAATATAGTAGGATCAAGCATTTCAACCATGGTATGAAATACACCTGCAATAAAGCACTAATATCAATAATGTGGTTTAATAGTATGCATGAAGGCGTAGATCAGAAATAAGAATTAATTAGGATCCATTTGATATTCCAAAATTCAAACTCCAATTTGGATTTTTAGAATCATTTGAATTATGGTCTTTTTATTTATGATTAAGACTTAATGCCAAAAACGTATTTAACATAATTTTGAAAATCACCTTATTAACACCAAATGTGTACTTAACATAATTTTAAAGACTTACCTTATTGGTGAAGAAATGAATATGATAATTGTTGTTTAATCACCATTGGACCGATTTATCATCCTTCGGAACTGGTTGACCTTCACCAAAACCACAACATAGATCTTATCTTTCATGTCTTCAACAAACTTGAAATAAACATGCCTCCAAGTTCGTTTGAAGAAAAGTGCACTCCAAACTCCCAAAAAAGCGACGCCAAACCCACAACCCATTCCAAAGTAAAACCACAAGGTTTCAAATCGATCATCATCTTCTTCATCGGTGGACATTGGAACTTTCGGTAATTCTCTCTCTCTCGTGCAGTTTTTACGTAGAGGAGCACCACAGAGTCCATCATTGCCGATGTAACTCGTTTCATTAAAGCTCTGTAGCTGAGTGCTGGAAGGTATTTGACCGGACAATTTGTTGTATGATAGGTCCAATGAATTGAGAAGTGTTAAACTTGTGAGGCTTTGAGGAATTTCACCTGAGAGATGATTTCTGGAGAGATCAAGGGCTAATAAATTTTTCATTCTCCCAAAAGTCTCTGGTATGTTTCCCTTGAATTGGTTATTGGACAAGTTCAAAAACAACAATTCGGTAAGAGTTGAGATCTCATCTGGGATCAACCCAGATAGGTTATTAATTGAAAGATCGATATTTCGAACTAATCCAAGTATCTGTCGGTACTCCCGTTCTTTTTTTCCTATGAACAAGTCTAAAGCTTCTGACTGTAATTCTTCTGGGGTATGAAACAACGCATGCATATTGTCAAGTTTATATGTCATGGCTAACAAACTGATATTTTTCGGTATAATTCCAGACAGACAATTATTGGCCAAATCTAGTATTATGAGCCTAGGGAGTTTCCATATTTGTAAAGGGATATTGCCGCTGAAATTGTTATTTCTTAATTTAAGAGCCAACAAATTTGTCATATTCGCAATCCAGTATGGCAAGCCTCCAGTCAATTGATTATTCGCAAAGTTTATGAGAAACAATGGCGTGCAGTTCTTCATTGACGAAGGTATTTTTCCAAGTAAATTATTGTTGTGCAGTCGCAATGAGTGAAGTGCATATAAAAAACTAATCGAGTCTGGAATATGTCCAGATAGATTATTTCTTCCCAAGTTCAAACTGGTCAAAGATTGCTAATAAACCAAACATTCATTCGGAAGGCCACCTGAAAATGTATTGTTTGATAAGTCGAGAACCTGCAGGTTATTTCCTCGATGTTCTTTTCGGCAAAAGAAGTTGGAAATATCTCCAGAGAGTGAATTATTTGATAAATCAACTCCTTTAACATTTAGAGACAAATGTGGTCCATGACCAGTGAATTTATTTGAAGCCAAATTGATGATGGTGGCATTCAGGAAAACGTTGGATATGTCCCCAGATATTTGATTGCCGCTAAAATCAACCTTATAAAGATGAGAAAAGTTGCACAACCAATCCGGAGCAATTTCTGAGATCCCAGAATATGAGACATCTAACGAAGAAAGTAATGTTTGTGTTTGTAGCCACATGGGAAACTTTGGACCAATCAAACAGTGACTTGCAAAAAACATATCAAGTTGAAAAGGAGGAACCCATTTGGGGTCGACTAGAAAGTATAAGGAGTTAAAAGATATATCCAAGATTATCAGCTTTGGGAATTTAGAGAGATAAGCTTCAGAGATAGTGCCAGATAAAGAATTATTGCCAATTCCTAGTTTCTCAAGATTTGTGAGAAGACAAATACTCTTTGGTACAGTGTCGTTAAATTGATTGGAAGAGAGATCTAACCATTTCAAAGAGGATAAATTTCCCAAAGATTGAGGAATAGGGCCATTCAGTTGATTTTTAAACAATTCTAGATCCATCAAGGAGGATAGATGTCCCAAAGCTTGAGGAATAAGACCATGCAATTGATTTTCAGACAGACATAGTACCTCCAGGGACGATAGATTTCCCAAAGATTGAGGAATAGGACCAGTCAGTTGATTTTTAGACAAATCTAGTTCCCTCAAGTATGATAGATTTCCCAAAGATTGAGGGATAAGACCACTTAGTTGATTTCCAAACAAATCTAGTTTTGTTAAAGAGGATAGATTTCCTAAAGATTGAGGAATAAGACCACTTAATTGATTTTCAGACAAATCCAGTTCCCTCAAGGAGGATAGATTTCCCAAAGATTGAGGAATAAGACCATGCAATGAATTATCACTCAAGGAAAGATGTTCAAGATGTTTCAGTTGGTCAATCTCATTGGGTATAGAGCAATTGAGTCGGTTGTTAGAAAGAACGAGCACTTGAAGGGATGTAGAAACAATTGGAATGCAACTAGTGTTCAAATTTTCAAGACGACAAATAGATAAATGAAGTTGTGAAAGAGAAGAAAGCATGCTCACCGCTTGAAACCAGTTCGTTGCATTTTGAAGATTAACAGTTGACATGTCAAGGTATTCCAAGGAATGAAGATTGGTCATCCAACTCAAATCGTTGGCATATAAATCATAATTCCAACTTAGATCCAAATAGCGGATACTGGAGAGGTTTCCGAGTTGGTGAGGAAACATCCCCGAGAATGTTGAATAAGAGAGATCGAGATACGTAAGGCTTCCCATTGAACCCAAAAAAGCCGGAATTGAACTTTGACCAAAGTCATTGTTGCTCAAGTCTAAATGATTTAGAAATTCAAATTCAAGCAAAGCTGAAGTAATATTTCCACGCAAAGCTGACCTCTTGTAAGAGTCAGGGTCTTCATAATAATTGCATGGATTGGGGAGAAGAAGCCCAATGACTCGACCGGTTTTGTTGTGGCAACGGACTCCTATCCATTGACAACAGTCTTCTCCGTTTTCAGACCACGAAGAGAGTCTATGTGAAGAATTCTCCAGGCCAGCTTTGAAGCTAAGAAGGGCTCTTCTTTCTTTTTGAATGCAAGTCATTTTCTGAGGATATGCAGTGATTGGTAACAGGGATGATGATGAGGAAATAAACCAAAGCAGGAGAGGCAATATTGTTATCATGATTGCTAGTGATAAGGAAAGGTTGAAGGTTATGTTTGATTTGATTTTCTAACAAAGGCCACAATCCATATTTATAGCCCTTAGCATCCATTATACGCGTTCCATTTTCCACACTGGTTATGAATAGAGAGGCACACTAATATTTCTTGTACTTTGGTCTTGTTTCATTTTAACCCCGCTATTTTAAAAATTTACACATCAACCCCTTTTTACTCTTGATTAAAGGGAGAAATTCACATTTTATTTAAAACAATATAAAATAAATTCAATTTTCTTTATTTTGTTAATTTAATATTTGAAGGTAATAAACTAGAAAAACAAATATTTTATCTCTCGTTGTCTTTCTCTCTCTACTTCTATTTTTCTTTGCTTTTCTTTTTTTTTTAGCAAAGGAAAAAAAAATTTAAATAAAGGGTAATTTTGTCTGTTTCAATTAAAGCTCAGATGAAAAATACTATTTCACCCATTTTTTTAGCATATTCAGTTAAGTTATAAATAATAATTAAAAAAAGAGGTTAATTTTCCAATTGATTATACTTAGAAGGGAGGGGGTAAAATGTAGATTTTTAAAGTAGAGGGGACAAAATGGAACAAGACAAAAGTATAAGGGGCTAAAAGGCAATTAACTATTAAACTATATCTGGAACCAGCACTATAGCAAGGTTCTTGTAATAGGTTTATTAATTATATTTTTCACCCCCTACTTTGTTTTACTTTAACTTTTATTTTTTTAACACCTTTTTTCTTGAACATTCACATTTTTTATTTTTTTTTTACACTTTTTCTCATGAACATTCACATCGCTGTTTCATATTTGTTCTATATTGATTGTGATTGTTCTTGGTTGATCTTTTGTTTTTTGTGAATGTTCATACTGGATTTTGGTGAATGTTCATTTGTGGTTTGATGAACGTTCCCACTAGTTCTTTTTTGTTGATATTGGTTTTTTTCTTCAATGTTTTTTATTTGTTTTTTTAAGTTTGTTGTTGTTGTTTGTGCCTCTGAAATTTTTTAGAACTGGAAAATTCCAGATCAGGAGACTCACTTTGCCATTTCTGATCTGTTTTGTTTTGTTTTGTTGGTCATGTTCATTTTGGTGAAGTTTTTGTTTGTTATTGTGGATATTCATACCAATTGTTTTTTTATGAATATTCCTTGTGGTTTGGTGGACGTTTATACAGAGTTTATTTTTTGGTGAATGTTCATTGTGTTTTGGTGAATGTTCACATTGGTTTTATTTTTTGTGATCTTAGGTTTTATTTTCAATGTTTTGATTTGTTGTTCTTGGTTGATTTTAGATTTTTTATTTTTTTTATTTTTTTTTATGCTTTTTTCCCTTGAATATTCAACAACCATTTTAACTAGTGGTGTGAATATTAACAAGAAAAGAATGTAAATATTCTTTCCATAGTTTCCGTGGAACATAGCGAAAGAATGTAAAATCGAAGAACGTGTGAATATAACGAAAGAACGTAATTATTCACATAAAAATTGTGAACATTTATAGCAGCAAAATCAGTTGTCAACATGGGAAAATGACATTTTGTGTAAATTATGGGAAAACGATGGTCAAAGAACGAGGGATTATTTTCTAAAACTCTCTGGGGATTAAAAACTTTATTATAATAGTTAGGGGGTCTATTTTCTGATTTCATTATCTTTTGAGGACTAAATAATAAATTTATTTTTTTTAGATTTTATAAGCCCTTGACATTGATTTATACTTTTCGAACCATTATTCACTCCACATGTCCATGTATGTTGTAATTAACTCATATTCTAGAATTAAGTATTGATTAACGTGTATTATTTTTGAAAATATCATCTATAATTAAAATCAAATGAAATCAATTAGGGTATGTTTGTTTTAGAACTTGACAATAATTTTTGTTTTTTAAAAAATTAAAATAAATTTTGGAAACAAACTTTAGAAGTAGTGAAAAAGTATTTGATTTCATTAAAGAAAAATTTTAAAACGGGATTTTTGTGTTTCCTATGGATGATGGTGGACTGACCATGGAAGCTAGCAATGGTTCAGCGAAACCACCGTGGTTGATTTTGAGGTAGAGAGTAAAATTGTGCTTATGAATACACTTTCTTTCGATTTTCTAATTCTACTTCAATTATATCTTGCACTATGAGATTGCTATTCTATTTTGTGAAATTGGCCACTGATATCATTCTGTGGTATCACTTCAAGAAGAATCCTTCTTTGTTACAAAATAACTCGAAGTCCGAAACACCAAAAAGAAGTGAAAACAAAACTAAAGTAAATCCACAAATTCATAGCTCTTCATATAGTCTTGTTGAATGCCACATTGATGTTGGGCTCTTCGATATCCGTTCACAGTGGTTTATCAAATCCACCTTGCACATGAGGAAGCATGTTGAATCCCACATCACTTCTGTTACTTGATTCTGAGCAATATATAAAGTCTAGGATAATCCTTCTCTTGCAAGGCGTCTTTTGAGAGCGAATTAGATCAATTGGGTTTCTATTTGTTTTTTTAAACAAAAAAATAAGTTACCATGAGTGACATAGCAGGAACAAGAAATAGGCAAAGTACGTTGGATTATGATTAGTTATCATTGAATTGCTCAAGCCTTTTTGGTAAATAATTCAATAGGGTTAATAGTATTTTACCTCCCGTGGTTTGGTCGATTTGCACTTATCATCCTGTGATTTTATTTTTGGTAGTTATCCCCTCTGTCGTCTTTGAATTATGTGCAACGATTAAAAGTAGGAGTAATTGTGTTAGTTCATTTTGAAATTAAGGGTAATTTGGTCATTTTGTTCTAATTAATTGAATGAGATCTATTTGAAAATTTTATGAAACTTAATGGGTCAAAATGTATTTTAAGAGCACTATTCATCATCTTCATCATCTCCTCTCTCTGTGGGTACCAATCAACCACCCCCCACACTGGCCACCATCCACCGCGCCGGCCAAGACCAACCCAACCATCCACGCCGGCCACCCCCAACCCAACCATACACGCATACCAGCCACCATCCTCCTCTTCCTCGGCTTCGATGAACCAAACGAAATTTCCCATGACGGTTCTCCACCGAAGACGGCAATGGTAGCTATGAATTCAATCGGCGAGAACATAGGAGTATCGGTAAATTTTGGGACGTCCTGGCTGTGACCCCGAGCGGTCGCCGTCCAAAACCCAATCATGCCGACGCAATCATGCCTTGCTGATCAGAACTCCTCCACAGGAATGGTGATCGGACCTTTCTGATCGAAACGAGAGCGGCAGTAGATGCGGCTTGTACCGACGAAACGAGAGCGCATGAGCCCGTCATCTCTCCACCGCCGCGAAAAGATCAAGAAATCCTCCGGAAGCACTGTCTCGATTGGACGAATTTCAACGAAATGTGCCGGATCTCGACTGTTGTTTTCTTCCTCATCGCCCCCCAAATCTCGTTCTACTTGATCAAAAATCAACCCACATAAATTTTACTTAGTATTTTTCAATTTTATTTCAAGAGAGAGAGATAAAGAGAGTTAGCATGAGACGGGTAGGGGAGTGGCGGACCTTGCAAATCCGGTCGCCCAAAGTTCGTCGGAGAGGGAGGTGGGGTGAAGGTGAGTCACCGGAGATGGGGGTGGGGTGGGGGACGAAGAAGATGAATTAAAGTATACAAACAGCCCTTTAACTTTAAAATGCACAATAGCCCTTTAAGTTTATAAATATATAAAAACAGTCCCTATGAAAATATTTTAAGGATATAAATGTGGTTTCACACTATTTAACGGATTTCAGTTGACTTCCATCCGTTGACCGTTAGAGTTAACGGAAAACGTAACCGTTACACTTTAGTCCAAGACCACAGGGGGATAAGTGCAAATCGGCCAAATCTTAGGGGGTAAAGTGCTATTGAACAACCACACAGATCTTGCCTTTCATAACTCTCTTTTCAACACGGCCGGCAAAAAACTTGTCTTCTTCACACTTAGCCCGAAACTTTGTTTAAAAAAAATCTGGAAATCAACCTGCAAAGTTAGTATCCATATTTTATCTATTGTATTGAAATAAACCTTGACTTGACTTAATATACAATCAAATAGAAGAAAGACTTAAGAAAAACAAACAAAAAAAGGTTGGCCTGTTTTGTAATGTTATAGATGTATCAGTCAAGAAAAGGAAATTGAAAGAGAATTGGCCATATTTTACAAATTACCTGTCCACAAATTTCTGGACATATATTCCAATGATTTCATGTTGATTAATCAAAGATCAATTCTATATTCTTGAATTTTTAGAATTTATTAGACCTTGATGTTGACTTATACTTTTTTATTGCATTATTCACTCCACTAGTCCGTGTTTGTTATAATTAATTCTTGTTTTAAAATTAATTAATAATTAATGTGTATTATTTTTAAAATTGTCATCTATATAACTAAGATTATATGAAAACAATTAGGGTGTGTTTGTTTTAGAACTCGAAAATAGTTTTTAAAAATTGGAAAATTCATTTAAGAAAGTTTTGAAAGTAGGATTTTTGTTAATAATTTGTTTAAAAATGAATACGAGATATGTTTTATTTATTTTTCAAAAATATGAGAGGGTGATGCGACATTGAAAATTTGTGTTTGAGAGATATGGTGTGAAAGAAAAAATTTCAGTAAGTAAAAATTAGTTAAAAATATTTTTCACTAAATTAATAGAATATGTGTGTTTAATAAATGATGTAATTGGTTGAGAGTTGCAAAAACTAAATAGTTTTTAAATTCTATTATAAAAACATATTTATTTATTTTTACTTTTTTAAAATTTTTGAAAAGAAAGAGTATTACATTAAAATCTTTAACAAACTACTCTTTGTTTATGCATGTATTCAAAAAGAAATCAAAGAACTCAATACATGTGCATGTCTTCTTGTTCAACATCACTTGTCTTACTTGATCCGGAGCTATATATAAAATATAGGACAATTCTCCTTTTACAAGACATTTTTTGAGAATGAGTGAGACCCATTGAATTTCTACGTGATATCACAATCAGAACCATTGAGATATTAGAGTTATACCTTTTATCTGATGTTAGGCGTGTTGAATCTCATATCAATGTTGGTCTCCCGAATATTCATTCAGTGGTTTGTTAAATCCCACTTTGCGTGTGTGGAGTCATTTTGAATCCCACATTGATATTGGGCTGCTTGATATCCGTTCGTAGTAGTTTAGCAAAATCCACCTTGCAGGTTGCGTGTTAGAGGGTGTGTTGAATCCTACATCGACTGAATCCCACATCACTTGTGTTTCTTGATTTTGAGCAATACATAAAGCCTAAGGCAATCCTTCTCTCACAAGGCGTCTTTTAAGATCGAGTTAGGTCCATTGAATTTCTATTAGTTCTTTTAAAACTAAAAATAAGTTACAATTATATGGAACCATAAGTGACATGGCAGGAACAAGAGTTAAGCAAAGTATGTTATATTATGATTAAATATCATTGAATCGTTGGAGCCTTCTTGGTAAATAATTCAATATTACCTGAACAACCTCATGGAACTTGTCTTTCATAACTCTCTTTTCAACACGGCCGGCAAAAACTTGTCTTCTTCACACTTGGCCCGAAAACTTTGTTTAAGAAAATCTAGAACCAAAAACAATGGAAACCAATATTTTTGTTTATGTTATTTCTGACGTAGAAAATTAAATTACTGTATTTTGTTACTGTCTTCTGAATTCTTTATTAAAATTCTGTCAAATTCAAAGAAATTTACCGAAAATGTGACCTGCAAGGTCAGTTTTCATATTTTATCTATTGTATCAAAATCAACCCTGACTTGACTTAGTATACAATCAAAGATAATAAAGACTCCAAAGAAAAACAAATAGGACAAAATCGGCCTGTTTTGTAAAGCTATAGAAGTAGCAGTTAAGAGAAGGAACTTGAAAGGGAATTGGACTTATTCTATAAATTGCGTGTCCACAAGTTTTTGGACATATATTCCAATAATTTCATGCAGATTAATCAAAGATCAATATTATATTCTTGGATTTTTAGAATTTATTAGACCTTGACGTTGACTTATACTTTTCGTAGCATTATTCACTCCACCACTCCATTTGTTATATTAATTAATGATTAATGTGTATTGTTTTTAAAATTGTCATTTATAACTAAACTCAAACGAAAACAAGTTTTTAAAAATTGGAAAATTTAGAAAGACTTTAAATGTAAAGTGAAAAAAATATTTACTTTCATTTAAGAAAGTTTTAAAAGCGGAATCTTTGTTAATAATGTGTTTAAAAATGGAAAGAGATTTATTTATTTATTTGTCAAAAATATGAGAGGGGTCGGTGATGCAAGTGTAACTCATTGGTGTCTAATTTTAATTTTGTATTTATATTTAACATACACATAATTAATGTTGATACATATAATGAACTGGGTTTTTTAATTATAATATAACTCTTAAATAATTATCATTATTGGCCTGCATTAAAAATCTCACACCAAAAAAATCTTAATATACGAGACTAGAATTTGTCTAATTGTCACAAAATAACTAAAGTCTATAAAAGAATTAAATGAAATTAATTACGCTGATATTGCATTCATATTGTTTTAAGTAAATAAATATTTAATCCGTCTTTCATAAATTCTCCTTACTGCATTAATAAATCTTTAAAGAGATACACGAATGTAATTAGTTGGTATACAATTCCAATAGACTCGAATGTAATTTGTTGATATACAATTCTAAATTTGCAGTGTGAATTTAACAAATACACACAATTAACATTAACACGCATAACAAACCAATTTTTCCACTTAGATAATTCTCAATTGGTTTTATAATTCATCTACTGCATATACTAAAAAAATCTTAATATACCAAAACCTTTGCCTTCGACCACTGCTAGTCTGCGACTCGCGACCATCACCATCGATCGTCTTCATTCTTTCAACCAACCCAAGCAAACACCGCCACCCAAATCCACCACACTCTCAAATTACTGAAACAAACACAAAAAGATCATTATCATTGATCACCAATTCAGCTTTCATAATAATAATAAAAAAAAAATGTTTATAAAAAATTCTAAAGATTGTGTTTTTGAATCCAACCTGTTGAATCAACCACACTAATGAACTTGTGATCCTATTGAGAGAACGCCAAATGGTCGAAAAATTAACCATTTTATGGATCAAACCGTGCTCTCCAAAATGTTAGAATAAATAAAAATCTGGAAAAAAACAGGAAAGAAGAAATTAGAAAATAGGATAAAAATATGTCTATTTAAGTTTTGTTGGTTAAAGAAATAATTGTTTCTACAAAAACTTTTCTGATAATCAACCACTGAACATATAGTACATCACAAAGCAATCTGTCTGTATCTCTCTCTCATATAGTTGTTTGATCGCGTCACATTTTACGCGATCTAATACCGTTAATCTACGTTTTGTTATTCTTTAAAATAAATTAAATTAGTATAATTAATTTATTTTACTTATTTTTGTAGATTTTTGGAACTGGAGAAAAAATAATATAATTCGGAGCAAAATGCACAAGAAAATAATCAAGTGGATAGAAGTTGCGGTTGGCGGCACAAGAATGAAAATCACTGTCTATTTTGTTTGGTCATAACTAATTATACAGTTGAAATTTTGGGATGAAACTAGCTGCATGTAAAACTAGACTCTCTGAACTTTCCAACGATTGGTCATATAGAAAAATCGGAGTTCGTATAAGAAAGATACAGACGTCCGAATTTAACCATGTTGGTCTGTCAAATGCACCGCGGGCCCATGCGCTGGGCTTAGGTCCAACCCTTTTTCTTTCTTTCCCCAAGGCCCATTTCCCCCTTTTTATGTCATTGTTCCTTCAACCCATGCCAAAGCCCAACACACCCTTTTGTTCTCCAGGCCCATGTGCTAAGCCAAGGCCCATTGATTGACCATTAAAAGGAGAATTTCCATTTTCATGAGGGGGGGCAGCATATAGGCTCATTCCAGCCAGCAACTTCGGGGGGATTTTGAATTTTTTTCAGTTTCTTTTTCTTTTTTTTTTTAGGAGGCTTTGGCAGTAGTAGGTTAGGTAGTTTTTTCTTTTATATTTTTTTTCTTTTCTTTATTTTTCTATACGTACTATGGGATCTTCCTGGACCATGGTTGAATATCTTGGAAAGAATAAAGTCATGGATAACTAATCTCCTTCAACCAGTTTAGTATTTTAACTTATGTAATATTGTATTTTTAATTTAATTTCGAATTATGTGTTAGCAATTTTATGATGAGAAATATTGTGTTTGAAATTGTTGAAACAAATGAATTTTAATTTAATTTTAAGAATAGAAAGTGCCAAATGTGTCAAATTGGTTTTTCCCTCAAAACCTTTTGTCCCACATTGGTTGGGAGAGGTAAAATTAAAATGGATATCTAGGGGTATGTGAGACACTTGGGGTGTGCCCCAAGGGGTACCCACATTTTGTGCAGGGGAGAGGAGTTACATCCCTACCGGTTTACCGTGCGCGCCGTCCGTCCGGCCGAGTCGAGTCGAGCGTGTGATGAGGTGACACTTATTTACTTTTTAGAAAAAATTTATTTAAATTATTTTTTCTTAAAACAGTTTAATTAAATAAAAAAATATATATTAAAATTTTTGAATTAAAATTTGAACCGTTAAAATAAAAAAAATAAAAAAAAAAGTTTTAAATAAAAACGTTAAACGTTTTAAGTCAAAACGTTTCAGCGTGTTAAATTAATATTTAAACATTTTTTTTTATTTATTACTTTCGGTTTCAAAATTAAAAATTAAATTCAAAAGGTTTAGTTTTTCCTATAAATTCAAGCCTTTTTTCCTCAGTTTCAGACACGAAAAAAAACAGTAAACTGTTTCTGATTCTACTCCCAAACTGTTTCTGTTTTTACTTCTAATCTGTTCCGAAACTGTTCCTGTTTCTGTTCCGAAACTGTTTTAAAACAGTTTCGTTTCCACTGTTTTGTTCTTCCGGAATTGTTCCGATCTGTTTCGGTACTGTTTCTTTAGTTCCATTTTGGTTTCCGAGCAGTTTGTTCGTTTTGCGAACAAGCTAAGGGGGTGTTTGGTTTTCGGGACTTCTACAGTGCAAAAAACGTCCTAGACAGAGGAGAATTCTGGGTTGTTTTATCCTGGGGACGACGGGACTGATACACTGCTTGCACGTTCTTGGGCAGAGCCGCGAAACGTCTTAAAGAGAGCGACCTAGTCCGCGACTCATCCCAAGAAATTTTGGTAAACTCGTTCTTTATTTATTTTCTGCAACAACAATTTTAAAACAATTTTAAGACGTTCAACATCTGCTAAGATGTCTACTGATCACGATTTTAAACAAGTAACTGTTGATCTCAACAAACCCTTTTGTTTCGAAGGGTTTCATTTTAAAAGGTGGAGACAGAAACTGTTATTTTTCTTACTATCGAAAAAGTAGCATATGTATGTACAACCGAAAAACCTCAATTACCTCAAGTTCCTACAGACGCTCAGATTCAAGAAGTTAAGTATTGGGAGGAAAATGATTTCCGTTGTAAGAATTTTATTCTTAATGGTATGTCTGATGATCTGTATGATTATTACTGCTCTAACAAAACTGCAAAGGAAGTTTGGGATGCTCTTTCGAAGAAATACGACACTGAGGAGGCTGGAAGTAAAAAATATGCTGTTAGTCGGTATCTGAAATACCAAATGACCGACAACAAATCAGTGGAGGTTCAGTCTCATGAACTTCAGAAAATCGCTCACGAAATTATTGCTGAAGGTATATCCCTTGATGAACAATTTCAAGTTGTTGTTTTAATTGACAAATTACCCCCCTCTTAGAAAGATTTTAAGAATACTCTAAGGCATAAAACTAAAGAGTTTTCTTTAGAAAGTTTGATCACTCGTCTTCGGATTGAGGAGGAGGCCCGAAAACAAGATCAGAAAGATGAAATGCTTGTTGTTTCTAACAACGCTCACAAAAAATCATCTTACGCTATTCTAAAACCTAAAGGGAAAAATATGAAAAACCAAAATCAGAATCGCAACCACAACAACCAGAACAGAAATGTGCATCAAAATCAGAATAGAAACAAACTCCCTTCAAGAAATAATTCTGAACAGTTTACTTGTTATAACTGTGGGAAGGCGGGCCATTTGGCTCGGAACTGCCGGCAAAGACGTCGTCCTGTTCCACAGGCGAATCTTACCGAGGACCAACTTATAGTTATGATTTCTGAAATCAATATAGTTGGTGGATCCGAAGGGTAGTGGATAGACACTGGTACTTTACGCCATGTCTGCTATGATCGTACCATGTTCAAATCTTATTCTGAAAGTGAAGACAAGAAAGTGTTGCTGGGTGATTCCCACTCCACTATTGTTGCCGGTTCTGGTGAAGTGGAATTAAAGTTTACCTCTGGAAAGACAGTCATCCTTAAAGATGTTCTGCATACTCCAGAGATGAGAAATAATTTAGTTTCGGGCTATCTTCTAAACAAGGCGGGATTCACTCAAACTATTGGGGCTGATTTGTACACCTTAACCAAAAATAATATTTTTGTTGGGAAAGGATATACAACTGATGGAATGTTCAAACTAAATGTTGAAATTAATAAAATTTCTTCTTCTGCTTACATATTGTGTTCTTTTAATATTTGGCATGCTAGACTTTGTCATGTTAACAAACGCATTATTAAAAATTTAAGCAACTTAGAACTAAATCATAAATTGTCTTTGAATGATTTTGAAAAATGTGAATTTTGTAGTCAAGCTAAAATTACTAAAACCCCTCATAAATCAGTAATTAGAGAATCGGGATCTTTTGACTTGATACATTCTGATATTTGTGAATTTAATTGAGTCTTGACTAGGAATGGTAAACAGTATTTTATTACATTCATAGATGATTGTTCTGATTTTACTTATGTTTATCTCATGAAAAATAAAAGTGAAGCTTTTGAAATGTTTAAGAATTTTGTAACTGAGATTGAAAATCAATACAATAAGAAAATTAAGAGATTACGTAGTGATAGAGGAACAGAATATGATTCCGATATTTTTATTGATTTTTATAAATCTCATGGGATTATTCATGAAAAAACTGCACCGTATTCTTCTGAAATGAATGGTAAGGCTGAAAGGAAAAATAGAACTTTTGCTAAATCAGTAGTTGCTATTTTACTTAACTCCGGTGCAGCTTCTCACTGGTGGGGTAAAATTTTATTAACGGTTTGCTATGTACTTAATAGAGTTCCCAAATCAAAAAGTAAAATTTCACCTTATGAAATTTTCAAAAATAAGAAACCAAATTTGTCTTATTTTAAAACTTGGGGTTGTTTGGCATATGTTCGAATTCCTGACCCCAAAAGAATAAAACTTGCCAGTAGAGCTTATGAATGTATTTTTATTGGTTATGCGGTAAATAGTAAAGCTTATAGATTTTATGATTTGAAAGATAAAGTTATCATTGAATCAAATGATGCTGATTTTTATGAATATAAATTTCCTTTCAAATTGAAGAATAGTGGGGGCTCGACTTCTAGTAATGAACCTATCATTAGGATTAATGAATCTAATAAGGAACTAGATATTGAACCTAGAAGGAGTAAACGACCTCGTATAGCTAAAGACTTTGGTTCGGATTTCTATGCATATACCTTAGAGGAGGATCCACTTACCCTCCAAGAGGCATTATCCTCTATAGATGCCAATTTATGGCAAGAGGCTATAGATGACGAGTTAGACTCTCTCGAGTCAAATAGAACTTGACATTTGATAGATTTACCTCCTGGTTGTAAAACAATAGGATGTAAATGGATTCTTAAGAAGAAATTGAATCCCGATGGAACCATTGATAAATATAAGGCTCGTCTTGTAGCCAAAGGGTTTAGACAAAGAGAGAATGTAGATTTCTTTGATACTTTCTCACCTGTCTCTAGAATTACATCTATTCGTGTACTTTTATCTCTTGCTGCAATTCATGATCTTATTGTGCACCAAATGGATGTTAAAACTGCTTTTTTAAATGGTGAATTAGAAGAAGAGATTTATATGGACCAACCTGAAGGATTTGTTATTTCTGGTCTAGAAAACAAAGTATGCAAATTAGATAAATCTTTTTATGGTTTGAAACAAACACCTAAGCAATGGCATGAGAAATTTGATAATCTAGTCATTTCACATGGTTTTAAAGTAAATGAAAGTGACAAATGCATTTATTATAAATCTGAAAATGATGTTTGCACTATTATATGTATTTATGTGGATGACTTGCTAATTTTTTGTTCCAATATTCATGTTGTGAATAATGTAAAATCCATACTATGTGCTAATTTTGATATGAAAGATCTTGGTGAAGCAAGTGTAATCCTTGGTATTAAAATAACTAGGTCTAAACATGGAATTTTTTTGGACCAATCTCATTATATAGAGAAGATTCTAAAGAAATACAATTATTTTGATTGTAAACCAGCATGTACTCCTTATGACCCTAGTGTGAAGTTGTTCAAGAACACCGGTGACGGTGTTAGACAAACTGAGTATGTGAGCATCATAGGCAGTCTCCGATATGCCACTGACTGCACTAGACCCGACATATCGTATGCTGTGGGATTACTATGCAGGTTTACAAGTAGACCTAGTATTGAACATTGGCATGCTATTGATAGGATTATGAGATATATAAAGAGAACTATGAATCTTGGATTACATTATCAGAAGTTTCCCGCTGTTCTGGAAGGATATAGCGATACTGATTGGAATACCCTTTCAGATGACTCCAAGGCAACTAGCGGCTATATATTTAGTATAGCTGGTGGAGCTATTTCTTGGAAGTCTAAGAAACAAACTATTTGGCTCAATCTACTATGGAGTCTGAGATGATTGCACTAGCTTCGGCTAGTGAGGAAGCAGGGTGGTTAAGGAGCCTACTTTCTGATACCCTTTTATGGGAGAGACCGATTCCAGCTGTCTTGATCCATTATGATAGTACCGCGGCTATTGCAAAGATTCAGAACCGTTATTATAACGGAAAAAAGCGACAAATACGTCGCAAACACAGCACTATTAGGGAGTATATCTCTACAGGGGCTGTGAGAGTGGATCATGTACGGTCTGATGATAACTTAACCGATCCTTTAACGAAAGGATTAGCTCGAGAAAAGGTTTACAAAACCTCGAAAGGAATGGGACTCAAGCCCATAGATTGACGAGTCACTTGTGAGGGAAACCCAACCTATAGACTGGAGATCCCAAGAAAATAGGTTCAAAGGGTAATAACAACTCATGAAGTGATATGAGAAAAATCATGCTATAAATTTGAGTTCTATTTCATAAATGTGCTGTTTGAAGCATGATATCTTGAAACGATAGAAGGTTGAGTTTTTTTATTAACTCTTAATGAGATCTATACTCTATTTTGGAGTGGAGTACCTAGCTACAAGAGTACTCTAGATAAATTCACCTATGTGAATGTGGAAGTGTGGCCGATTCCTATGGAATTTTAGGCAAAATTCTCTAGAGCATTCACTATACTGGGATACACGTGCATGGCCGTAAAGCACGGGCTTTTGGACTACACCCTGATAGGGTTGTGTGTGTGATTTTGTTAGAGATAGAGTTCAAAACTACGAGTTACTCTAGTATAATCTAAAGCATCTTCACTATGTAAAGGTTCAAGTCGATAGACACATTTTCTTATGCACAATCTTATATTGAATTATACTGCTCGATGGAAAAAAATTGTTTTTAAAAATTCAAATGGGAGATTGTTGAAACAAATGAATTTTAATTTAATTTTAAGAATATAAAGTGTCAAATGTGTCAAATTGGTTTTTCCCTCAAAACTTTTTGTCCCACATTGGTTGGGAGAGGTAAAATTAAAGTGGATATCTAGGGGTATGTGAGACACTTGGGGTGTGCCCCAAGGGGTACCCACATTTTGTGGATGGGAGATGAGTTACATCCCTACCGGTTTACCACACACGCGCGCGCCGTCTGTCCGGCCGAGTCGAGTCGAACGTGTGATGAGGTGGCACTTATTTACTTTTTAGAAAAAATTTATTTAAAATATTTTTTCTTAAAACAGTTTAATTAAATAAAAAAATATATATTAAAACTTTTGAATTAAAATTTGAACCGTTAAAAAAAAAAAAAAAAAAAAAAAAAAAAAACGTTTTAAATAAAAACGTTAAACGTTTTAAGTCAAAACGTTTCAGCGTTTTAAATTAATATTTAAACGTTTTTTTTTAATTTATTACTTTCGGTTTCAAAATTAAAAATTAAATTCAAAAGGTTTAGTTTTTCCTATAAATTCAAGCCTTTTTTCCTCAGTTTCAGACACGAAAAAAAACAGTAAACTGTTTCTGATTCTACTCCCAAACTGTTTCTGTTTCTGCTTCTAATCTGTTCCGAAACTGTTCCTGTTTCTGTTCCGAAACTGTTTTAAAACAGTTTCGTTTCCACTATTTTGTTCTTCCGGAATTGTTCCGATCTGTTCCGGTACTGTTTCTTCTGTTCCATTTTGGTTTCCGAGCAGTTTGTTCGTTTTGCGAACAGTGTGAGGGGGTGTTTGGTTTTCGGGACTTCTACAGTGCAAAGAACATCCTAGACAGAGGAAAATTCTGGGCTGTTTTATCCTGGGGACGACGGGGCTGATACACTGCTTGCACGTTCTTGGACAGAGCCGCGAAACATCTTAAAGAGAGCGACCTAGTCCGCGACTCATCTCAAGAAATTTTGGTAAACTCGTTCTTTATTTATTTTCTGCAACAATAGTTTTACTTGTGATTAGATTTATTTTCAAAGTGTTCTGGTAGAAATTGCGAATTTTAGATTCAATTACTTCTAGAACGTTAGATCTAGTACATGTGGTATAAATCTAACAATCATACAATCTTATTATTGTGATTTAATTATTGATTTGGATGGTTTATACCTAAATTGTAATTCACCCTAGATTAGAGTAACGTAGGAATTACATCTCGAAGATAAATCATGCCGAAGAATAATAAATCAAATCTTTCTGAGTAGTTCCTACTTGTAGTTAGGAATACTCGTTTACACAAATCTAAATTAAAAAGAAAATATGAAACCTCACATGAGTCCAAAATATGAACCCCGTAATTCCTAACCCGGTTATCTATTCTCATTTGTTTTAGATTAATATTTTATTTTTCTTATATTAAAACTCAAAACTCAAATCAAAATTCGTTTTCATCTCGAAAAGAAAAAATAATTAGAAATCGATAATTACAAGACTGATCTCTGTGGTTCGACACCCTACTTGAACACCGTACTACATCAGCATCGTGGTACCATTTTAAGGATATTATTTTTGAGATATCATTGTTCCATCAAACAATTCATGAATAGTGGGGCTGAGTAAAAATCATGGTTTTGATCAGTATCCATCTTCTTTTTTCTTTTTATTTGGTGTGCAATTTCTATTACTAACCTCCTATATTGATGTGGTTGTTGGGAGCATTTGTGTAATTAACACATTGATTACATATATGAATACCTAGGCGAGTTGCCTCTTGCGACTGTGAACATGCTGCAAAAAAAGTAACTATTATAACAAATTTGGATAAAGTTTCAGCATTCCATTTCAAAATTTCAAGGATTTAGCTAATGAGATGGTTATCTATAGAAATAATTCAAGATGAACTCAATATCATTTGCCTAATTGTCCCCTTTGCTATGTGCTATATGTTTAGTGGTTGATTATGGGGATAGTTTTATAGAAATAGAAACACAAAGAAATAACTGTTTGTACAAAAATACATTAACCTTCTGTTGTTATCAACGTCAACGCACTTTCCTACACTACAGATGTAGAGTAAGAATACAATTATCATTTACTACTTCTCTTTAATATATGTTACTTTGGATGAAGTTTATTTGCTGTTCTTGTTCCCAAATTTTTGAATGTCCTTAGAAAACTTAAAGAAAAAAACAGAAATGTCAACACAATTCTTCTCAGTTCCAATAAATTTGTCTTAAAAATCTGGAAACCAATTAGGAACATAGTTTTTCTTGGTTCTGATGTTTCTGTCCCCAGTTTTCTAAGAACAAAAGCAAATAAAACAGAAAGCGAGACATTAAGGCCCCGTTTGGTAACCCATCCCATCCCAGAAATTCCCATTCCATTCTCAAATTTTTGGGAATTCTGTTTGGGAATAGCGTTTGGTAATTTTTGTTTCCGTTTCCATTTCATTCCCATTTGAGAATTGTGCCCACTTTTTTCTTAAGAAATGAGAAACAAAAAAAAGTTGTTTCTCATTATTCCCATTCCATTCCCAAAACATATAGTTACTATTCACCTACCGGCCGACCACCGCCCGCAGCCGCTGCCGGCCACCGTCGCCTACCACCCGTCCGCCGTCGTCGCCGGCAACCGTCCGCCTCCGTCGCCGCCGGCCACCGTCCGATAGGAAATTTTCCGGCCACTTCCGGCCGTCGCCAGCTACGGCGCCATTGTCTTTTGGCCGGCGTCACCGGCGCCACCGCCGTCTCCGGCGCCGGAGCACCGCCGTCAGGCCAAAACAGAAAGAAAAAAAAAAAAAAAAAAGATTTTAGGATAAAATGGTTACCAAACACAATTTCCTTCCCAAAACAAAAAAAAAAAATTATCGTTACCAAACGCGATTCTACTTCCAAAAAGAAAACAAAATTCCCATCCCATCCCATCCCATTTCCATCCCACTGCTGGAATGGAAACAGAAACGGTTACCAAACGCCACCTAAAAATTCAGCTAATCAGACGTGATTGCTCTGAATTTACCTTGAGAATCATCTTTCCTTGGTCAACGTCAGTGCCCTCATGACAAACAACTACGGTTAATGTTATATTGTCGAAGTATCAAGAAAACTCTAAAGTGCATTTGTAATTGAAGATCAATGCTTCCAGTCCCTTTGAAATAATGATATATAGGCAGCAGTGAATCACCTAGCAAAGAACAAACAAAGGGTGTATAGTTAGGATTAACTTCGACAATCTGAGAGAATGGACCCAATTAATTAGCAATAATCATGTTCTAAACCTAAGATCAAAATGTTGTCCAGAAAACATAAATCAGCAGAGTAGGCAAATGGAAGATTATCAACTCAATTATTCAAATTTCAGTCCAGTAAACCCTAGAATCATGGAGTATAACCAAACCTGAAATTTTATCCAAGCAGTAAGCGAACAGTAAGGGCGAGAATGGAACTCGCTAAATAAATACTAAATGACCGGTGGAAACTCTGTGGCTATGAGGAAACCCTAGCTTACAATTTCAAAAAAATAGAGAGAGAGAGAGATTCAAATCCTAGCTTACAACGTCGACTCTGGAGAAATGATGCGAAATAGAGATGCTCGTGGATGCGCACAACCATGGATGGTGGTTGGTTTGGCAGATCTTGATTGTTGATGTTGTCACCTTTATATCTTTTACCCATCGTCAATCCTGACTTCATCAGAAGGGGTTGCGCAGAGAGAGAAACAGGAGTGAGGTGGGGGAAAGAAAATGTTCCATTACGGTGAAGCGGAGAGGATTTTCCGTGCGAGGTGGATGTGAGATTGAACTACGATCGTGGGAAGGGATTGATCGGCAAACCTTGGAGGGTGGAAGGGATTTATTAATAGATTTGCTTTTGAGAGATATGGAATGAAAGAAAAAGTCACAGTAAGTTAAAAAAAAAAAAGGATTAATTACTCCTTGCCCCTCGTGGGTAGGCTTTATTTCACTTTGCCTCCGTGTTATTTTTGTTAGCACTTCCAACAATCTAGCACAGTCCACCCTACGTGTGTTGAATCTCACATCGCTTCTGTTATTTAATCCTAAGCTATAAAGTGTAGGACAATCCTCCTCTTTCAAGGCGTCTTTTGAGAATGAATTAGGCTCATTGGATTTTTACATGGTATTAGAACTAGTCTTCTTGTCTGATGATGGGTCACCGATATCTGTTTATAGTGGTTATCGAAGTCCACCATACACATGAGGGGACGTGTTGAATGTCACATTGATGTTGGCCCCCCGATATCCATTCGCAGTAGCTTGGCAAGATCCACCCTACGTGTGAGGGAACGTGTTGAATCCCGATGTTTCACCTCATGATATTCGATAAGTAGTTTGACAAAATCTACCATATGCATGAGGAGGGGTGTTGAATCCCACGAGTGACATAGCAAAAACAAGAACGAAGCAAAGTATGTTAGATTATGATTAGATATTATTAAATTGCTCGAGCCTTCTTGGTAAATAATTCAAAATTACCTGAACAACCACATGGATCTTGTTTTTTATAACTCTCTTTTCAACACGGCCGGCAAAACTTGTCTTCTTCACACTTGGCTTGAAACTTTGTTAAAAAAAAATGTCCATGCTTGTTGTAATTAACTCATATTCAAAAATTAAGTAATAATTAATGTGTATAATTTTAAAAACTATCATCTATAATTAAAATCAAATGAAAACATTTAGGGTACATTTGTTTTAGAACTTGACAATAGTTTAAAAAAAATTGAAATAAATTTTGGAAACAGACTTTAGAAGTAGTGAAAAAATATTTGGTTTCATTAAAGAAAATTTTGAAAACGGGATCTTTGTGTTTCCTGTGGATGATGGTGGACTGACCATGGAAGTTAGCAATGGCTCAACGAAACCACTATGGTTGATTTTGAGGTAATTGTTAAATAATAGAGATTAAAATTGCGCTTATTAATATTCTTTCTTTCGGTTTTCTAATTTTACTTCAAATATGTCTTGCACTATGAGATTGCTATTCTGCTTCGTGAAAATAACTGGAAGAATCCTTCTTTGGTACAAAAAAACTGGAATTCCTAAACACCAAAAAGAAGTTAAAACAAAGCCCCCAAATGACTTCAAAAGGAAAACAAAATTAGAGCCCAACCCACAAATATATAGCTCTTCGTATAGTCTTATTAAATGCCACATTGATGTTGAGCCCTCCGATATTTGTTCATAGTGGCTTGTCAAAGTCCATCATGTGCGTGAGGGGGCATGTTGAATCCCACATCGCTTGTGTTTCTTGATTTTGAACAATACATAATGCCTGAGGCAATCCTCCTCTTAGAAGGCGTTTTTTGAGAGCGAGTTAGATCTATTGAGTTTCTATTTGTTCTTTTAAAATTAAAAATAAGTTACAATTATATGGCACCATGAGTGGCATTGCAGGAACAAGAGCTAAGCAAGCACAATATGTTAGATTATGATTAGTCATCATTAAATCGCTCTGAGCCTTCTTGGTAAATGATTCCATATTACCTGAACCACCACATGAATCTTGTCTTTCATAACTCTCTTTTCAACCCGGCCGGCAAAAACTTATTTTCTTCACACTTGGCTCGAAACTTGGTTTTCTTGAAAATACTCTTTCGTTTTTTAATTTCCCGTTTGCCTGGATTACGCTTGTTATCGACGAGAGTTTTATGGAATGGAGTTCCTCTAGAAGGATTCTCTCTCCAAAGAGGCCTCCGGCAGGGAGATCCCATTTCCCCTTATTTATTTGTTTTGTGTATGGAAAAGCTCTCGCTCCTAATTTCTGAGGAAGTTAATAACAGAAGCTGGAAGGGTCTCAAAACGGCTAGAAAAGGGCTTGTTATGTTGCACCTTCTTTTTGCTGATGACATTCTTCTATTTGCTAAAGCTGATAAAGGTAGCTGTAATGCTATTCAGCGTGTTCTGTCTGACTTCATGGCTGCTTCAGGTCTTGCTATTAATTTTGATAAATCCAAATTGTTTATTACTCCCAAAGTTAATAATTTATGTGCCAGGGATATCAGTAGCAAGTTGGGGATCCGCTTATGCGATAACTTGGGCAACTATCTTGGTACCCCCCTTCTGCTGAATGGACTTAGTGAGAATCACTTTAATTTTGTCTTGGAGAAAATGCAAAAACGCCTCTCGAATTGGAAAGCAAGTAACCTTTTCATAGCGGGCAGAGCGACTTTGATTAAATCTGTTTTAGCTTCTATTCTGCTATATTCTATGCAAACTGCTCCCTTCTCCAGTAAATTGTGTGATAAAATTAACAAAGTGGCGAGAAGTTTTCTCGGGGGGGGGGATTCTGATCATGGTAGAAAGTTTCATCTAGTCAGCTGGGATAAGGTATGTGCTCCTTCTAATATGGGAGGTCTCAATTTTAGAAAGGCTAGATACATTAATCATGCTTTTATGGCTAAATTGGCTTGGAAGATTGTTTCTCAAAATAACCAGTCCATCTGGGTGAATGTTATCATGGGAAAATATCAGCTGGATAGGAACCCCTCTTCCTGGACAAAGCACAATAGGAGTTCACATATCTGGAGAGGCATCTTCCATTCTAGACCCATCATTTCCAAAGGCCTGAAATGGAAAATAGGTAATGGTGTCAATGTTAATCTTTGGAATGGTTGGTGGTGTGGGATGGGACATCTGGGTAATGATGAGCTCCAACTTAGTTTGGATCTTAAGGTTGCCGATATTCTGGATGATTCTGGTAGTTGGTTTTTTCTGCCAATCATCCACATTTTATCGGATAGCCAAGTGAATGATATATTGAGCTCTGAGCCCCCAAATTTTTTGGAAGAAGATGTGGCCTTGTGGGTTCCGAAAAGTTCGGGTAAATTTACAATCAAATCCGCCTATGCGCTTGCTGCGGACTTGAAAGCTTCCCAACCCTCTCCCAATTGGGAGTGGATTTGGAAGTTGAAAATCCC
This sequence comes from Eucommia ulmoides, assembly GCA_016647705.1. NCBI lineage: Eukaryota > Viridiplantae > Streptophyta > Magnoliopsida > Garryales > Eucommiaceae > Eucommia > Eucommia ulmoides. The sequence goes on from CM028336.1 coordinate 2,090,073, forward strand.
TCAATCCCTGAAGTTTTTTCTCTGGAAAATATTTCATAAGCGTTTGTTTACTAATGTTTTAAGAGCTAAATGGTCTATTGAGGCATCGGCCATTTGCACTAGATGTAATGGAGGCGTCGAAACTATAGACCATGCGCTTAAGACTTGTCCTAAAGCTTGGCATGTGTGGTCCATGTTTTTCGATATTAATCAACTTCTACGTTTTCATAACTTGGACATCCAAACCTGGATTTTAAAAAATATCAAAGGTCGAATGGTTAAATCTTCTTTTCTCTATTTATTTGTTGCCATCTTAGGGGGAATTTGGAAGGACCGAAATAAAGAAACTATCGAAGGGTGCTCTGTTGACCCTTATGTGGTTGTCTCTAATATTCATCGCCATTCGAAAGACATGTTGGATGCTTTCTGTCCTTCTAGTTCCCATGATGGCAACAAGAGGAATATTGATCTAAAGTGGGTTCCTCCTGTTGCAAGATTTTTTAAGTTTAACACAGATGGAAGTGTGCTCGGAAATCCGGGAACGGGATGTGTTGGAGGCCTTATCAGGAACATGGATGGGGCGTGGCAAATTGGGTTCTTCGGTTCTTTGCGCTCATGCACGAGTTCGGAAGCCGAATTAAGAGCTATTCACACGGGTCTCTGTCTGGTCATATCTAAAGGCTACACTAGAATGATAGTTGAAACGGATTCTCAAGAAGCAGTGGACAAAATCAAAGGAGATTGCTCGGAAACCCACCTCCTTAGAAGCTGGGTAATGGATTGCAAACTCATTCTGGCCAACCATGATATGGAGATTAGAGCTATCAGGCGGGAGGGCAACGGATGTGCAGATAATCTGGCTCGCAAGGGGGCGAACAGTGGATCGGAGCTCCACTACCTTGACGAGCCTCCGGAGGGTATTAAAGATCACTTGCTATCGGACATGAGAGCGGATAGTCTCTTGCTTGGCAGCTAACTGCCGTTGTTTTGTTTCCTTTTCTACCAAAAAAAAATAATCTCTCTTCTCTCTCTCTTCTGAGTAGCAACCACCCCTACACCGGCCACCATTTACCGCGCCGGCCACCCCCAACCCAACCATACACACATGCTGGCCACCATCCACACCACTACAGCCACTCCAAATATCCACGCCGGAATCGTACGCAATTGATATTTCTTCTCCGATTGTCATGTTCAGACACGAGAAGCTGATGAAACCCTTCCCATCTTTTGAATCTGTAATCTCTTCGTCTGTTTTGTTTTCTGTAACAATGGAGATTGCTTTGTTTCGAACGGTTGATTTCTTCTTCTTCTTCAGTTGATACACGTAGAGAATAACCAGGCCGCGAATTCGGATTCAGGCTAAGTCTCTGACTACAATCCCGGCAACTGTATTCGGTTTAAGCCCTCGCCGGAGCTGATTATCAGAATTTCCCGACGAGTTTGAACATGGGGTCGAGTCAATTATTTTGGGTATGGAGGCCATGGCTAGCCGAGTTTGCCGCACATATCGATATTTCCGGCGAAAGACTCTGTTTTCTGATGCCGTAAGGCTGCCGACGGTGGGATTGGTCGGATGAGGTTATTGAATAAGAGAGCGACTGAAGCGTTCGTCGGAAATTTCTCTGAGAATCCCGGCGATAAGAACCCGGAAAATATGTTGTTCGAAAGATTCAGGTACCTTAAACTCTCGCTGCCGCATTCCACCGGCAAATATCCCTTCAGCAAACTCGAAGTCAAATCCATGACTTTTGCATTCTGAAACCCACTCGGAATCTCACCGGAGAAGTAATTGTTCCTCAGAGAAACAACGGTCAGATTCTACAGAGAAGCTAGACTTTTCGGGACCTTTCCGGCGAAGCCATTGCCGAAAAGATCGAGCATCCTGAGACTCTTGGCCGCCTGCAAGAGGAGAGCAAAAGGGAGATAAGAGAGCGAGAAAGAAAGAGACGACGACGATGACCCTCCACCAACACCACGCCAACGACCTACCACCGCCGCCGCTCCAATGACGAACCACCACCACACCACGCCCACCGCACCACAAACCCAGATCGACGATGATGGACCGACAACCGCCAATCGACGGAGAAAATGAAGCAGTTGGTGTTGTTCATTGAAAGAAATCTGGATGAGAAGGTACATTGTTTCTCTTTCCCAACAGATTTTTGAATTTTTTAATATGACTGAAAATAATTTTACCTTCCATGTTTCAGCAAGTTGCTATAACTTCATTTTCTTTGTTTTTCACATTTTGTTTTTATTTGGATTTGCTTTTCGTGGTTATGTGATTATTATTATTATGGAAACAAGAAACTATTCAATTTTACTCTTTTAACCTTAGTTTTGTTCTTCTTAATTTTTTAGTCTTTTAAATAGTTTTTAGTCATTCACTTAACATTAGCAAAATTTAATTTATCAATTTAGTGCTAACTAAATATGAATTTTGTATTTGACGCGGTAATTGGTGGTGGTGGTCGATGGCCATCCAATGACTGGTAGCGGACCTTCCGACCAACGACCATCGGAGTCTTGTAACAGGAGGCGGCAAGAGCGATGTTAGGTGTCATAATTGCTTATCTTTTGTTGGCTTTCCTTATTTAAAGTAATCCCTCTTCTTGCTAATTTGTTCTCTAAGTCTCAATATAAGAGCTTTAAAGCATCAAGATACTCTGTTCACATTCTTCTGTACATCCAAATATGTCTTGGTATGCATGCACATAATCACATACACTAAATGTTTATTGTTTGTTGGAGTGAATTCCCTATATGATTAGTGAACTCCATTTTTTTTAGGGTCAATCCGCCGGTGGTCCTCAACATCGCAGCTATTTGTTAAAAACTCCCAAAGCCGAAAGTCACTTTCGTTTTAGTCCCACTCAATATAAAAAGACGGGATGCCAAATCACACGCGCCCTGCCAACGTTCCCGCCGAACTGCAGACCGCATTCGCCGTCCTACACGAAAATTCAGAGGTCAGATTATCGTGGAGCAACGTGTCAGACCGCAGAACGACGTTCTACGCAACAAATCGTTCCACTAAGACGCAAAACTGTCTCGTCGCCTTCTTCATCCTAGAAACCCTAATAAAACCCTCTAAAAAACCGTGTCTTCTTCTACACTGAAGAAAATTGTGTTTTCAAAAAACTCTCAATTAAAAAAATTCTTCTTCCTCGAACAAATGTCGAGAACACACTCCGACGCCGACTCACCTTCTACTCCGAAAAGAGGTAAAAACCCATCCATTTCTTCACGATTCTACTCTGTTTTTTAGACTATTAGTACATCTGTCTACTATTACACGATTTAGTAACTATTCAGATTACAATAGTTACATGCACCTTGAAACATTTTGTGACATGTAACTAGAAACGTATATATGTCATTATCGTAACATATAATTGAATATTATCATTTTCTGTACAATTTTCCACTTATATCTTTTTTGTTTATGAAAATAGTTACTTGTAACTAATATTACATAAATACGTGTTATTATGCACATGCAAAACGTATTCGACATATATTAGAAATATCAAACTTTTTAGTTACATGATATCAGAGACATGTAACTAAAAAATTACATATTATTAGACATGTAACTGAATATTATCTTTTTTTATACTACTTCCGACTTATATGTGTGAATATAGTTACGTGTAACTAATATTACTGAAAATATGAACTAAAAAAAGTTACAAGAAAATATCACAAACTTTTTAGTTACATGATATCATAGACATGTAATTAAAACGTTACATATTATTAGACATGTAACTGAATATTAACTTTTTTTGTACTACTTCCGACTTATATGTGTGAAAATAGTTACGTGTAACTAATATTACTGAAAATATAAACTAAAAAAAATTACAAGAAAATATCAAACTTTTTAGTTAGATGATATCAGAGACATGTAACTAAAAAGTTACATATTATTAGAACATGTAACTGTATATTACCTTTTTTTGTACTACTTTCGACTTATGTGTGAAAATAGTTACTTGTAACTAATATTACTGAAAATATAAACTAAAAAAATTACAAGAAAATATCAAACTTTTTAGTTAGATGATATCAGAAACATGTAATTAGTTACATATTATTAGAACATATAACTGAATATTACCATTTTTTTGTATTACTTCCGACTTATATGTGTGAAAATAGTTACGTGCCACTAATATTACTGAAAATACCTGTCCTAATGAACATGTAACTAAAAATGTTTGTAATATTTATCATATCTATATATTGAAGCACAATAACTAAAAAAAGACATTAAAAAAAAGTTTTAAAATTTTATTTATCAGCTACTAATTTGTAGTAACTAAATGTACTTTGTAATAAAATACAACTAACTTATATTGTTATAGATCCAAGAAAAGGAAAAGCACCGGTAACTGAAGAAGAAGATGTAGAAAATGTTCTTTTCTTGACTCCAAGTCAAGAAAAAAAGTGATACCATCAGTTCAGATCATCATTGAATCAGATGATAGATATTTTGACCGAACTAAACCTTAGAGACGACCACAAGGAATGTTTAGCCAAAACACCTTTTTAGCAAACATTTGGAGCCCTAATTGAGAAAGATGTCACTCCGCAACAGTGTAAAAAAAATGATCACCTAATTCTAGACATCATTTCTCGATATAATCCCTATAAAAATGCATTCAAAGTTGCTGGGAAGTACCTCAAGCTGAAGCCTTGTGATGTATGGCTCATATTTGGGATTAGGTCTGGAATGGAAGTGATCAATTGCAACTACGGGACGCGAGTGTCATCAAATTTTGTAATCAGAAACAGACTGGAAGGTGTACCGAAATTTATAGTCCGCATGATCAAAGAGATGGCAAAAAACAAAGTAACGGGTACAGCATCACTTAAGGTTAGTAATGTTGTCCGCCTACTATGCATGCATTTGTTTGTAACTTGTTTTTATGCAAACAAGGGACAATTTATTCCCTATGACTTGGTCAAGTATGTGGATGACATTGACAAGATGATGACATACGCTTGAGCTGAGTCGATACATGAAAATATGATGGCGTCTATTCGGTCAGACTACAGTAATCCAACAGCAGTGAAATGATGTGTCTTTGTTCTCCCAATAAGTACATATTCTAACAAAAAATTCCTTAAATTGTCAAGTTGCTAAAAATATTATTGTATTCTGACATAAAATGCAATCTTTGTTGAAAACAAATGCAGTATTAGTTGTGCGAGTATACGACAATACAAAAACCAATTTCGGGTAGACTGAGAGCAATTCCACGTTTCACAAAATGGGATCTAAAGAGATTAAACAAGAAGTTAAGGAAATTGGGATTGCTCTATGTGACACCAAATCAGGTACCAAATCTCTGTTTTTTCTCATATTTCTTGCAAAAAATACTAAAAAAAATGTAAAGTAGAAAGAGTCAAAACATGCATACAATTACTACAAAGAAACTAGACACATGTAACTAAAAAATTTGAGAAAATGTAACTAAAAAACCTAGGGGAAAATTGGTGAAATATCTCATGTTTAAAGTCTAATTATTGAAACATGTAACTGAAAAAATATAAAACTTTTTAGTTACATATCAAATATGTGTAACTAAAAAGTTATATATTATTGCAATATGTATCTGGAAAAAAAAAAATTAGTTAACTGTAACTAATAAAAGTAGTTACCTGTAATCCATGTATACGATTACTAGACATATAACTAAATATATGTAACTTATTAGAGACATGTAACTAAAATACTTATATTTATGATTACAGGTTTTGTCGATTGAGGTATTTGAGAAACTGGGTAAAATTCAACAAGGAATTTGCAAACCAGTAGAGAGAAAGTCAGCAAAATATGATTCAGATATTGCAATAATAGAAGAGCGTAGTGAAAAGGAAAAAGCAACTGATGATACTCATATTGGAAAAACAAGTAGAAAATTAAGGAAATCGGTTCATCTGCCAGATATACCCAGTTTTGATTTGGGAATTTTTGAATTTGACACTAGAGCCCAAGGGTAGATCGAGAGAAAGAACAACAGAAGGAAATAATCCTGCGTTTGACAGAACAGAATCAGGAGCTGAAAATGCAATGTGCCTAATCTCCTGAAAGGATTGAGGAATTGAATGGAGTTATTGAGGTGTTTACTGAAAAACAAGAGAAGTTAGAGAAAGAGATAATGGATTTGGGTGTGCAGCTTGTCACTCAGCAATATCGTATTGAGCATCCATTGAGAGGGCAGATCCAAGACCTTGATTGCTACTACAAACAGTTGGTGGCAAGAAAAGATGAAGAAATTGAGAGTTTGAAAGATCAACTTGTTGGACTTGGTGGCAGAGAACCAAATGTAAAGGTGAAAAGGTCATTTGACGATGAAGAATCATACGTGCCAACAACACATTTGGGTGCAACTTGTGACTTCAGACACAGTCCAACAGAGGAATCGTTTGAGCAGAAATTAAATATTCAGGACATAATGACAAGAGACGCCACACCACAAATGGAAGAGGCAGTTAGGCTGTCTACTGATTCGATTGATGATGGAAAAAGACAGCTTATTCAAGAAAAAAGTGCTGCTGTCAAGCCTTCACACCATAAACAGAAAGTCAAATCGAAAGACAAAAAAACTGGTGACCCAAACTCTCTCATCAAACGAATCAAATCATGATCACGGAAGCAAAAGGCACATGAAGAAGAATATGTGTATAATAATCTTATGAAAATGATGAAGACGAGAAAAGATGATGAAGAGAAAGTGGATGAACCCATGGAGGTGGACAGTTATGCAGTCCCTAATGAAGATCCCACAAAAATGCCGTCAGAGCGGAAGAGTTCTGCCGTTCTTGGATGACGAGGACTGGACACTCATGAAGACCATTTATGATCTCGAACAATCAGGGTACTAATTTACATCTAACATATATTTTTTTTTACCAACTACATGTACTAAATACAGAAAAATATGAAATTCTGCAGGTGTTTTGTATTTGGAGGTGAAGGAGTAGAAGCACAAGTGTCGTTGTGCGATTTGTTTGGAATGCTTGTCGAAATAGAAGTTTCAAAATTTTTAAGTTTCTATAATGTCTCTAAATTCTAAATTTATAATGTTACTCATATATAACGTATAATTGTTTTTTGCTATTTTTGTAGATTATAAATGGATATGCTGAAGTTCTAATGAATAAGCAAGAACAAAATATTACGGAGCTTAGTCTAACGCAATAGACTTTGTTGAGCAAATCATTCTTCACAATCAGCTCAACATGGGTAATTTTGTATATTATTATAAATTTATTATGTTTTAGCGAAAAATATCTAATATCTGATAAAAATATTTGCAGAAAATGATGAATGACAATTCAACAAAATACCTCGAAGATTATTTCTATCCACAGTTGGTAAAATCTTTAAGCGAGGACTATAGATACATCCATTTCCCAATGAATTCTCCAGGACGAAGTACGATAGAGAACCATTGGACATTACTCGTTCTGGATACACATGAGAATACATGGAGATTCTATAACTCGTACGATAGAGAACCATTGGACATTTCCCAATGAATACATGGAGATTCTATATAGATACATCCATTTCCCAATGAATTCTCCAGGACGAAGTACGATAGAGAACCATTGGACATTACTCGTTCTGGATACACATGAGAATACATGGAGATTCTATAACTCGTTGCAGCCTAGAACTGGAAAATAAGAGGTTGACTACTATTTCAAAGATGCAAGGAAATTGGTATGTTAATAACATGGAAGCAATACACATTTGTTTAATTATTATTATTATTATTATTATTATTATTATTATTATTATTTATATATATTTCATATATGTTTGCTTTTTTCAGAAATTGTTTGTTGAAACATTTATTAAGAAACATCTATTAAGAAACATCGAAACCAGGATGCATCAGACCCCAAGTCTGAATCTAGGATGACATATGTCAAGAACACTCCACAACAGCACCCCGACAGGTTTAAAAAAAAACTTTTATTTTCTCTGTATGCTAGTCTTCTTAATTTGACAACACTAATTTTTTCTTAAAAAAAATACAACAAAGATTGTGGAGTTTTTGTGATGTACTTCATGAAGCAAATAGCACTGGGGGAGGAAATTGATTCAGATTTCACAAGAAATAAGATCAGAAAAGAGGGGGCATTAGTCATTGAATCTCTGTTGCATCATCCAACAAAATCTTGGACAATGAATGACTATTTGGCAAAAAAATTAGCAGCAAAACTAGATCAACAAGCCGTACGCTAATTATTTTGAACAAAAATTGTTTCATGTGTGTAATGTTTTTTTATGGTTTGTTTTTATGCAATTTTTGCTATCAAATTTCATTTTGCAACTATCGTATTCCAGATGCATGTCTGTCCAATGATTTTCGTAGTAATATATTTGATGTTTTTTTGTTTCTAGACAATTATAGTAATCTAGTTACATGTCACTAAACGATTCACATTTATTGTACTACTTAAATAAAACAAAAGTAAATAACAAATAGTTACGAAGAACTAGAATCCATATCATTTAGTCGCACCTATGTTTTATTAAAAATAAATAAATAATTTAAATAAAAACTAGTTATAAGTAACTAGAATCCCCTAATTATCATTTCTTCTAGTTACATGTATCTGCACCTTTTTTTTTTTTAAAATATAAAAATAAATACTTTTATATGTTTCAAGTGAATGTGAAAAGGGACACTAAAACACATCATGCATCATATGTATATTTATATATTTAAATATAAATATATTTATTTATATTCAATATTCATATTTATATATTTAAATAAACAAAAAATAAAAAAATTATTTACAACAAAACACGTTTCCCTAGTTACAAAGTAACAAAAAATCTCCAATTATGATTAATTATATATTTGTTAATTTAAAAAAATCTAGTTACATGTACCTATACGTGTTCTTTATATAGATATATACATAAACACTTCTATATATTTTCAAAAGTGAACTGTGAAAAAAGACACTAAAAACATAGCATTCGACATCACTGCAAAAACCAATATATTTATTATATATTTATAAAAATATATAAATCTCTTTATACTTATATATTTTAATAATTTAAAAATAAAAAATTATTTAAAATAGAATACGTGTCCCTAGTTATATTTTGTAAATAACAATTGGATTATTAGATTCTTTTAGTAATATATTTGTTAATTAAAAAACTAAATTTTAATACAAAACACTTTACCTAGTTACATGTACCTAGAATATTGAACTAAAAAATTAAATCTAGTTACATGTACCTAAACACATCATGCCTCATCGCTTGTACATTTCAAAAAAGTAAAATGTGAAAAGACTAATCACACCATGCGTCATCACTGTAAAATCGATGTGATGGACTCTTAAATGCACTGCAATACTAAAAAAAACTCTTCATATTTATATATTAAAAAAAAAATTAAACAAATACGTGTCCCTAGTTACAAGTAACTAAAAATAAAAAAACTCTAAAAATTAATTAAAAAATAAATTTAAAATAAAATATAATAATTAAACGTAATAATTACTTCTATAATTTAGTACTATTAAACCACTATACCTAATTACATGTACCTAAAAATCTTGAACTATAATTAAATCTAGTTACATGTAACCATAAATAAACTTCCAATATATTCCAAAATAAAAATAAATAAATGGTAAAAAATAATAAAAAAATGATTTAAATAAAAATTACTCCTATTAATAATTTAATAATTCCAAAAAAGAATAATTTAACGATAATATACTCATATGTAAAATAAAAAAAAAAAACCCAAAAAAAAATACTATGTCTAGTTACATGTACCTAGAATGTGTAAACTGCATAGATTCTAGTTACATGTAATCATGATAAACGTATTTATTATATACGAAACGACGTGATGGATGTTGTATGCAAGAAAATGATTCGTATGCCACATGTAATCGTTGTTCTATCTAAAAAAATCGATTATAAATACGAAATCGCCATCGTTCATGTTCATATCTTATGCACAAAAAACTCCCAGAGTAAAAACAAATGGAAAACAAGTTTGAGACTTCCATCAAGACATGTTTATCGAAGTGCAACCATTTCAGGAAGACGATAGAAGAACTAATGTGGAAAGTGGGTGCATCTCAGACAACTTATCGGTGGATGAGACAAGAGAGAGATCAAGCAATAAAAGCGGTAAAAGATATGCGATGAAAATTGGGTGCAGCACAGTCAGAGTGCCGACGGATGAAAGATGAACGAGATGAAGCACGACGACAAGCACGCTGGAACGAGATAGAGACCAAACTCCTCAAAGATGATGTCGACTTTTACAAGAACGTTCTCGCAAGACAAATCGCAAACAAGTAGTACCACATCTCTTTTTTGTCTTTTCAAAAGTTTTTATATGTATTTTGTTCAGTGAAAAAGCCTACTTTTGTATATGTCTATGGATGTTTTTTTGTTATATATATTTTGAATTTTTGTACTGTAACCACATATGCCTAAAAAATCTAAAAAAAGTTGTTGCATGTTAAACGATGCACAAAAAATCGCAGATTTCAGTGACATGTAACTAAAATTTATTTCAATTACAAATTGAAAAGAACTGAAAAAAATCAACGCTTTCTAAAAAATCAGAAACTGAAAAAGAATAAAAAAAAATGTAAAAACACTCTTCAACTAAGGCACAAGTTTGCACGTTTTCCTATTGTGTCTACCTATTCGACCACATCGACCACACTTACGCTCCTTCACCTCACCCCTTGAAGGGATTCTTTGCTTTTTCGGTCGTCTAGGTTGCCTTCTTGATAAAGGTGGCAATATGACAGGCTTTATCTGTTCAAAAATAGGTCTTTCCATTATTGGCACTGGGTATATGCTTTTCGAATAACTCTCATGATAGAAACTACAGTGAAAGTAGTCTTCTACAAAACCATATACCAATCAGCCTGTTCTCATAATTGCTGCACAGGCATGCGAACACGGGAAGGAATTCAATTGCCACAATTAACACGAACGTTTTCTTTTATTTAGGTCAACATAAACAGAAGGGTGGCAGTGCACTTCATAGACTCCTTCTGCGCCCTCGTTGACCAACCATGTTCGACACTCACTTATACGCCGTGACAATTTCGCATCCCAATGAGGACATATAATTCCACTTAAGCGTAATGAATCATTCCTTCGTTGAGACATTTGTTCCATTAATGAAATCCTTATCTTGTCAACCATAATAATAATTGGCATATGCTTGTAATTCCTAATCCATGCATTAAAAGACTCAGCCAAATTTGAGGACATCTCACCATACCTTGTGCCTCGAAAAAACGCTTGACTATATCTTTCTTTTGGTAACTCTTCTATAAATTTCTCTACTCGTGCTCCCCCTTAAACAATCATGTCATCATATGCAACATGTTATAATTCCGGGGTAACTGCATAAGCACACTCTGATAATTTGGCAACAAAAAATTCTTTTGTTTTGGTAGTCTGTCCACTCAATGCAGCTTTCAAGTTCATTTTGAGATGGTGTAAACAAAATGCATGATAACAATGTGGAAATACATTTCAGACTTCTTGAATAATGCCATTGTGCCGATCAGAAATGAATGTTATGACACGTTCCGGAAGTAATATAACAGACAATTGTGTCAAAAATCAGAACCAATTATCATCATTTTCAGCATCAACAATGGCAAATGGAAGTGGAAACATACCTAAACAAATGAAAAAACAAAAAAATAACAGTACAAAATCAATTTTTTTTTATAAATGTATACAAAAAAAAAAAAAAAAAACATCATGAAAAATATATAAAAATTAGATAAGAATAAAGAAGAAAAAGTATAATGTGATTAAAATGGTATAAAAAACTTATATTGTATTTTGTTAACAAATAAAAAAATATTTAAATAAATTATTGACATGTCACTAATAATACATCTTAAAAATGTAATATAAACTGTGACATGTTATAAAAGAAGATATACATGTCACTAATTTTACAAATGACTCTAATTTAAGTCACATGTAACTAAAAAATGATTTAAAATTAAAAAATTTAAAACTTAGTTATATGTAACAGAAATGTGTTAATTTAAGTACCTTGATTGCCGTCCTTACCACAAGTAGCAAGAAGAACTCATTTGTATCTACCAGTCAAAAATGTCCCATCCAGAAATAACATTGGGTGTATGAACTGAAATCCATGAATACACCCATGGAAAGCAACAAAAAAACGCTTAAAACGATTTGTGTCGCCTTCATACTCCAACAACATGTAACTGTTGGGATTTGTTCTATTGCATGCTTCTACATACCATCTCAATTGATTGTCTGCAGATATATGATCCCCAAAAAGGCTATCCCTCGCCTTTTCAACTCCAAGCCAAGCATGATTGTATGTAATCTCAAGACCATAACTTTTCTTAAACTCATGAAGAATATCAATAGGACGTGTTTCAGGTTTATCCTTGACAGTTTCCAACAAACAACTAGCAACAACATTAGAACTCATCCTCTTGTTCTTCATAGTTCTATATCCTACACCACATGTATGTTCATTTAGCAACTTCTTTATCTTAAAAAATCCATTCAAGGTATCAGTACGCGCATGTACAAACCACTTGCAATCTCTTGTATCTCTAAATGAACAATATGCAGTGATACGGACTTTGTCATTTTTCTTATACTTGTAACTAAATTCAATTTCAATCGAATACTTCCTCAAGACAGTACGAAATTCTTCCGCCCCACCTTTAAAACACTGCCCCACGCAATTAATACATTTTGCCCACTCCGAAGATTGCAAGTACTTCTTCTCATGACGTCAAGAATAAGACAACATATCATCATCATCATCATAAACACATAAACTTGATTCCCCTGATCCACTATGACCACTATCTGCTACATTACTTGAACCCCCACAAGATGTAGCACTAAAAACATGTCCAGGGATTATAGTATTGCTCTTTATTACAACTTCAACAAAATCAACACTAAATGATCTAATCAACACAATCATACCATCATAGTCATTTGATCACATAACATACAGTTTGGATGACCAGGCAGAGAATAATGCATATCAAAAGAGATTGATGACAAGCTATTCCATCGATAGACAACCTTTTCCGCGAAACTAACAAAATTCATCTTACTATCAATTTTCACAATTCCACTGTAATCCTCGTATTTGCACAAAGCAATCGCCAAGTTTGACATTTTATATCTAAATACAGATATTGCTACAAAAAAAACACAGAATTACAAAATGTAACTAAACTTACTCTAAAACTGGTAGAATGTAACAATTTTTTAACTAAACTCATAACATAAAGAACAGAACAAAAAACAACACACAATTAAAAATGTAACTAAAAAGTTACAATAAAACTAGTAGCATGTAACTAAATTTGCACTAAAAAGTTTCTAAGGTCAGAACACAAATCACACAATTAGTATGTAAACTAAAAGCCTACACTAAAACTGGTAGAATGTAACTAATTTTTTACTAAAAAAATCCAGCTAAAGATCCGAACACGTACTCTAAAAATCCAGCGAAAAGGATCAAACACATCAACGAAGGTCAAAATCTATCGCGTTTATCAAACTTATATATCACCTTACTAAAAAGATCTCGTCCTATATGCAAAAAGACTTAAAGATTCGAAAATAAATCAATCAGATACTTTGCAAAAAATACAGTCAATTCATATCCCAAAAAATCATGATCTAACCAAATTTGCTTCATAAAAACCAACGATCAATAAACAAATCACTAAAAAACAGTGCAAAACGATATATGTTACTTATATTCGATTCGCTGATCGTTAGTCGACCTCCTAAATCAATAGAATCCGAGATCTGCAAAACCCTAACTTGCCGACGAACAAAAACACCAAAAATAGAAGCCAAAAACTCTAAAACTGAAACTATATATAGGCGCGAATTCAAACTACAACAACTAAACGATCTCAAAGAATTGCCCTATACGCTCCAAGAACCATACGTGAGCACGTGCGGGACTAAAACAGGGGAGAAAAATAGATTTAGGGACTAATTCTAAACCTAATCATAAAAAAAGACTAATCGCGGATTAGACCATATAATTAGGATTAATTGTCAATTTTCCCTTTCTTTTCTTTTTTTTTAATCAAACTATTGTGTCAATTTGCGCAATTACATTTTTTCTTGGACCTGCCATCTCATTTTTAAGATTGCTTTTAATATTTATTTTCAATATTTAATCTTTCAGGAGGCCATCCGATTGAGCTTTTCTTCTCAACCTGATGGTCCGGTGATTGGAGATGGTGCCTTCAAGTCCTCAAGCCTAGCTCCTCGGTATGTATCATTTGTGAGAATATTTGTTTCTTTACCTCCTTCAATGTTTTTATATAATGTTTGTATTAACTTTTTCATCTTTGGAAGAGTGAAAGAAGCCTTTTATGTGGCTCCCCCATCTAAAGACAAGCTCCCGAAGGTTTTGCTTTGCTATGAGAAGTTATCAACATCTGCATTGAATTTTCTTGCTTTTGGTGTGTGGTGTTTGGTACATTGAAATATGTGATGTTTGATTTGTTGTAGAGTTGTCAAGAAGGATCTGTATTGCTTGGGAAAATTTCTTATGGAAAGCCGGGAGTTCAAGGGGAGAAGAAAAATCGTGTTGTTTATAAGATATCTTACCAAGTGCCACCAAATAGGTTGTTCAATTACATGGTCTATATTGTACTTGTGTGTTTGTGTAACAGTTCTTCATGCATTTGCTTAAGCACGACCATAATTTAATTTTTATTCTTTAATTTTGAATTTTTATTGACTTTGTCCATAATATTTCTAATGTAGCTTGACGAGGACAAGGGAAAAAGTTCTGCTACAACATGCGAAAAAAGCGTGTCTGAACGTTTAGAAGAAGAGGTACTTCAAGGGAACATACTTTTCCACACACACTTCTAACTTTCCTTAATATTATGTAATGAATTTTTTTGGCTGAATCTCATGGATTCTTAATACTTGTACTCCATTTGGCCAATCAGGTCCGTAATGCCAAGATAAAGATTTTTTCCAGCCTAAAACTAGGCAATAACGAGGAACGTGCAAAATGGAAGAAGTTATCTAATTTGCTCAAGGTGAGATTACTTGCTCAACTATTAATCTTAGAGGCATCTATCTTTTTCAGTTGTTGAATAAAATATTCAAATATTATTTTGATTTCTAAATAGTTATTGTTTCATTATATTTTTGGCAGACTGAGTACCCTAAGCACACCCCGTTGCTTGCTAAAATATTGGAAGACTTACTATCAGATAACAAGGTTGAAGACAAGATTCTCCATTATGAGGAAGTAAGTTCTAATGCCTTAACCCGATAAATAGAAGACTGCAAAAATAATATGAAAGAGTGACAAATCATTATAATTTCCATGTAATCATTATTATTATATGATTCACGATTGAGAGAGAGAGAGATTGACAATCTTGAGCAAACCCTGAAATCCCATATGCTATCACCGTTGTTATCTTGTTCTGGTTCCTCAATTTTGCAGATTATTAGGGCCGCAGATGAGGTTGTTGACAGTATTGACAAAGATGAACTAGCCAAGTACTTTTCCTTCAAAATTGATCCAGAAGATGAGGGTGCCGAGGTGAGTTGCTTTTTGTCTTCTTGCTTGTCTATTATCCAACGTTTTTTTTAATGTGGAATTCAACTATTAGTTCCTTCTTGTCTCTTCCTATTTGAAAATATAAACACCTATTGTAGATCTTTTTGCCGACAAGAATTTTAGGGTTTTGTATTTCTTTTTATTGCAATATTGTCATCGGTTTTAAATTTGGTTGTTCTCGTGTAAAAAATTGTAATGTGGTAATGAATCAAGGTGAGAATTATTGTTATCAATGTTAAAATTACTATCACCTTACCATTCAGTGGCAGATTCTGGGGGCTTGGAGCGGTGACACCACCCGTCCACCCACCAAGTCACCAACCCACCCCACCCAACGAAAAAAACACCGCCTTGTCAAGTGTATTTTATATATGAGTATGTAAAATATATACATATTCACCCCCTTCAATTGAGATTTTTTTTAAAACTACCCCTATATTTTATACTCGCCTCTCTAACTTCCAAATCTTATGTCCACCACTGGCATCATTCTCGTTTCTATTCTTTCTTTGCCCGGTTTTGTCCATTTTGATCTTTTTGTGGTTATTTTTGTGGTAATATCATTTGTTTTGCATGCTTAACTGCAGAAAATAAATAAACAAATGGAGACAACGCGTGGTCAGTTAGCGGAAGCATTGTACCAGAAAGGACTGGCTTTAGATGATATTATTTCTTTGAAGGTAGGCTATACACACTACTTTGAAACTGCGCTCGTGTTCTAGAAAATTCAATTATTTTTTAAAAATATTTTTGTTTTAACTTTACAATAAAGATTTGGTATCCCCAAGATTGCCCTCGTGATTATTTTCGGGTTTTTGAATATTATTATTACTGGATTGGAGGATAATTTTGATCATATTTCTTGTTTGCTATAATTGTTGTGAAAGGGTGGGAGTGAGGCTTCGGACTTGGATCTCTTTGAACATAATTTCAAAGAGCTAAAGAAATGGGTTGATGTGAAAACCTCTAAATACGGAATTCTCTTAGTAATACACGAGAAACGAAATGGGAGGCTTGGAACTACGCTAAAGGTACTTAATTTTATTTTTATTTTTTTGTGCACTATTTTTTTGAAGGTCTTCACAAAAAGGAAAAAAATTAAAAAAGAAAAAGAAAAAAAGAATTTAAGACACCGTTTTGGATATATGTTAAGAAAAGTTAATCTGGGAAAGTAGTTTTACTTAAAAGTAAAAGCAAAAATATGTTCTTTTAATTCAAAAAACGTTTATATATACTTGAAAAAAATGGTTAGAGAGATCCTTAGTCATATTTTTTTATTTCACTTGTTTGAATCAGGCATTGAACAAGGTGATTCAAGATGATGGTGAGCCTCCGAAGAAGCAACTCTATGAACTAAAGATATCGTTGCTTGATGAGATCGGATGGAGCCATGTGGTTTCGTATGAGAAGCAGTGGATGCATGTTCGGTTTCCTTCAAGTTTGCCGCTCTTCTAGTTCTAGGGTTTCTATTTTCCGCCATCTTTGGTTGTTAAATTAGGTGCCGATTACTTTTTTTTTTTTTGGACGTTGTAAGGACATTTATTTAGGGTAATAACATATTAAATATGGAAAATCTAATGCGTTGAAATAAGGAAAAATTAGTTCTTTCAGTATCAATTGCAATATTATTCTTGTTTTTTTGGTTTCATGGAATTAGAGGCTTCGAATTGGAATCACATATGAATGCATGTAATTTTTTTTTTCTTTAACAAAAATTACGTGCTCATTTCGAATTTCAATATTATGGATTGAATTTCGTGCTCGCATCTCAAACGCTATATAAGGTTAGTTTTATGGATTTTAATAGTCTTATTCCATGTTTTTATGGATTTTTTCTACTTCTACACCGCAGAGAAAAGCACAATTTCCTTCCTGTAACACTTTAAATTAAAGCAACATGACTTTTAGAAGTCACTATTAGAAATGACGACTCCATCAGGAGTAGATATTACTGATATCGACTATATGCTAAAGTAGAACACCAAATAGAAGGCAGGGGTAAAAAAATTGTGATACGAGTCTATTTATTTATTTTTTAAGTGAAGGGAAAACATGTGAATAATCATATCTTCCTTGAATTTTTATTTCTTTGACTTTGGCTTTGTGATGTTTTTAATCATTGAAGTGTCAAAAGGATGGGGTATGAGTTGGGTAAGAGTTTTATCTCATAAAATTGTAATGCGGATAAGGTGATATTTCTCCCAAATCTCCCATTTTTAAATATCATATTTATTAAATTAGTTTAGAATGTTGGGAAGATAATCATTTTTTTTAGGTTCCGTTTGGTTAGTGTTTCTGTTTTCGTTTTCAGTATTTTTTTTTAATGTTGGGTTCATGTTCATCTCATATCGGAAGTGAAAATAGTTGGTGATCAAGTTATAATTGTGAGAGATTCCAAGACCACTTTACACTGTTATCAGAGCTTATGTTATAGCAACTCTGATTTAATAGTCACAAATAGAGACTAGTCGAGAGATAGTAGACCAAATGGTCGATGTGTGAAAAGAAGATTGCTAGGTTTATCTCACATCAGATGTGAAAAGAATTGTTGGTCAAGTTATAAGTGCGAGAGAAAACTTGGGACAATTTTTTAAAATATTTGGAATAAAAATCTAGGAACAATTTTGATTTTTTTTAAAATTTGTTAAAAATTTGTGATTAAAATGATTTTTTTGAAAATATTTTTGTTTTGATTCCCAAATTTTCGGGAACAAAAGCATAAATCTTGGAATAGAAAATTTTAGAAATACTTTTAAAATGTTGGGGAATAAAAACATGTTTACCAATTATATTTCTGTTCTTAAATTTCAAAGTTTTGAGAACGGGAACAAAAAATTTGGAGCAGAAACACTATAATAAGACAACCAAGTGGGGCCTTACTTGAATTAATGAAAGACACGTGCTTTCCAATTAGTTTGGCACTTCATGCCTAGAGTTATGATGTTCTCCAACTTCCGGATGTTGTCTGATTCACTTTCTTTCTGTATTTCCTTTTTTTCTTTTAAAAATTTAGAATAAGCAAAATAATAAATAATAAAAATCATATATTTTTTTTTAAAACTAGTGATTTACAATTCTTAATTTTATTTTTTAATCATTGAAATACGTTTTTTCAGTTTTTCAGTTAACATCGACTAAATCATTATATCAAATTAATGTTAAAAAGATGAAAATTTAGTTTTTCGATATTATAATTAATATTAATTAAAATATAAATAATGACTGAAAAATAACTTAAAACGAGTTGATAATGACTACCCGTTATATATATATATTTTTTCAAACTTGTTCCAATTTTTTTTTTATCATTTTTTTTTATTTTTTTAATAATTTATAGAAAGTGTACATAAAAACAACTATAAATAGGCCTCCCCCCTCCATACATCCCTCAACAATTCATCTTCTCCATCTTAAAAGAAGCCAAAACTTTCTCCCCTAACTTAGCTTAATTTGTTCCCCATGGCTTCTTATCAAAACTTGAACATTTTGCCCATCCTCTTTTTTGCACTTGTTCTTTCCATAAAGGGCACTCTTGGTTAGTACTTTTGTAGTTTTAATTATATTTTTTTACTAGTTATTATTTATTATCGTTTTTTATTTTTAATTTTTGCTAAAATGCATTCAGGAGCGATAGAATGCGAGAATCTCAAAAGAGATTCGTGCGCTTTTGCTGTGTCATCGTCTGGAAAGCGTTGTATTCTGGAGAAGCGGGCCCGAAGAACTGGTGAGGAAATGTACACGTGTCGTACATCGGAGATTGAGGCTGATAGGCTGAAGGATTGGATTGAAACTGATCAGTGCGTAAAAGCATGTGGGCTCGATAGGGATGTTTTGGGAATCTCGTCTGATTCGCTTCTTGAGTCTCGTTTTACCCACAAGCTTTGCTCGTCTCAGTGCTACAACAATTGTCCTAATGTCGTTGATCTGTACTTTAATCTTGCTGCTGGTGAAGGTAATTTGACTAAGCATCTATATATAAGTCAACATGGTTTTTTTTTTTCCTCAAAATGTTTTTTCATTAACGGTTTGAATTAGTTTGAAGGAATAAATGGTTAGTGCTGAGGTGATGAAATATTTAAGAGAAAAAAATTTCACCTAAAATTTTTACATCCACATTTACAAAACGTTGAGTTTAATTATATTATATACAATTTAAGTTTCATATATATACTTTATTAGTCAATTTTTATTCTTCACTATTTTTTGCACTAATAAATTTAAAAATCGATATAATGTCTTTAGGCACCGAAAGTCTGAAAATCCTACTAAATTAACATTAAACAAACAAACAAAAATGAAGTATTATTGATTTTTGTCCTTGATTTAGTGTTTCGATCATCTATTTAATTGAGAATTAGGAGAAAAAGACAATTTTCAATTTGGCCACTGAATTTTAGTATAATTACAATGTGATCTCAAAGTTTCACATTTGTGTATAGGCCCAAATTTGCAACATACCAACAAAATTAGTGGAAAATTGAATTTCAATTGTTTTAAATACAATTTTGAGGGATTAAGTATATGAACAATTGATAAAAAAAAAATTGTAGCTTGGTGCATAAACTGTCAAGTGTCATAATATTGGGGGTGAAAAGTATAATTAAACCTGAAAAATACTTGCAAATTGATATATACGTGATTCAAATTCTAGGTGTGTATCTTCCTAAATTATGTGAAGCCGAGGGAGCTAACATTCGTCGTGAAATGTCCGAGATGAAGAGTGCTGGAATCGTAGCACCGGGACCAAAGCCGGAGGAGATGAAGGCGGCAGAGTACTACAAGATTGCTCCGGCAATAACTCCTTATTGATAAAACCAAAACCAAAAAATATATATACTGGAGTCTAAATTATTATAAATTAGGGGTTACTTGTGACTCTATCTTAATAATAAGTCCATCCATTTACTTGGAGATCACGCCTTTGCTAGTGAGTATAGCAAGTGAACTTTCATCTGTTTGTAATAATTTTTGGAGAATGAAAGGAAAGTCTTCAAAAATCTTAGTTATAGAAAATAAAAGATGATTTTTTTTCCCTATGGTAAAAATACGTCTTGCCTTTTTCCAGTAGTGATTTAGTCTTTTATTGCACTCTTGGATCTTGTTTACTCTGATATTTGGAGGCTCTCACCTTTTGCCACAATAAGGGATCCAAATACTTTGCCATATGTGTCGACGTTTGCTCTCGTTATACCTGATTATATCTTATATAGAAGCACGCCGGACAAAAATGATGAAATCAGTAATGTACAAATAGTATAAAAAATATATTGATGTTTATGCTGAATTTACCTAATGAATTGAATGAAACTCACTAACAATTAACAATTTATACGATGAATATAAGAATGATCAACATCTAGTCAGATTAATAATACTATAACAATTAGTTACTATTTTTTGTTTCTACAAATAAATCTGGTAATGATCATAAATCAAATAAATGATACTGATGGAAATATAATTCAAATAATTTGTATCAACGTAAACTTAAAAATGTAATTTTGTCCTTATAATTGCAAAATTATAAGATACGTGAGTGAAGCTAATTATAGACACACACACAAAAAAAAAAAAAATGACCCCAAATTCAGCGAATCTATTGAGCCAACCTCTTTGACTGCCCGTGCCACGGATGATGGTATGATTGAGACTGGAAGAGATCCTTAGTTAGCTCCTGGAGCTTTCGGATTAGACTCTTCCTGATCTCGTGGGTGCGAAAAATCCAGTCAATCTGCCTGGCCCCAAAAGGTACCGGGCGGTCAAAACTCCAGAACTGTCCGTTTTGCGGCTAAGAGCTCATCGAGATTTAACACAAGGTCGACTCTAGTCTCTCCTGCGAACACTGGTGCACCACGGCATACTTAATATTCTAAAGCTGATAGACAACGTACCTACTAGAGGGAGCGACAAATGACTTCCCACGCTTTGGACAGCGGAATTTGTAATTATAAATATGTTACTCCAAAAATTTAAGGGCAAAATCTGTAATAAGAACAGAACACATATCAAGAAACAACTACCCGTTGGTTTTTCCCCATTTTTTTTATCTGAATGGTAGTTAGCGCTCAGACGTGAATCTGATCCTCTTTCATCCTCTTCTCTCCGATTTCTTCACTATGAAATCTACCAAATTTTTGAATTTGTATAAACAATGGAGGCCACCGAAACTATTTCCGATCATCGTATCAACACCTCCGGCGATATTTGCGAGCTACAGCTCAGAAATGATTCGCTTGTTTCGGAGCTCGAATCTCTTCGTTCGTCGAATCAGAGTCTCCAGTTGAAATTAGAGGCCAAAGAGGAAGATTCGGAGGTTGTCTGTCGGCAGAACGCTGAACTTTTGAAGGCCATTGCAGAAGTTTCTGGCGAAAGAGAAGTTCTTCGGAATGAGATTCACGCACTTGAGGAGTCTATGAAGGAGAAAGAAGATGAACTAGTGAGAGAGAAAGAACAGATTAGCATCGAGCTGGATGTTTCTAGAGAGAGAATCAAGGAGTTTGTAAATGAGAACAGTGAAAAAATTAGGGCTATTTCTGAGGACCTGCAGGTGGTTAGATCGATTAAGGAATGCTTGGAGAAGATAGTTGAGGGTTTGGAAGGAGATGAAGTGGGAAATAGTGCTGAGGAAGATGAGGAAATGAGAGAAGAATCAAAGGCAAATGAAGAATTTCATGCATTTTTGGTGGATCTAAAGACAGTTTCGAAGATTGCAAAGGATTTGGAACTCAGATTTAGCGAATACCAACAGTGTAGGAAGAGAGAAAAGCGAGAATTGGAGAATAGTGTGGTGAGCCTGACGGAGGAGAATCGGGATATCAATAGTTTGCTTAGGATTACTTTAATGGAGAAAGAGGCGGTGGAGAAGAACTTAAATAAGCTTAAGGGAAACAACGAACAGAAGAGAGGGGCGATTTTTCAGATTGCAGAAAGAGGGTTGCAGAAAGTTGGGTTCGGGTTTATGATGGGAGCTGGAACTAATGAAGCATCTCTGGATTCGGGTGCTAGCACCACCGGTAGTAAATCTGATGGCAGTGAATGCGAAGAGGAGGCTGTTAGTCTGGTAATTCTCCAATTCTTGTTCTTGCCAATTTTTTTCTGCTAATAAGAGAAACTTGAAATTAGTTCTGCGTTTAGTTTGTAATCTGATTCCCGGATCACAACTCGCTTAAAATATATAAACCCATGAAAAATAGTGCATAGCCGAAATTCGCAAATATGCTAAAAAATTATATATTCGTTTGGCAAATTGCCTCCGATTAGTCTAATGCTTGTTTTGATTCTTGCCAGGCCTCAACTGTGCAGAGGATAATGAAGAATCTCAGACTAGAAATCACACAGTTGAGGAAGGCATTGGAGGAATCTAGGTATATCATCAGCCAAATGAAATTTGATTGATCCCTTTATCATCCTGCTCAAGTTTAGTTCTTCCAAATACTTGTTATGTTTAAGAATGTATGCATGATATAATATTGGTTCTGACTTCCCTAAAAGGGCCAAAATATGAAATATGAAGGGAACATGACAATATGCAGCTTGATTTTCAATTTTTTGTTGACGTCATGAATGGTAGGTCAGACACCGAGCGACTACAGAGTCTTACAGAGAAACAAGCCAAGAAACTATCAGAAAGCAAAATTTACATAAAAGAGCTTGAAGATAGGGAGATTGTGTTAGATCAAAATGTTAGTATCAAGGCTTTTGATTTGCTTGGAATGTGCAGATTTTTCCATCAGGAAAGGCTATGAAGCGGGGAAGTGTTGTCACATTCCCCTCCTTTGAACAGCTTTGTGTTTCCTGTGGATGATAGTGGATTGACCATGGAAGCTAGCAATGGCTCAACGAAACCACCATGGTAGATTTTGAGGTAACCATTAAATAATAGAGCTTAAAATTGCGCTTATGAATACACTTTCTTTCGATTTTCTAATTCTACTTCAAATATATCTTGAACCATGAGACTGCTATTCTGCTTTGAGAAATTGGCCACTGATACCACAGACACTTTAAGAAGAATCCTTCTTTGCTACAAAATAACTGGAAGTCCGCAAATGGCTGCGGAAAGAAAACAAAACTAAAGTCCAACCCACAAATACATAGCTCTTCATATAGTCTTGTTGAATCCCCCATTAATTTTGGGCCCTATTCACAGTGGTTTGTCAAAGCCATCCTATGCGTGAGTGAGGAGGCATGTTGAATCCCGCATCGCCTGTGTTACTAAAAAGCCTAGGGCAATCTTCCTCTTATAAGGTTTCTTTTGAGAGCGAGCTGGGTCATTGGGTTTCTATATACCCTTTTAAAACAAAAAATATGTTACATTTGTATGGTGCCCTTAGTGATATAGCAAGAACAAGAGCTAATCTTTCACAAAAAATTATAGAACAATGTATCACGGAATTGGCTTATAGCAAAGTCTGTTAGATTCTGATTAGATATCATTGAATCGCTCGAGCCTTCTTGGTAAACAATTAAATACTACCTGAATAGCCACAGGGATCTTGTCTTTTGTAACTCTCGGAAAGGCCCAAAATATGAAATATGAAGGGAACTTGAAAATATGCAGCTTGATTTTCAATTTTTTGTTGACGTCATAAATGACAGGTCAGACACTGAGCGATTACAAAGTCTTACAGAGAAACAAGCCCGAAAACTATCGGAAAACAAAATTTACATAAAAGAGCTTGAAGATAGGGAGATTGTGTTAGCTCAAAATGTTAGTATCAAGGCTATTGATGATTATATTCCATAGTGTATTCCGAGAGCATGCTCTTTGCATTTGTTGCTCATTCTTTTCATTATTCTCTCTCAAGGTTGAAGATCTCTTGATGGAATTCAAAACAGCCGAAGAAGAGGTTGCTCGATGGAGGGAAGCTTGTGCTTTGGAAGTGAAAGCCGGGGAGAACATCATCCAACAGCGTGACGAATTGGTAATAGTTCTATTCCACTATATCGGTGTTTCATATCTTCCTTTCTCTAATTCACTTTCCATTACCATCACATCAGGTCTAGATTCTGAGACAAGAATTGGAGAAGACGAAGGCTGCTTTGCATATATCGAATGGCAAGTTGAAGCTGAAAGAGGAGGTTGCAGCTGCTGCAATGGCTGAACAGGCTGCAGCTGAGAGATCTCTCCAACTGACTGATAGCAGGGCTGCTGGACTTTGTGAAAGGA
Organism: Eucommia ulmoides; assembly: GCA_016647705.1. Classification (NCBI taxonomy): domain Eukaryota; kingdom Viridiplantae; phylum Streptophyta; class Magnoliopsida; order Garryales; family Eucommiaceae; genus Eucommia; species Eucommia ulmoides. Next base: position 2,114,895 of record CM028336.1, read on the forward strand.
TCGAGGAACTAACAAAACAGTTAGAAAAAGAAGAAAAGAGGGATCGGAGTAACCGCCACAGAGTAAGGCGTATTTGTTGGTCGTTCCGATTACTTAATTACAAATTGAAATTTTAAGTGTTGAATTTTTTTGTTTGTTTGATAAGTATAAAATTTAAATGTTGAAAATTGTTCAATTTACATAACTATCCTTTTATCAAAGATAATATAAAAAAATTATATATATAGAGAACAAAATAATAAAATAAAAACATTAATAACATATTAAAAAGTTCAAATATATGAATTATCACAATTCAACGATAACATAGAGTTCAACCGAAAAAAAACTTGTGAATCGGATTTATTAGAACCAATGTTATAAAAGGGACGTTTTGGCTAATTCGGGATAGGGCTTAAGCCTCGGGGTGTGTGGCGTAAGCACTGCGATACATAAATTTTTAATATTTTAAAAATATTATATATAATTGCAAAATGCAAAAAATAATAATTTAAAAAGATATATATGAATGATGAAGAATCGATATAAATTCATTAATAAATTATTATATATAAATATAATATAGTAGTATTATAGTTATTATTTATTAAGTTATAATTTATAAATAAAATAATGCTATAACTTATAATTTATAAATAAAATATAAAAATAATAAAAATAAAAAATAAAACAGAGGAAAAAAAAAAGAGAGAAATTCAGATTTAAAAAAAGAAAACAAATAACATATTAAAAAAAAAAAATCAAAACAATTATTGGACATTATCTATAATTATGAACATATGTTTTTGTAGTAATTGTTGACCTCTTCATATGTTTTTTTTACTGTTCATGGTGTAGGTATCAATGGCCAATTCAGTATTGATTCATGCTGAAATCTATGTCCGTCATGCAAAATTTCCTAAAAATTGTAAAAAATTCAGCATTTGGAGTTATTGTATCATAAAAACCTGGAATCTTTGTAGAACAAAAGACATCTCGTACATAACAATAAAGTTAATTAAAAACATAGCTGGTTCAAACATTTCAACCACGATGTGAAATGTACCTGCAATAAAATACTATATTAATAATGTGGTTTAATACCATGCAGCGAGGCATAGAAATAAGAATTAATTAGGATCCATTTGATATTAAAAAATTCAAACCCTAATTTGCATTTTTAGGATCATTTGAATTATGAACTTTCAATTTATAATTAAGACTTAATACCAAACACGTACTTAACATAATTTTGAAAATCTTGTTATATTACTTAAAAGTGGAAGACAAATCTTTAGAATAAAATATGATTAAATCTCTCCAATTTCCTTACTCTTATCAAATTAAATCAATAGCCATGATCTTCTTTGCCCATTACCAATAATATTAAATGAATAGAAGACTACTTTTAATTCAAATTAATAACATTGAAAATAAATAGAAAATTACTTCCAATTCTAAATCTTTATATATTTGCATAATAAAATAAATTATAATAATCATAATTATTTTTTAATTAATAATTCTATTTATTTATTTATTTTTGTTTCGTTATTATTATCAATTCGAACTTTCATTCATTTTTTACAAAAAAATAAATAAATCATAATCTTGGATTCTTTAAAAAATAATTAAATTAATTTTTATTTAAAATAAGGATGAATCATGTGGGCAGAAAATGATGATTTCTCAAAAATATTCTTTTCCCTAATAATCTATTTTAGTATTAATCTTATCCTACATGAATGTATCTTTTCCCATAATTGAAAGAAAAAAAAATGTGTTCTTGACGAGCATTTCATAAAAAAATAATTTTTTTAAATCCATATTTTACGATTTACTATTTATCTAGTTCACTTTGTGCAGTATTTTTTAAAAAATAATAATAATTCTCTCAAAAGATAAAAGTCATTGTACGTCACAAAAATTATTATAATTTTTTATATGAAAATTATCCTACATGAATGTATCTTTTCCCATAATTAAAAAAGAAAAAAATGGGTTCTTGACGAGTATTTCATAAAAAAATATTTTTTTTAAATCTATATTTCACGATTCACTATTTATTTAGTTCATTGTGTGCAGTGATTTTTTAAATAATAATAATTCTCTCAAAAGATAAAAGTCAATGTACGCCACAAAAATTATTTTAATTTTTTATATGAAAATTATTGTTATTTTAAATTAATATAATAATTTTGGATTCATAAAAAAATTATTGTACCTACATGGATTACATTGACTAAAATTTTAAATTACTAAACAAAAAAAAAATTACAAATTTTAAAATTTTAATTTAAAATTATATTCATAATATTACATTTTTTTTAAAAAAAAATTAAATTAATTTTCATTCAAATAAATTTTTTTTTAATTAAAAATTTTATTTATTTATTTGTTTTAATTTCCTATTATTATCAATTCAAACTTTCATTCATTTTTTTTTACAAAAATAAAATAAAATTCATAATATTGATTTGTTCTTAAAAAAATAATTAAATTAAAATTTATTAAAAAAAAGAATGAATAATGTGAGCGGAAAATGATGGTCCCTCAAATACATTTTTTTCCCCAAATAATCTATTTTAGCATTATCTTATCGTAAATGAATGTATTTTTTCTCATAATTAAAAAAATAATAGATTCTTGAGCATTTCATAAATTAAAATTTTAAATCCAAATTTTACGATTCATTATTTATCTAATTTACTTTATGCAGTGATTTTTTTAAAAAAATAATAATTCTCTCAAATGTTAAAAGTCATTGTACGCCACAAAAGTTATTGTAATTTTTTATATGAAAATTGTTATTTTAAAGTAGTATAATAATTTTGAATTCATAAGAAAATTATTGTACCAACATGAAATATATTGACGAAAATTTTAAGTTTGTATACTATTTACAAATAAAACTTTAAAATTTACATCCATACAGTCTATTAATTCATAGTAATTTTACAAAACATGAAAAATACGCAATATATTGATATTTTTGTGATTTTTTCCGTTCCGAGGTCAGAAACCAATTTTGTCATTCCATAATTTTGTGATTTTTATTTTATTTATTTATATTTTATGACTTCTAACTTCTATTATGTTTTTTTGAAACCGGTCTTGTTACAAAAAATTTAGGTATTCGATCAATTTTATTGGTTTAGTATTCAAATAGTGACTATCAAATATAAATTTATTTATTTATATTTTATGACTATCAAATGCAAACATTATGAGAAAAAAAATACAATTTCTATTGGTTTAGTATTCAAATAGTGAACAACTATTTTGTATTATTATAAACAAACTTAATATGAATTTTCTTTATTTTTTTCTAAACTTGCGAATTGCGCGTGTTAAAATTAGTAAGAAACTAAATTAGAAGACTACATTTGAAAATGAATGAGAGCTCACAAAACCCTTTCTCTCAATTCTTTTGACATTTTACTTTGTTTAAAATAATTATCAAATATTATTTATTAGTAATATAATCATTTTAGTGAAGTTAATTGTCATTTATTTTTGCAATAGTGGGTTCAAAGAATATTAAAAGTTTTCCTATATTTCAAGTAGTGAAAATTTTCATTTAAATATTTTTTTTAAATAAATAATAAAAAACTATAATCAATTCACTTATTAGACTTTTTATTTAAAAAAATAGTTTTTTTAAAATCTTTATATATTTTTTCTCATATAAGTGTTGACAAGAGTAATTAAAAATATTTTTTTATGCAATCAATTTCATATACATGAGCTTAAAAATAACAAACATAATAAGGAGTTAAAAATAACAATTAGAAATCTAGTACTTAAAGTGGAATGAGAGATAATGTTTTAATAAGATTGGAGAATGACTCTTTGAAGCATTTTGGTGAATTCTTAAATTTATTTTTATTTTTGTTTTTTTATATATCAGATAATGTATGCCTAGTCAATTTTGTACCCTTTTTTTTTTTTGAATTAGTTACATTTATTTTTTTAAATTAATGCAAAAAAATATGATTAATTTCCTTTGTGCACTTTTTAAATTATTTAAAAAAATATATGTGATTGAAAAAATATTTTCAACTAAGAATAAATTAGATACAATATAAATTAATTAAATTAGAATTTATTAGACTTGCACAAATTGATAAAATTAATCTTAATTTATGGTCATTTGTTTGTTATTTTATAGTATATTAGTAAAAGTTAATTTGTACAAATATTATTTTATTTTTATGATTATTTATGTAATTTTTAATATTATATTTATTTTTTGTATTTATAAAATATCATTATCTCTTATTTCTCTTTAATTTCTCTTTCTTTTAAATAAATTTTAAATATTTATCATTAATATAATAATTTTAGTGAATTTAATTATTATTTATTATTACAATAGAGGGGTTAAAGAATTTAAATTTATTTATTTTATCTTTTAAATAGTGAAATTTTCCATTTAAATAAAAGATAATTTTTTTTTACAATAAATAATAAAAAAATATAAATACTTTAAAAAATGGTTTTTTTTTTTAAAAAAAATATATATATTTTTTTTCTCATATTAGTGTTGACAAGTTTAATTATTTTTTTATACAACCAATTTCATGTACAAAATGAGATTAAAAATGACAAATATAATAAAGAGTTAAAGGTAACAACTAGAAAATTAAGAAGCTCATGGTACTTGAACGTGAGTGAAACTACTACTAAATTAATTTTCATATGACTAATCCACCAAACAATTAAAAAAATAATTAAATGAAATACTTGATATACAAACAGTAACTAAATTACATAATTAAAAAATATTTAATTTTTAAAATAATTTTAAATTTCAAAAATTCTCTAGTAGGTACTCTTTAAATGTTTAAATAACCCGTAAAAATCGTCATTTGATCTCAAAAGTAGAAAAAAAATTAAAAGTGAAAATGTATTTCATAAATAAACATTATTTAATTCTCAAAATGATTTTATAGATCCGCACAATATGTACTTAACAAAATTTTAAAAAATTACCTTATTGCTGTAGAAGTGAGTAAGATAATTGTTGCTTAATTACCATTGGACTGCTTTATCATCCTCCGGAACCGATTGACCTTCACCAAAGCCACAACGTAGATCATATCTTCCATGTCTTCAACAAACCTAAAGTAAGCATGCCTCCAAGTTCGTTTGAAGAAAAGAGTACCCCAAACTCCCAAATAAGCGACACCAAACCCACAACCCATTCCGAAGTAAAACCACGAGGTTTCAAATCGATCATCATCTTCTTCTTCATCGGAGGACGTTGGAACTTCCGGTAATTCTTTATCTCTTGTGCAGTTTTCACGTAGAGGAACGCCACAGAGTCCATCATTACCGATGTAACTCGTTTCATCAAAGCTCTGCAACTGAGTGCCAAAAGGTATTTGACCGGACAAGTTATTGTATGACAGGTCCAATGAATTGAGAAGTGTCAAACTTGAGAGGCTTTGAGGAATCTCACCTGAGAGATGGTTTCTGGAAAGATCAAGGGTTTCTAAATTTTTCATTCTCCCAAAGTTTTCTGGTATGTTTCCCTTGAATTGGTTATTGGACAAGTTCAAAAAAAACAATTCGGCGAGATTTGAGATCTCATCTGGGATCAACCCAGATAGGTTATTAATTGAAAGATCGATGATCCGAACAAATTGAAGTATCTCGAGGTATTCACTTTCTTTTTTTCCTATGACCAAGTCTAAAGGTTCTGGGCTGAATACATAATCAAAATGAATCTGGTCATTGTAAATTTTATATGTCATCGATGACAAATTGATATTGTTGGAAATAGTTCCAGATAGACAATTATTGGCCACATCTAGTATTATGAGCCAAGGGAGTTCCCATATTTCTGATGGGATATTGCCGTTGAAATTGTTATTTCTTAATTTAAGAGCCCACATATTTGTCATGTTCGCAATCCAGTATGGCAAGGCTCCAGACAATTGATTATCGGAGAAGTTTATGAGAAACAAGTTCGTGCAGTTCTTGAATGACAAAGGTATGTTTCCAAGTAAATTATTGTTGTTCAGTAGCAATGATTCAAGTCCATATAAAAAACTAATCGAGCTTGGAATATGTCCAGATAGATTATTTCTTCCCAAGTTTAATTTGGCCAAAGATTGCCAATAAACCAAACATTCATTCGGAAGGCCACCTAAAAATGTATTGTTTGATAAGTTGAGTTCTGCCAGGTCATTTCCTCTATGTTCTTTTCTGCAAAAGAAGGTGGAAATATCTCCAGAGAGTGAATTATTTGATAAATCAACTGAGTAAACATTTGGAGACAAACGTGGTACGTGACCAGTGAATTTATTTGAAGCCAAATAGATTTCCATGGAATTTAGGACAACGTTGGATATGTCCCCAGATATTTGATTACCACTAAAATCAACAAAATTCAGATGAGAAGAAAAGTCCCACAACCAATCCGGAGCAATATCTGAGATTCCAGAATATGAGATGTCAAATAAAGAAAGTGATGTTTGTGTTCGTAGCCATAGAGGAAACTTTGGACCGATCAAACAGTGACTTACATCGAGATTATCAAGTTGAAAAGGAGGAAGCCACTCGGGGTCGACTAGAAAGTTTAGGGAGTTAGAGTGAGTATTCAAGTATTTCAACTTATCGAATTTTGCAAGAGAGATGGGACCTGATATAAAATTATAGCCAATATTTAGTGTCGACAAAGAGGATAAATTTCCCAATGATTGAGGAATAGGACCACTCAATTGATTATAAGATAAATCTAGTTTCCACAAGAAATATAGATTTCCGAAAGATTGAGGAATAGGACCACTCAATTGATTATAAGATAAATCTAGTTCCCTCAAGAAAGATAGATTTCCCAATGATTGAGGAATAAGACCACTCAATTGATTACCAGGCAATGGATTACCATATAAATCTAGTGTCCACGTTTGAATAGATAAATCCAGTTTCCTCAAGAAAGATAGATTTCCCAAAGATTGAGGAATATGACCATGCAATGAATTATCCTGTAAGGAAAGATGTTCAAGATGTTTAAATTGGCCAATCTCATTGGGTATAGAATCGAGGGCATTTGAAGAAAGATCTAGCACTTGAAGGGATGTAGAAATAACTGGAATGCTACTAATGTTCCAATTTTCAAGATTGCAACCATATAAATGAAGTTGTGAAAGAGAAGGAAACATGCTCACCGCTTGAAACCAATTCGTTGCATTTTGAAGATTAACACGTGACATGTCAAGGTATTCCAAGGAATGAATACCGGTCATCCAACTCAAATCGTTGGCATATAAATTTTCATTCTCACTCAGGTCCAAAAAGCGAATACTGGAGAGGTTTCCGAGTTGGTGAGGAATCATCCCCAAAAAATTTGAGGTGGAGAGATCCAAATACGTGAGGCTTCCCATCGAACCCAAGAACGCCGGAATTGAACTTCCACCAAAGTCATTGTTGCTCAAGTCTAAATGACTCGAAAATTCTAATTCAAGCAAAGATGGAGTAATATTTCCACCCAAAATTGACCTCATGTTAATGCCGAGAAGAAAACCGGTGACTCGACCGGTTTTGTTGTCGCACTGAACTCCCGTCCATCGACAACAGTCTTTTCCGTGTTCAGACCACGAAGAGAGCGTCTGTGTGAATAAATCTTCAGGCCAGCTTTGAAGCTAAGAAGGGCACTTCTTTCTTTCTCAATGCAAGGCATTTGTTTAGGATATGTAGTGATTGATAAGAGGGATGATGAAGAGGAAATAAACCAAAGCAGGAGAGGCAATATTGTTATCATGGTTGCTAGTGATTAAGGAAGGGTTGAAGGTTTTGTTTGATTTGATTTTCTAGCAAAAGCCACAATCCATATTTATAGCCTTAGCATCCATTATACGTGTTCCATTTTCTACTGGTTATGAATAGGGAGGCACATTGATATTTCTTGTACTTTGGTCTTGTTGCATTTTAACCCCTCAACTTTTAAAACTTACATATCACCCCCAATTACTCTTGACTAAAGGGAGAAATTCACATTTTATTTAAAAAATATAAAATAAATTCAAATTTTTTTATTTTCTTAATTTATATTTAATATTTGAAGGTAATAAACGAGAAAAATCAACATTTTATCTCTCTAGTTCTCTCTGTCTCTCTACTTCTATTTTTTTTTAGCAAAGGCAAAATTAAAATAAAAAGTAATTTTGTTCATTTCAATTAAAATTTAGATGAAAATTTTAATTTCACTCATTTTTTTTAGCATATTCAGTTAAATTAAATAAAAAAAAAGAGTTAATTTTCCATTTAATTATAATTAGAAGGGGTAAAATGTAGATTTGTAAAATATTTGGTTACTGAACATATATATATATATATATAATTAGAAGTGGTACAAAGTGTCAAAACTCGAAAAAAAATGTTCACCAAACCTAACTTTCCTCTAAATTGAAGGCCTTCCAATTGCCACTGACACTTTCAGAACCTTATCCAACACGTGGCATCTTGTGGATGGTTGATCACTTTTTATATTTTATATTAATATTGTATTTTGATTTAATCTGAATCGGTATGTGTCGCAATAACAAATGTTTAAATTTCTTAAGCCCGTCTTTTTTTGTATAATAGATTATTAAACTAACGTGAAATTAATAAAATATTTATCAATTTAATAATAATTTTGTCTCTTTATTTTATTTTTATCTTAAGAAAACAAATTATTTCTTCAACTTATCATATAAAATCTATATTATAAATCAGGATGGTATTTAAAAATATTTTTTAATTAATAATTGAAATTTATTTTGATAAAAATAGATTAATAATAACATTTTATAATTTTTTAGAAAAAATTTATGCCCAAATATTCAGTTAAATTATTTTTAAGATTTTACATTTATATTTAATGAGTTAATGTTTTTTTAATTATTTTTTTTTACATTTATAAATTAGAAAATTGCACAAAAAATTCTTAATTGGATAATGTATTTTTTTTTCTTTTTTTCTTTTTTAGTATACCCACGAGGATTCCCTGCCCACACAAGATGAAAGACTAACTCGTTCGGGGTGTGTGATTGCCCTCTCTCAATTAATTCATATTTTAAAAGTGTATTAATTTTAAAATTGTCATATCAAAATCAAATGAAAATAATTTAATAAAACTGTTAAATTTATGATTGATGTGATTTCTTAGCAAAATCTATGCTACATTTATCACAAAGACTTAGTTTGACTTAATTATCTCTCTCATTACAGCCCCACTTCCTTTTTCTAAGAGTTGGACTATTTTGTCAAGTCAAGTCAATTCAACAAATTGGTTGATTTGATTTTCTATCAAAAGCTGCAATCCATATTTATAGCCTTAGTGTCTAGTCAAGTCAATAGAATTTATTCAACACGTTGGTTGTACTTTGGTCTTATTACATTTTATTCACTCTATTTTAAAAATCTACACATTAAGAATTTTTTACACAATAAATATTTTCTTTGAAAAAAATTCTAACATGTGATTTCCAACATATTTACCAAAGGAGAGTATCTCGGGAACACCGGGATCTTAGGTCCCGGTGTTCCGAATACCGGAATTATTCAATTTTTTTTTTTAATTTGTTGGTCCCGGCCTTCACCATTTTTTTCTTTTATTATTATATTTTGACGGTAAACAGTCCCGGCGTTTAAAACGGCGAGACTGTAACAAACAGAGAGGAGAGAGAGAGAACAGAGAGGAGAGAGAGAGAACAGAGAAGGGAGAGGGAGCAATCACAAGTGGGTAAACGAAAAAGGGTTTTGACAGTTTATACCCCTCCCTCAAGTTTGACCATTATTTCTTTTATTTCTAATAAAATTAAAATATTTTTTTTTGTTTTTTAGTTTTTACATTTTTTTTTAATTTCGTTTTTTTATAAAGGTTTTTTGTTTGTTTGTTAATTTTTATTTCTTTGATTGTTGTAATTTTAATTTAAAAGTGAGATCAAACGGTAAATCGAATCACTCAAACGTTCGACCAGTTAAAATAATGAGGTAAATGATTTTGAAAACTAATCAAGTCGGTCGATCGACTTGACAAATCAGTTGACCATTGAAAATAATGGGTTTAAATTGCATGTATTGATCTAATTGGTCAACCGAATGGGATGTGCCGTCAATCAAATTGAATTTTTACTTGAATTTGTTTGAAAATAAAAAACAAAATAAATAATAAAGTAAAAATAATTGGAATTTTTGAAGTAAATTTTTTAATTTTTAATTTTTGTCTTTTGAATTCCAATTAAAATTCATTCCAATTAAAAAGTAATCTTAAATGATTTTTTTTTTAATTAATGGTTTTTATTTTTAACTGTGAAATTGAAATCTTAATTGGATTTGAATTAATAGTTTTTATTTTTGAATTAATAGTTTTTTTTGGTTGTTATATTCATATTAACCGTTAAATTCAAACTAATATCATAAGAGTTATACTGTTTTGTGGAATTATAGATGTATTAGTCAAAGTCTAAGGACAGGTAATTGAAAGGCAATAGCCTATTCCACACGTTGGTTGATTTGATTTCCTAACAAAAGCCACAATCCCATCCATTATACACATCCCATTTTGCATTGACTATGAATAGAGAGGCACAGCAATATTTCTTGTACTTTGGTCTTGCTACATTTTATCCCCTTTATTTAAAAAATCTACACATCACCCCTATTTACTCTTGACTAAATGGAGAAATTCACTTTTTATTTAAAACAACATAAAATAAATTCATTTTTTTTTTAGTTTATATTTAATATTTGAAGGTAATAAACGAGAAAAATTAACATTTTATCTCTATAATTCTCCCAATATTCTCTCTCAATTATTTCAATATATTTTATTAAATTTCTTCGAACAGTTAAAATAATTTATTGAAAATATGACCTAAAAGTTCAATATCTATATTCCACAAACAAAGCGATAGATGTGTCGGTCAAGGAAAGAAAATTGAAAAGTAATAAGACTTATTTCAAAACTTGTAGGTTCACAAGTATTTGGATATATATGTGTGTGGGCGCCAATAATTCCATGTTGATTAGATTCTGAGATTTTTTAGATTTTATAAGATTGTGATGTTGACTTATATTTTTCGAACCGAATTTTACTCCAAAGGTCCATGTTTGGTGTAATTAATTCATATTTTCGAATTAAGTAATGATTAATGTCTATTATTTTTAAAATTATCATTTATAATTAAAATCAAATGAAAATAATTAAGGCGTATTTGTTTTAGAACTTGACAACATTTTTTTTTCATTAGAAATAAATTTTAAAAACAAAATTTAGGAGTAGTAAACTAATAAAATAAACGTGTGAAATATGTGATGTAACTTATTGAGAGTTGCAAAAACTGAATAGTTTTTAAATCCAATTATAAAAACAAAATTATATATATAAAAGAAAGACTATATATTAAAATCTTTAACCAAAAATGTCACACAACATCATGGACACCCGTTATCTCAGGCTCGGTGTGATGACAACATGACATCACCAACATTCAAACATACTAATGAACAACAATATATATACATTTAGATATACAATCGTTTATTATGGGCATACACCCGTCCCGAAATTTACTAACAAAATGTATTTATTCATGAACCTTTCATAGGTTCGCCTCTAACAGCTTATTTCAAAACTCTCATATGACTCCATCACATAATTCTACCTAGTGCCAGTAGGGGACCAACTCCTAGCCGTTTCACCTGCCAGTGTACTGTCTTCTTAGTAAAAATATTTTGGGATAATAAATCATTCTACAATATCTAAATAGATCAAGTGTAGGTTTGTAAACAACGCGTAACTAGTAAAAATTTCTCCATAATATAAGAAGTGGAAATAAACCCACAAGTATAAGTTTCATCCAAATCCATCTAATATAAAACCATACCAATCACCAGGGAAAATAATAAATTACTCAATATAAGTAAAACACCACATCTCAAGCACACATCTCAAACACACACCTCCACACACACACACACACATTGGCCAGCCCTAGTGATTGTTTTAACCTCACGATCGGGAATTTGCAACGGTACCGTACCATCCGTAGGATGTGCCTTCCTACGAACACCCATCACTCCGCCGAAGCGGATAATCACTGCGCAGTATAAACGTCTAACATCACTCTGCCGAAGCAGATAAACATCACTCCGCCGTAGCGGATAACATCACTCCACCGAAGCGGATAATCTCACTCTACCGAAACAGATAAATACTAGGGTATCGTCAAATCAAGTACAGCATCATCGAATCACAACTTAATAAATATCGTCAAATCACCACGTTTATCTCTTTTCCTCAAAACCAACTTTTAAGTCCAAAAACATATTTCACACTTTTCTTTTTAGAGAAAACGTCTGATTCTTTCAAAATTATTTTTCCACCCTTTATTTTTCTTTTGAAAACCAGACATTTTTAGGAAAACAGATGTTTTCTATTTCCTTTAAAAACACCGTCTGATTTTACCAAATTCAACAAAAATTCATTTTTAATTTCATTTTGGAAACTATCGAAATCTTCTAAAAACCCAGTTTACCAACTCACCAAAATCCTGCTTGATCCATATCATTTATAAATTCATACAATTTAAGTAAACACATATTTCATCATATATATACATAGAAAGATAGTTTGGTAAGAAGACAGTACACTCACCTCGTTATCCGCTCTCCCAAACCTTCCCTGACCATACTCTATCGGGATACTGATATCTGCAAACCTAATAATAACAGAGCCTAAATTAATATCTTCTCTAAAAGATCCTAATCGTGCAATGTAGACTCTATATTTCGAATCGTTACTATTTTATACACCACGTAATTAAAAGTAATTAATCGTTACGAAATTATTAAAATTTTAGGATTTGTAACGCTAGATAAAATTTAATTTCATGAAAATTATTCATCGATTGAAATTTCACCTGTTTCCAAGTCGTTTGGCGCTCACGTGTTCGGTTTTAGATTTCCCTGGGGTCCCTTTTTTTTTTTTTTTCCTTTTTTTTTTTTTTTTTTTCCCGTTTCTTGTGTCTGCTCCCCGTTTCTGTTTGCTGTTCACTGCACCGCCAGCGTCTTCCAATCCTCCTGGCCACCGTCTACCGGCCAACCCTCAACTGACCACCCACCTACACTCACAGCAACACACACGCCGCCTTCATACCGAGACAACCACACACCCACACACACATACCCACTTCCTCTCTCTCTAACTCTCCAGCGACAACTCTGGCGATCCATACACACCACCGAACGGCAACACCACCGGACCGAACACACCCTCTCACGTACAACACACAAGACGATTGCAAATCACACCCAGACACACATAAACACGAACGTCCGAAACACATACACACACACACTCGTTTGGACAAAACCGCACCTCCGATCGAATCAAACCAACGAACCCCTCCCAACGTTGACGATCACCGTCAAACGATCAGAAAACGCACACACCTACGCTGGAACAGCGCCGTCGCTCCGAACCCATCACCGCCGGCCAACCTTTCTTTCTCTCTCTCTCTAGAATTTGGTGTTTTCGGTTTCCCTCACTTTTTGAGGTTTCTTCTTTGTTCAGATCTTAATTCGGATGCATATATATGCATGAATTGGGTGGATCCATTTAATCTCAGCTCGCCACGTTGATCGGCTCTCGATCCTTCTTCCTCCCTTTTTCCTTTTTTTTTCTCTGTTTCCGTTTGATTACAGATGGTGTATATATATATATATAATTCTTTTCTCTAATTACATTATCCTCCCCCTAGATTTCCTTTACATTATGAATTAAATCTCAATTTAAATTTTGATCTATATATATATTTTAAATTACGAATTGACCCTTTTAGAATTTTAAATCAAATAATAAATTAAACCATCTACCCCGTTATTTCTGAAATGTTATGAAATATGACTTAAATCAAGAATCAGGGTCTTACAAAAAAGGTCTTATTTATTCATATATTAAAAAAAAAAAAAAAAAAAAAGAACTCAGTGCATTTACATATATCCACTTGCTCTATTGAACTCTTTTCCCCTGGAAATATGGAAACATCAATATTCATATTCTATCCAATGTATCAAAATCAACCTTAACTTGGCTTAACAAGCCAAGTCAAGAGAAGACAGACTCCTAAGAGTTGGATTGTTTTGTAGAGCTATAGATGTATTAGTCAAATAAGGAAAGGAAATTGAAAGACAATAACACTTATTCCACACGTTGCAAGGCCACAATGCCAATAATTCTATATTGATTAATCAAAGATGAAGATTAGATCTTAGATTTTTTTAGATTTTACAAGACTTTGATGTTGATTTATACTTTTTGAACCGTTATTCACTCCACACATCCATGATTGGTGTGATTAAATTCATATTCTAGAATTAAGTAATAACTAATGTGCATTATTTTTAAAAGGGTTAATAACACTTTACCCCTATGATTTGTTTTCTTGATACTTATCCCCCTTGTGGTTTTTGTACTTAATTGCAAACGTAACTCCGTCAATGGAATATTAGAAATGTCAATTTTATGCTTCTGTAATTAATAACATTTATTGGGGTGTAAAGTGCAATTAACGCTAAATGCCTCAGTCTCTCTCTGTCTCTCACTCTCGTTCTCTCTCTCTCTCTCTCTCTCTCTCTCACGATTTCTGTCTCTCACTCTCTGTCACTATGTCTCGCCTTGCTGCCGCCATCGCCGTCCAGCCTCACTGCCGCCATCGCCGTCCAACCTCACCATCGCCATCGCCGTCTCTGTCGCCATCCATTCAGATCCGCCATCGCCGTCGCCGTCGCTGTCGCCATCCACCAGTCGCGACGGAATCCCCTCCCTCTGGTCCAATATCTGCCATCGGCATCCACCAATCGAGATGGCGCCCGTCCCAGATCTGCGAGAACGACGACCCTCACCTCTGCGGTCTGCCCCCACCCCTCCGTCCTATAGTCCACCGACGTTGTCCTCTATCTACACGGTGTACGGCTTCTATGGTAAGATTTGATTTTTTTTTCTAGATTCATTTTGTTTTCATGCGTTTGATTTTCTAAATTTCTCCCCCTTCTCATAAATTTGTAATTTGTTCTTGATTTCAAATGTAGGTGGTTTCTATATTCTCTTCGCATAATGGTGTTGGATCCTCAGTTTATGTGTTTCAATTCTCAACCTTGCCTACAACGTGAAAAAGTTGATTGGTGTTTGTTTAGTGTTGAAATTGATAAATCAAGAGATTTTTTTTTTTTAATCATTTAATGGGTTTGAAATTGGAGAATAAATGAGAGGATAAAGAACACTTTGTGAGTTCTCGTTCATTTTAAGACAAAGTCTTCCAATTTTAAGTATCATGGAATTGGCTTAAAGAATTTCCTTATTGCTGTAGAAATGAATATGATAATTTTTGTTTAATTACCCTTAGAATGCTTTAACAAACTTGAAACTTGAAATAAGCATGCCTCCAAGTTCGTTGGAAGAAAAGAACACCCCCAACTCCCAAAAAAGCGACACCGAACCCACAACCTATTTTGAAGTTACACAACAAGGTTTCAAATCGATCATCATCTTTTTCTTCATCGCTGGATATTGGAACTTCCGGTAATTCCTTTCTTTCTTGTGCAATTTTTATAGAGAGGAGCACCACCGAGTCCATCATTGTCGATGTAACTTTTTTGGTTAAAGCTCATTGTGAATGTTCGATTTCGTCAACTTTATGAAAAGCTAAAAATCGTGAAATTTTGAAACGTTATAACTTGTTGAAAATACCATATTTCACCAATTTTATGACGAACTCAAAACTGTGATATTTTGAAAAATACACAATTTTGACAATTTTCTGAAAAATTCAAAATTGTGAAATTTTGAAAAGTTATAACTTACCCTAAAATTTGATTTTGACACTTTTATGAAAAAATCAAATTTGTGAACATGTGAAAGGCTATAGATTTTGTCAATTTTATAAAAAATTAAAAATCATGAAATTTTGAAATTAGTTCCGCGTTTAGTTTGTTATCAGATTCCCAGATCATAACTCTCTTAGAAAACCGTGAAAAATAGTCCATAGCCGATGAATTTGCATAAACAAAATTTATATCAAAGGCTATTGATGATTATATTCCTTAGTGTATTCTGAGAGCATGCTCTTTGCATTTTCAGCTCATTCTTTTCATCATTCTCTCTCAAGGTTGAAGATCTCTCGATGGAAGTTGAGTTTATGGAGTTCACAAGTAATGAAAGACCTAACATTATCCCCTGTTTTTTCGTGTTAATGTTAGGATTATTGTTGAATGATCATTAAGTTCATGAACATTTGTAGCTGCAAGGGAGGGATGGACGTTAGGCGATAAGGGTGTAGAGAGAGAAACTCTCTCTTGGGAGTTGTGCCCATCTTGGGAAAGTTCAAACTAGCCGTTTCAACGCCGGAGTACGACGACCTTCGCCGTTTGGTTCCCTCCGGAGTTGCTCAGATCTAGTTTTAGGCAACGTCGGCCATTTCTGAGCCCTTCAGGCGTGATTCAGTTCGGGAAGAGGTGAACCAAATCTGAAATTTCAAGCAGTCATCTTCCAGATCTTCAATCGACGTTGGAGACCGGCAGCAAAATCGGAGATTCCGACGATCTAGAGCAGCGGCAAAATCGGAGTTCTACAACCAGCTTCATCGACGTGAGCAAGAATCAGTAGGGTTTGGTGGTGGTGAGCAGCGGCGTGAGCTCTCGGCGGTGAGTTCGTTGCTGATTTTGGATGGCGCAAGGTCGACGATTTTCATGGTGGCATAGGTACTCTTCTTATCAAGGTAAAGTTTACACTCTCTTCGTTGATCGTCATCCTTTTTCTATGAATCTTCATGAGCTTGGTTCAATTTTTAGAGGTTTTGGAGAAATTCTAGATGTTTTCATTCCTAAAAAACGGAGAGTGTGGGTAAATTTTGCCTTTGGATGTGTTAGATTTGGCCTAATCAGTCAGGCTAGGATTGCGATTAACTGTTTGAACGGGGCAGAATTCAGGGGAAGTAGAATTAGAGAGACGCAGAAGGCTAGGCCTACCCATAAAGCTTAAAGATTTGGAGTTCAAAGAGAGAGTTTCTGAATTGATCTATAGGGAATGGGAATCCATGAAGTAATTTTGTACTCTTTTGTTTTGTCGTCATGGTTATTTTGATTGGTGTTTAATTGTTGGTTTTATTTTAAATTGGTCCTAATGGTATCATTAGTTTCTTGGCGTTTTTGGAGTGAGGCTGTGTGTGGGTATTGGGGTGAGGTGAGTGAGAGGTTGGCGCCCGACTATGGGGTATGTCGATCTCCTTCTTCCCACCAAAAGTCACAAGACCGAATGTCCTAGTGAGTTGATTTCGGAGTTTGTAAAGGATTTTTGTTGCAGGGGAGGAAAAAAAAGAAAAAAAGAAGATGAAAAAGAAAAATTCTGTTTCTTGATCAACTGAACAAAGAAGTGATATGGAGAGTTTAAAGCAGCTTCGTGGTGATTGAGTGGACAATTCAAGGCAGGAATTCAAGAACATCTATAGTTCTCGGTCAAGTGTTGCATATAGAAAAGGCGAGGGGTTGTTCAGTGTTGTTTTGGGCTTGTTTGTATGCTTGGAGAATTTGGCAGCAATAGGTGTCTGCAGATGTTCTTTGTTGTTCGGAGAGGTTAGACAGAGTTCAGCCTCGAAGGTGGGCTCATTGGGAATATAGGGTTGCTTGGATATCAAGTTTCGTTAAGTTTGCTGCTGAGAGGCTTCGTCGACAGAGAGGTGGTTGTGAATTCTGTGTAGCGGTGGCATCAGCCTCTCCTTCGGATTCAACTCTCCTGCAAGTTGGGGAAAACCTACTAAGGTTGAGTTTAGTGCTCTGCTACTGGCTAAAATATTGGCATAGTGTGTTTAGAGTGTATTTGTGTTTTGGTTTTTGGATCTAAGCGTTGGTGTGCTTATTTTGGTAGGCACCCGTTGTGTAGTTTTGGCGTGCTCCAATTGTGTATGCAAGGCTATTTGTATTTTGTAATAAGTGTACGTGGGGTCTTGCGTGCTACATTTCAAATTCTTGGCATGTAGTAAAGGAGATCCTTCCCCTTATTTTAATATATAAAAGATTGCTTACCACCCCCGTTCCCCCCCCCCCCCCCAAAAAAAAAATAAGGTCGTCAACCTTTGTTCTCTAGTAATGGTTGACCTCTTCATATGTTTTTAACTGTTCATTGTGTAATTATCAATGGCCAATTCAGTATTGATTCATGCTGCAATCTACGCTTGTTACCGTATCTTCGAATTTCATGGTGCAGACTGCAGGGTTTTGATATAGCAACAAGATTTTTTCTCAACACAAACCAAAGGCTTTGTGTTTCCTGTGGATGATAGTGGACTGACCATGGAAGCTAGCAATGGCTCAACGAAACCACCATGGTAGATTTTGAGGTAACCGTTAAATAATAGAGCTTAAAATTGCGATTACGAATACACTTTATTTCGGTTTTCGAATTCTACTTCAAATATATCTTGAACTATGAGACTGCTATTCTGCTTTGCGAAATTGGCCACTGATTCCACTTTGTGGTACCACTTTAAGAAGAATCCTTCTTTGCTACAAAATATCTGGAAGTCCACAAATGGCTATGAAAACAAAACAAAACTAAAGTCCAACCCACATTGATGTTGGACCCACATAGCTCTTCATATATTCTTGTTGAATCCCACATTGATGTTTGACCCTCCGATATCCGTTCGCAGTGGTTTGTCAAAGCCATCATACGCATGAGGAGGCATGTAGAATCCCACATCACTTGTGTTACTATAAAACCTAGGACAATCCTCCTCTTACAAGGCGTCTTTTGAGAGCTAGTTAGGTCCATTGGTTTTCTATATGTGCTTTTAAAACTAAAAATAAGTTACAATTGTATGGCACCACGAGTGACATAGCAAGAACAAGAGCTAATCTTTCACAAAAAAATTACAAAACTATGTATCACAAAATTGACTTATAGCAAAGTATGTTAGATTCTAATTAGATATCATTGAATCGCTCGAGCCTTTTTGGTAAACAATTCAATGCCACCTGAATAGCCACCTGGATCTTGTCTTTCATAACTCTCTTTTCAACAATAACACATTTTCACATAACCATTGAAAGATAATTTTTTAGAAAAATTATTGCTAAGAGAAAATTTTTCCATCATGCAAAATTTTCTAAAAAGTTGTAACAAATTCAGCATTTGGAGTTATCGTTTCACTTCATTAATAGATGCTAGTATCATATAAACTTGAAATCTATGTAGAACAAAAGACTTCTCGTACATAACAATACAATTAATTAAAAACATAGCTGGTTCAAACATGTCAACCACAATGCGAAATATACCTGCAATAAAATACTATATCAATAATGAGGTTTAATACTATGCATAAAGGCGTAGATAAAAAATGAATATTAATTAGGATCCATTTGATATTCAAAAAATTCAAACTCCAAGTTGTGTTTTTAAAATCATTTAAATTATGGTCTTTCAATTTATAATTAAAACTTAATGCCAAACACGTATTTAACATAATTTTGAAAATCAATATCTATATCTTATTATAATACTTAAAAGTGGAAGATAATCCTTTAGAATGAAATATGACTGATCTCTCTAATCTACTTACTCATTAAATTAAGGGAAATTTCTTGAAAAGTCCCATAAGTGGAAAACACCATTTTGTAGAAGACCATCAAAGACATTTTTTTTACCTTGAGATAATCCATATAAAATGATCTTTTCCACTTGTGGGACGACCTCCCAACAAGATGCCCTTAAATCAACGGTCAAAATTTTTTCTTCCCAATAACATTAAATGTATAGAAAATTATTTTTAATTCAAATTAATAACTTTGAAAATAAATAGAAAATTGTTTCCAATTCTAATTCTATATTTGCATAGTAAAATAAATTGTTTTTTTAATTAATGACTATATTTATATATTTATTTTTTGTTTTTTTTAATATCAATTTAAATTTTATTCTTTTAAAAAAATAAATTATATTCATAATATTGATTGTTTTTTAAAAAATAAATTAATTAATTTTCATTCAAATAAGATTATTTTTAATTCTATTTATTTATTTTTGTTTCGTTATTATCATCAATTCAAATTTTCATTCATTTTTTACAAAAAAGATATTCATAATATTGAATTTTTTTATTTTGATTAAAAAAGGAATGAAACACGTGGACTGAAAATGATGGTCCCTCAAATATATTATTTTATTCAATAATCTATTTTAGCCTAAATATTATCCTTAAAAAAATGGTTTCTTGATGAGCATTTCATAAATTAAAAATAACTTTATTTTTTATTTCAAATCCAAATTTTACAATTCATTATTTATCTAATTCACTTTGTGCAATGATTTTTTTAAGAAAAATCAATAATTATCTCAAAAGTTAAAGTCACTGTACGCTACAAAAGTTATTATAATTTTTCATGTGGAAATTGCAGTTATTTTAAAATAGTATAATAATTTGGATTCATAAAAAAATTATTGTACAACATGGAATACATTGTCTAAAATTTTAAGTTTGTATACTAGTAAAAAAAATTAAAATTTATGTCTATACAATCTATTAGTTCATAGTAATTTTACAAAGTTTGAAAAACAAGAAATATGTTGATATTTTTATGATTTTTAAATTCTGAGGTCAGAAACTAATTTTGTGATTTTTATTTTGTTTATTTATATTTTATGGCTTCTAATTTTTGTTATATTTTTTCGAAACTGGTCTTGCTACAAATAATTTGGGTATTCGATCAATTTTATTAAGAGTATCAAATGCAAATATCATGAAAAAAAAATAAAATTCCTATTGATTTAACATCAAAATAGTAAAACACCATTTCGTATTATTATAAACAAACTTAATATGTTTTTTTTTGTCTAAACCCGCGCATTGTGCTGGCTAAAACTTGTAAGAAAATAAAATTGGAAAACTACAATTGAGAATGAACGAGAGTTCACAAAACTCTTTCTCTTAATTCTCCTTAATTCTCTTTCTTTTAACATTTTATTTTATTTGAATAATTATTAAATATTATTTATCATTAATATAATAATTTTAGTGAATTTAATTATCATCTATTATTGCAACATGTGAATTCAAAAAATATTAAAAGTTTTTTTTATCTTTCAAATAGTGAGATTTTCCATTTAAATAAAATATATATATTTTTTTAAAAATAAATAATAATAAAAAAACTATAAATAATTTACTTATTAGATTTTTTATTTTAAAAAATAGTTCTTTTAAAATTTTTATATTTTTTCTCATATAAGTGTTGACAAGAATAATTAAAAATATTTTTTTATGCAACCAATTTCATATACAAAACAAGATTAAAAATGACAAACATAATAAGGAGTTAAAAATGACAATTAGAAATCTATATCTATATCTATATAATCATATCATATGCTATATATTAAAAGTGAAAACCTTCTCTTGTAAATGAATTAGAGCAAAATATTTATCATCTTTTCAATCATATTCTCCCATTCAAATAAAGAGTTACGATTAACTCTCACAATTTGCCTCTTCATCTAACCTACCAAAATAAATGTCACCATTAATTCTCTTCACTAATCTTATCATGTTCCTATATAAGTTTTAATAGTCAAACTGTTAACAATCTCTTCAATTTTCTAATATTAATCCATTCTACAAATAATATTACATTAATCCATTATATATATATATATATATCAAATAATAAGTGTCCTACTTAATTTCTTCATTTTTTTTTTGTTTTAGTTATATTTAATATTTTTTTAATTAGTGCACAAATATATGATTAATTTTCATAGTGTACATTTTAAATTACTTAAAAAAATAACTATGATTAAAAATATATTTTTAACTAAAAATAAATTAAATACGATATAAATTAATTAGGTGGGAGAATGCCTTTTTCAAGAATTTTGGTGAAATCTTATATTTTATTTTATTTTTATTTTTTATATATCACATGATGAGTGTGCTACTCAATTTTTATTTATTTAGTGATATATATATTTTTAATCAATGCACAAATATATTAATTAATTTCCCTGATGCACATTTTGAATTAATAAAGAAAATATCTACGATTGAAAAAAAAAATTCAACCAAAAATAAATTAGATACAATATAAATTAATTAAATTAGAATTTATTAAACTATAAAAATTGATACAATTAATCTTAATTTATGGTTATTTGTTTGTTATTTTATAGTATATTTGTAAAAATTAATTTGTAAAATTATTATTTTACTTCTATGATTATTACATGAATAAACATTATTTAATTCTCAAAGTGATTTTAAAATTCAAAATTCTAGACCAATTACTCTTTAAATATGTAACAATCATCATTGGATCTCAAAAGGAATATAATAAATTGAAATTGAAAATATATTATATAAACAAAACTTGAAAACAAAAAATCATTTTGACCAAAATATTAATTGTTTAGAGGGTTATAAGAGCAATTATGTTACTAGATAGTTTTAATTAATTTTTAATAGTATAATAAAAAAGACAAATAAGTAATTTTAAATTTAACATCAAAAGAAGGGAGTGTGAGATATTTCCAAATGACAGAAGATATTATTGTGGGTTTTTCAAATGAGAGGAGGTTCACTGGAATATCCATATTTTGGTAGATGATTATTTTATTATAATTAATTATATGTAACAATATCTCTCCACCTCTTTTTTTGTCCCCAACTATTTAAGTAAAATTCTCTCTCTCTCTCTCTCTATTAATTACATATAGAGTTATTCAATAACATGTGCCTCAAAGAGTATTTTAACAATTCTTAACCAAATAATAGAGACCATTAAACAACATAAATAATCTATTATATTATTTTAAAACAATTATTCGAAAAAAAAAAATCAAAATTTGAAAAACCTCTCTAGGAGCTTATTTACATATTATTCACTATTTTATAAAAATAAATATGAGTGATGGACATTAATAGTTTTGGAGGTTGGCATAAATATTTTTTTCGATCACAAATTTATTTTTATTTCTCAGTATTAAAATTTAATGTTGTTATACTTTTATAAAATATATTAAATATTTAAAAGATCAATTATATGTCATGTGTAATATTCAAATAAAAAAGATATACTAATATAATTTTTAACAACAAACAGGTACTTAACATAATTTTAAAGAATTACCTTATTGCAGCAGAAATGAGTATGATAATTGTTGTTTAATTACCATTGGACGACTTTATCATCCTCCGGAACCGGTTGAACTTCACTAAAGCCACAACATAGATCTTATCTATCATGTCTTCAACAAACCCGAAATAAGCATGCCTCCAAGTTCGTTTGAAGAAAAGAGCACCCCAAACTCCCAAAAAAGCGACACCAAATCCACAACCCATTCCAAAGTAACACCACGAGGTTTCAAATCGATCACCTTCTTCCTCATCAGTGGACATTGGAACTTCCGGTAATTCTTTCTCTCTTGTACAGTGTTTACGAAGAGGAGCCCCACATAGTCCATCATTGCCGATGTAACTCATTTCATCAAAGCTCTGCAGTTGAGTGCTGGAAGGTATTTGACCGGACAATTTGTTGTATGACAGGTCCAATGAATTAAGAAGTGTCAAATTTGAGAGACTTTGAGGAATTTCACCTGAGAGATGGTTTCTAGAGAGATCAAGGGATAATAAATTTTTCATTCTCCCAAAATTCCTTGGTATGTTTCCCTTGAATTGGTTATTGGACAAGTTCAAAAACAACAATTCGGCAAGAGTTGACATCTCATCTGGGATCAACCCAGATAGGTTATTAATTGAAAGATCAATGCTCCGAACAAATCTAAGTATATTTCGGTACATACTTTCTGTTTTTTCTATGAGCAAGTCTAAACCTTCGTCTAGAATATAATTCGGTAAGGATCGATTGTCAAATTTGTATGTCATAGCCGGCAAACTGATATTCTTCGATATAGTTCCAGATAGACAATTATTGGCTAAATCTAGTATTATGAGCATTGGAACTTTCCATATTGCTGAAGGGATATTGCCGTTGAAATTGTTATTTCTTAATTTAAGAACCAACAAATTTTTCATATTTGCAATCCAGTATGGCAAGGCTCCAGTCAATTGATTATTTGCAAAGTTTATGAGAAGCAATTGCGTGCAGTTCCTCAATGACAAAGGTATATTTCCAAGTAAATTGTTGTTGTGCAATTGCAATGATTGAAGTGCATATAACAAACCAATGGAGCTTGGAATATGTCCAGACAAATTATTTCTTCCCAAGTTTAAATTGGACAAAGATTGCCAATAAACCAAACATTCGTTCGGAAGGCCACCTGAAAACGTATTATTTGATAAGTCGAGAACTACCAGATTATTTCCTCTATGTTCTTTCCGGCTAAAGAAGTTGGAAATATCTCCAGAGAGTAAATTGTTTGATAAGTCAACGCTTCCAATATTTGGAGACAAACGCGGTACATGACCAGTGAATTTATTTGAAGCCAAATTGATGACTGAGGCATTGAGGAAAACATCGGATATGTCCCCAGAAATTTGATTACCGCTAAAATCAACGAGATTAATATGAGAAAAAAAGTCCCACAACCAATCCGGAGCAATTTCCGATATTCCAGAATATGAGATCTCTAACCAAGAAAGTGATGTTTGAGTTCGTAGCCACAAAGGAAACTTTGGACCGACGAAGCAGTAACTTGCATAAAGAGCGTGAAGTTGAAATGGAGGAACCCAGTTGGGGTCGACTAGAAAGTATAAGGAGTTAAGAGATATATCCAAGATACTCAACTTTGGGAGTTTAGAGAGATAGGCTTCAGAGAGAGTGCCAGATAGAGAATTATTGCCAATATCTAGTTGCTCAAGATTTGAGAGAAGACAAATACTCTTTGGTACAGTTTCATTCAGTTGATTGGAAGACAAATCTAGATTCATCAAGGATGATAGATTTCCCAAAGATTGAGGAATAGGACTACTCAGTTGATTCCAAGACAAATGTAGTTCCCTCAAGGAGGATAAATTTCCCAAAGATTGAGGAATAGGACCACTCAGTTGATTGTAAGACAAACGTAGTTCTCTTAAGGAGGATAAATTTCCCAAAGATTGAGGAATAGGACCACTCAGTTGATTGGAAGATAAATCTAGTTCTCTCAAGGAGGATAAATTTCCCAAAGATTGAGGAATAGGACCACTTAGTTGATTGGAAGACAAATCTAGTTCCCTCAAAGAGGATAAATTTTCCAAAGATTGAGGAATAAGACCACTTAGTTGATTGGAAGAGAAATCTAGTTCCCTCAAGGCGGATAAATTTCCCAAAGATTGAGGAATAGGACCACTTAGTTGATTGGAAGACAAATCTAGTTCCCTCAAAGAGGATAAATTTTCCGAAGATTGAGGAATAGGACCACTTAGTTGATTGGAAGAGAAATCTAGTTCCCTCAAGGCGGATAAATTTCCCAAAGATTGAGGAATAAGACCATGCAATGAATTATGCATTAAGTAAAGATGTTCAAGATGTTTCAGTTGGCCAATCTCATAGGGTATAGGGCAATTGAGTTGGTTGAAAGAAAGATCAAGCACTTGAAGGGATGTGGAAATAACTGGAATGCTACTAATTTCCCAATTTTTAAGATTGCAACTAACCAAATAAAGTTGTGAAAGAGAAGGAAACATGCTTACCACTTGAAACCAATTGATTGCGAAAACAAGATTAACAATTGACATGTCAAGGTATTCCAAGGAACGAAGACCGGTCATCCAACTCAAATCGTTGGCATATAAATTCTCATTTGTACTTAGATCCAAAAAGCGGATGCTGGAGAGATTTCCAAGTTGGTGAGGAATCATCCCCGAGAATTCTGAGTAGGAGAGGTTGAGATACGTGAGGCTTCCCATCGAACCCAAGAAAGTCGGAATTGAACTTTCACCAAAGTCATTTTTGCTCAAGTCTAAATGACTCAGAAATTCTAATTCAAGCAAAGCTGAAGTAATATTTCCACGCAAAATTGACCTGCTCTGACAGTCATAGTCTCCATAATAGTCACATGGATTGCGAAGATAAAGCCCGGTGACTCGACCGGTTTTGTTGTGGCAGCGGACTCCCATCCATTGACAACAGTCTGCTTCGTGTTCAGACCATGAAGAGAGTCTATGTGAAGGAATCTTCAGGCCAGCTTTAAAGCTAAGAAGGGCGTTTCTTTCTTTATCAATGCAAGTCATTTGTTTAGGATATACAGTGATTGATAACATGGATGATGAGGAGGAAATAAGCCAAAGCAGGAGAGACAATATTGTTATCATGGTTGCTAGTGGTTAAGGGAAGGGCTGAAGGTTATGGTTGATTTGATTTCCTAACAATCCATATTTATAGCCTTAGCATCCATTATACACGTCCCATTTTCCACTGACTATGAATAGAGAGGCACACTGATATTTCTTGTACTTTGGTCTTGTTACATTTTAACCCCTCTACTTTTAAAACTTACATATCACCCCCATTTACTCTTGATTAAAGAGAGAAATTCACATTTTATTTAAAATAATATAAAGTGAATTCATTTTCCTTTATTTTTTTTAATTTATATTTCATATTTGAAAGTAATAAACGAGAAAAATTTACATTTTATCTCTCTACTTCTATATTCCTTTCATTTTTTTTAATCAAAGGAAAAATAAAAAAAATAATTAAAATAAATGGTAATTTTTTTCATTTCAATTAAAATTTAGATGAAAATTTTAATTTCATCCATTTTTTAACATATTCAGTTAAATAAAAGAAGAAGAAGAAGATAATTTTTGTTAATTATAATTAGAAAGGGGTAAAATGTAAAATTTTGAAGTGGAATAGACGAAATGAAACAAGATCGAAGTATAAGAGAGTAAAAGACAACTAACCATTAAATGAAATCTGAAACCATAAATAGTAGCAGTATAGCAGTAATAATCAAGAACCATTGTTAATTACTGTATTTTGTAACTGTCTTCTGAATATATTTTGTTAATATATGTATAGGGGTCTTGGTCTACTTTATTAA
This sequence comes from Eucommia ulmoides, assembly GCA_016647705.1. Classification (NCBI taxonomy): domain Eukaryota; kingdom Viridiplantae; phylum Streptophyta; class Magnoliopsida; order Garryales; family Eucommiaceae; genus Eucommia; species Eucommia ulmoides. The sequence goes on from CM028336.1 coordinate 2,141,905, forward strand.
ATCCTAGTCTCGATAGGAAACCAAATGCTAATCCTACCAGGGTAATCCTAGTCATTCCCTATATTTAGATTTTACGAGTTGGTGGTTCACCAGACCAAGACTTACTTTTGGAGTTTTTGATTTTAATTTAAGTATTCATTTGACCAAAAGGAGAAATTCACTTTTTATTTAAAATAATATGAAATAAATTCATTTTTGATTTTTTTTTAATTTATATTTAATATTTAAAGATAATAAACAAGAAAACCTAAAAAAATCAAGAACCACTGTTAACTAATGTATTTTGTTACTATCTTCTGAATATATTCTATTAATATATGTATAGGAGTCTTAGTTCACTTTATTAAACTTTAGTCTCGGTAGAAACCAAACCCTAACCCTACTAAGGTTCTTATATTTTGTCTTTTCACTTAATTAACTTACTTCTGTTAACTCAATTAACGAGCAGACAAAATTATCCTAATTCAATATTTATTAAAAAAATTTAATTTATAATTTACAATCGAAATTCGAAAAGACAACCAAAAATTTAATTTATAATTTAATTATTAAATCTTTTCCATTAGGATAATTTTTTCCATTCAACTTTTGAAAAGACAAAATTATCCTAATGGGAAAAAAATGCAATCGACAAAACAATAACAAAAAAATGTTAATTGAAATTTTTTAATCCATTAATTGTATTCCCTCGATTGCCTTTTCGAATTTCGACTGTAAATTATAAATTAAATATTTTCAATAAATATTGAATTAGAATAATTTTAAACTTAAACTGTAATTTAATCCATTAATTAAACATTATTTGTCACCCACCTATCCCTATCAGATTTCAATGATAAACTCATAATTAATTGTAACTCTGAATGTGAGAAAGACGAAAAAAAAATAAAAATTAAATGAGAATGTGAATAGTTTAAGAATTTAATTAAAATATTTAATAAATTAAGGAGTACAAAGTGAAAAGTGAATTCCATATAAAAAATAAAATAAAATTATACTATCCCCATATTTTCCCTCTCCTCTCTCCCTTTTCTCTTTCTATCTCGATTTTCTCTCCGTTTTCTCTCTATATCTCTTTCATTACAGTCAAGTCAATAAAACTTATTCAACACGTTGGTTGATTTGATTTCCTAACAACAGCTGCAATCCATAATACACGTCCCATGCATTTTCCACTGACTATGAATATATCTTGTACTTTGGTCTTATTATATTTTATTTCCTCTATTTAAAAATCTACACATTATCCCTATTTACTCTAGACTAAAAAGAAAAATTCACTTTTTATTTAAAACAATATAAAATAAATTCATTTTCCTTTATTTTTTTAATTTATATTTAATATTTGAAGGTAATAGACGAGAAAACTTTTATCTCCATAATTCTCTTTCTCTCTCTACTTTTCTTTTTTTCTTTTTTATTATAGTAAAGGTAAAATTAAAATAAAATAATTAAAATAAAAGATAATTTTGTTCATTTCAATTAAAATTTGATGAAAAATTTAATTTTACCACTATCTAGCTAACTTTGATGATTTTTTAAAAATCATTCACTTGTCTGTTTTTAGTGTTGTAAAAATTATTATGGGAGTGTTTTAAATGTAATTTATGCACACAAAAATTGGATTTATTTAAAATACCGATAAATCACTGTTAATTAACTCAAAATTGACGAAAACATTAAAAATTCATTTGGGCCATTTTTTCAAATAATTTTTTTTTTCTTAAACCAGGGGTACACAACCCCAGGTTTAAGACCCACTAAAAACAAACAAAAAAAAATGGTTTTTTGTACCCGGGATTGGAAACCCCGGATTCTCATGTCCGAAGACCACAACCCCGGGTAAGTCTAATTTGGTAAATAAGTTTGAAAACTGCTTATTTTCAGTAAAAAAGTTTTAAAATTATACTATTTTGGAAAAAGACTCGTTATATATGTATTAGTCAAGTCATGGAAAACAGGGAAAGAAAGGCCATAGAACTTCTGCCACACGTTGGCTGATTTGATATGATTTCCTAACAAAAGGTACAATCCATATTTATAGCCTTAGAGACCCATTTTCCACTGACTATGAATAGAGACCCACACTAACCTTTTATCTCCATAATTCTCTTCCTCTCCCTACTGCTATTATTATTTTTTTATTATAGTAAAAGTAAAATTAAAATAAAAAATAATTTTGTTCATTTCAATTAAAATTTGATGAAAATTTTAATTTCACCAATTTTTAAGCATATTAAGTTAAATTAAACCCCCAAAAAAATTCCGTTTAATTATAATTTGAAGGGGTAAAATATAGATTTTTATTGTAAAATGGACAAAATGAAACAAGATCGAAGTATAAGAGAGTAAAAGGCAATTAACCAGTAAATAAAATAAACCATAAATAGTAGCAATGTAGCACTAATAATCAAGAACCGCTGTCTTCTGAATATATTTTGTTAATATATGTATAGGGGTTTTGATCCACTTTATTAAGCCCTAGTCTCAGTAGAAAATCAAATCCTAACCCCACTAAGATAATACTAGTCATTTCCTATATTTGGAATCTCTATGTACTTATCAATGTAATCGCTCTACGTTCTCCCAATATTCTGTCTCTTAAATATTTTAATATATTTTATTAAATTTCTACGAACGGTTAAAAGAATTTATTGAAAATGTGACCTAAAAGTTCAATATCTATATTCCACAAACAAAGCTATATATATATCAGTGAAGGGAAGGAAATTGTAAGGTAATAAGACTTATTCCACAACTTGTAGGTCCACAAGTATTTGGATATATATGTGTGGGCTCCGATAATTCCATGTTGATTAATAAAAAATCAAGACTAGATTCTTAGATTTTTTAGATTTTATAAGACTTTGATGTTGACTTATATTTTTTGAACCGTTATTCACTTCAAAGGTCCCACGTTTAGTGTAATTAATTCATATTCTAGAATTAAGTAATGATTAATGTGTATTATTTTTAAAATTGTCATCTATAATTAAAATCAAATGAAAATAATTAGGGCGTGTTTGTTTTAGAACTTGACAACCTTTTTTTTTTTTTTTAATTGAAATAAATTTTAAAAACAGAATTTAGAAGCAATAAACTAAAAATATATGCACGCGTGTAATATGTGATGTAACTTATAGAGAGTTGCAAAAATTGAATAATTTTTAAATTCAATTATAAAAACAAAATTTTATATATAAAAGAAAGGCTATATATTCAAATCCTTAACCAAACAGACCTTATTTATTCATATATTTAAAAAATAAAAATTAAAGAACTCAGTGCATGTACATATCTGCACTTATTATGTTGAACTCTTTTCTCTTGGAAATAGACCTAAGGTTGGCAAGATCATAAGGGGTAGAGTTTTGGTCTAGGAGATGAAACATGTATTAATACAAATCCCTCCATTTTTAGTTCTTGTTCTATGAAATTGTTCGCCGCCTCGCCCATGAATCTTGTAATTGGCCCTGCTCCTTTTAGATGACATTTATTCATTTTTAAATAAATTTGTTTTTGCAACTTTAGAGTTAGTCCCGTTATGATTACTTAAGCCTACCAACCTAACTAGTACTGCAACAACTGGGGTTTGGAATGTAAAGGCAGTGATACTAGAAATGCAACCATCGCTTCACTAAGCGTGTATTTGGGTGAGGTATTTGAAGAAAAAAATTGATTTAGAAGCGCTATTTACGAAACTTCCTTAAGATCACGTTTTGGTAAGATATTTCTATGAGGAAATTGATTTTAAATTATTTTTTTTTTACATTAAAAAAATTTCTTGTGGAAGTATTGGTTGAGTCTTAATGTGTTTGATATTATTCAACGTGTAATCGCCAATTCAATATTGATTCTTTACCTTATTCATGTTGCCAGGTAGCTGAGATTCATCCCAATTTCTGCATGAACTACTTGTGCAGGGCAAATTGAAAGGAGATTTATTGAGGTACCATATGGTGCTAGTTGGGTTTTGAGGCAACGATGCGGACGACAGGATTTGATACAGCTACAATATTATTTCTCGACAGGTTTAGGTACATCACTGAGAACTGAGATCTTACTTTTGCACTGTATTTATCACTTTTTATATGAAATTTTGAAATATTATATCTCACGTGAAGTATATGATTTCACCATTTTTTGTGAAAAATCAAAATCGTGAAATTTTGAAAGGCTATACCCACCGAAGAAGTCTGATTGGTCACTTTTTAAAAAATTTAAAATCGTGAAATTTTTAAAGATTATGACTCACCGAAAACCCTAATTTTGACACTTTTATGAAAAAAAAATAAAAATTGAAACTATTAAAGGCTACGGAAGAAACTCGATTTTATCACTTTTATAAAAAACTCAAAATTGTGAAATTTTAAAAGGTTATAACCAACCTAAAAAATTCGATTTTGTCAGTTTTATTTTAAAAGACTATAACTTACTGAAAATATATGATTTTGTCACTTGATGAAAAATCAAAATTGTTAAATTTTGAAAGATTATAACTAATCGAAGAAGTCTAATTTCATCACTTTTATGAAAAACTCAAAATTGTAAAATTTTGGAAGATTAGAGCTCACAAAAAAAATTCATGATTTTATCAATTTTATGAAAAAATCAAAATCGTAAATTTTTTAATGATTAGACCTTATCGTAAAAGTCCTATTTCATCACTTTTTTGAAAAACCCAAAATTTACTAAAAATATGATATGAAACATAAGTATCTCTATTCTATCCGATGTATCGAAATCAATAAGTCAGTCAAGAGAAGAAAGACTCATAACAGTTATATTGTTATTAGTCAAAGTCTAGGAAAGGTAAATGAAAGGCAATAGCCTATTCCACAAGTTGGTTGATTTGATTTCCTAACAAAAGCCACAATCCCATCCATTATACATGGCCCATTTTCCACCGACTATGAATAGGGAGGCACACCAATATTTCTTGTACTTTGGTTTTGTTACATTTTATCCCCTCTATTTTAAAAACTTACGCATCACCCCTATTTACTCTGGACTAAAAGGAGAAATTCACTTTTTATTTAAAATAACTTAAAATAAATTCATTTTTTTTAATTTTATATTTAATATTTGACAGTAATAAACGAGAAAAATTAACATTTTATCTCTATAGTTCTCCCAATTTTCTCTCTCAATTATTTTAATATATTTTATTAAATTTCTGCAAACGGTTAAAATAATTTATTGAAAATATGACCTGAAAGTTCAATATCTATATTCCACAAACAAAACAATAGATGTGTCAGTAAAGGGAAGGAAATTAAAAGGTAATAAGACTTATTTCACAACTTGTAGGTTCACAAGTATTTGGATATATATGTGTGTGGGTGCCAATAATTCCATGCTGATTAGATTCTGAGATTTTTTAGATGTTATAAGACTTTGACGTTGACTTATATTTTTTGAACCGTTTATCACTTCAAAGGTCCATGTTTGGTGTAATTAATTCATATTTTCCAATTAAGCAATGATTAATGTGTATTATTTTTAAAATTATCATCTATAATTAAAATCAAATGAAAATAACTAGGGCGTGTTTGTTTTAGAACTTGACAGCAATTTTTTTTTTTTAATTGAGATAAATTTTAAAAACAGAATTTAGGAGTCGTAAACTAATAAAATAAGTGTGTAATATGTGACGTAACTTATTGAGAGTTGCAAAAACTAGATAGTTTTTAAATTCAATTATAGAAACAAAATTATATATAAAAAAGAAAGACTATATATTCAAATCCTTAACCAAACCGGCCTTATTTATTCATATATTCAAAAACAAAAAAAATTAAAGAACTCAGTGCATGTACATATCTCCACTTGCTGTATTAAACTCTTTTCTCTTGGAAATATGGAAACATCAGTATTCATATTCTGACCGATGTATCAAAATCAACCTTGACTTGGCTTAACGAGCCAAGTCAAGAGAAGAAACACTCCTAAGAGTTGGACTGTTTTGTAGGGCTATATACGTAATTGTCAGGTCAAGGAAAGGAAATTGAAGCCCAATAGAACTTATGCCACACATTGGTTGATTTGATTTGATTTCCTAACAATCGGTACAATCCATATTTATAGCCTTATGAATAGAAAGGCACACTAGTATTTCTTGTATTTTGGTCTTGTTATATTTTATCCCCTCTACGTTCAAAACCTACAAATTACCCCTATTTACTTTTGACTAAATAGAGAAATTCATTTTTTATTCAAAACAACATAAAATAAATTCATTTTCATTTATTTTTTTAATTTATATTTAATATTTGAAGGTAATAAACGAGAAAAATTAACCTTTTATCTCTATAGTTCTCTTTCTCTCTCTACTTCATTTTTTTTTCTTTTTTATTTTAGCAAAGGCAAAATTAAAATAAAATAATTAAAATAAAAGGTAATTTTGTTCATTTCAATTAAAATTTAGATGAAAAATTCAATTTCACCAATTTTTAAGCACATTATGTTAAATTAAACAAAAACAAATCCGTTTAATTATAATTAGAAAGGGTAGAATATAGATTTTTAATGTAGAGTGGACAAAATGAAACAAGTTTAATTTTAATTAGAAGGGGTAGAATATAGATTTTTAATGTAGAGTGGACAAAATGAAACAAGTTCGTGAAATTTTGAAAGGTTTAAGCCGACTGAAACAGTCCGATTTTATCAGTTTCATTTTGAAAGGATACATCACTTACTGAAAACACATGATTTTTCCACTTTATGAAAAATCAAAATTGTTAAATTTTGAAAGACTATAACTAATCGAAGAAGTCCAATTTCATCACTTTTATGAAAAAATGAAAATTTTAAAATTTTGAAAGATTATAACTCATTGTGAAGTTTTATTTTGTCAGTTTTTTAAAGAAAAAAAAATCATGAAATTTTCAAAGATTATGACCCACCGATAAGAGTTGGGTTTTTTTATTTTTATGGAAAACTCAAAATCGTGATTTTTTTTTAAGCTTATAGCTCAACGAAAAGCCGAATTTCGTCAATTTTATCAAAAATTCAAAACCGTTTAAAATTTTAAAGCTATAGTACACCGAAAATACATGATTTCGTCAATTTTATTAAAAAAAATTGTGAAATTTTGAAAGACTATAACTCATTGTAAAACTTTATTTTGACAGTTTTATGAAGAAAAAAAAATTACGAAATTTTTAAAGGTTATGACCCACCGATAAGAGCTGGTTTTAAAAAATCAAAATCGTTTAAAATTTTAAAGCTATAGTGCACTGAAAATACATGATTCCGCCAATTTTATTAAAAGTAAAAAAATTGTGAAATTTTGAAAGGCTATAGTACACTACCGTAACAGTTTGATTTCATCACTTTTATGAAAAATTTAAAATTGTGAAATTTTGAAATGTTATAACTCACAAAAAAAATCACGATTTGATCAATTTTATGAAAAAATCAAAATCGTGAAATTTTTAATGACTAGACCTTATTGTAAAAGCCCGATTTTATCACTTTTTTGAAAAATGTAAAATTTACTGAAAATGTGTCGTGAAACATCAGTATCCATATTCTAGCTAATATATCGAAATCAACCTTGGCTTGGCTAAACAAACCAAGTCAAGAGGAAAAAAGACTCTTAAGAGTTGGACTATTTTGTTGGGCCGACCATAGATGTATTAGTCAAGTCAATAGAACTTATTCCACACGTAAGTTGATTTGATTTCCTAACAAAAGCTACAATCCATATTTATAGCCTTAGCGTCCATAATACATGTCCCATTTTCCACTGACTATGAATAGAGAGGCACACTAATATTTCTTATACTTTGGTCTTGTTACATTTTATCCCCTTTATTTTAAAAACTTACACATCACCCCTATTTACTTTTGACTAAATGGAGAAATTAATTTTTTATTTAAAACAATATAAAATAAATTCATTTTCCTTTATTTTTTAATTTATATTTAATATTTGAAGGTAATAAAAAAGAAAAACTAACATTTTATTTCTATAGTTCTCTTTCTATCTCTATCTCTATTTTTTTTTCTTTTTCTTTTTTCTTTTTTTTTTTAATTATAGCAAAGGTAAAATTAAAATAAAAGGTAATTTGGTTCATTTCAATTAAAATTTAGATGAAAAATTTAATTTCACCAATTTTTAAGCATATTCAATTAAATTAAATAAAAAAATTAATTTTCTATTTAATTATAATTAGAAGGGAGTAAAATATAGATTTTTAACCCTACTAAGATAATCCTAGTCATCTCCTATATTTAGATTCTCTGTGTACCTCTACAAATGTACTTTTTTTATATATCAATGTAATCACTCCACGCTCTGCCAATATTCTGTCTCTCAATTATTTTAATATATTTTATTAAATTTCTGCGAACGGTTAAAATAATTTATTGAAAATGTGACCTCAAAGTTCAGTATCTATATTCTACAAATAGAGCTATAGATGTATCGGTCGAGGGAAGGTTGGAAGGTAATAGGACTTATTCCACAGCTTGCAGGTCCACAAGTATTTGGATATATATTTGTGTGTGGGGCACCAATAATTCCATGTTGATTGATAAAATATCAAGACTAGATTCTTAGATTTTTTAGATTTTATAAAACTTTGACGTTAACTTATATTTTTGGGATAATAGGTGGAAGGTCTTATATTTAGGTTCTAATTGGTTAAAAGACCTAGAGGTGGTAAAAACAGTTGATTTAGTCTCATATATTTTAAAAATGTGGAAGTCTTGCACATATGATAGTTACGCGCCAGTTACATATAACTACTTTGTGTGTAATATTACTGTATTAGTTGCAAGTAATTTTTTTTTTTATTTTTTTTTACATGTAACAATTTATGTGTAAAAATTTTGTTTTATGTCACAAAATATATATAATTAGTTAAAGATAATTAATTATATATAATTTTTTAGTTACATGTCTCTGATATGTAATTAAAAGATTTGATATTTTTCAGTTACATGTGCCAATAATGTGTAACTTTTTAGTTATATATTAGAAACATGTCTCTAATATATAACTAAAAAGATTAATTTTTTCAGTTACATGTTCCAATAATATGTAATTTTTTAGTTACATGTCTTTGATATATAACTAAAAAATTTGATATTTTTTCAGTTACGTCACAAAATATTACACACACACACACATATATAATTGTAACATATAACTAAAGTACATGTAACCAAAAATACCTAAATATGTGGGAAAAATAACAATTATGAAATTATAACTAACATTAGTTACATGTAACAGAATTCACTATAAAAATCTAATGTACTCACTAAGATCTACAATTCCTACAATATTCATACAATTCTTGCAATGCGGGACTAAAACACAAGTAAAATCTAACTTAAAGGATTAAATCAAAATCTAATAACACAAAATGACTTTTTACCAATTAGACTTTAAAAATGGGACTTTTCACCGATTTTTCCTATATTTTTTGAGCCTTTATTCACTTCGAAGATCCATGTTTGGTGTAATTAATTCATATTCTAGAATTAAGTAATGATTAAATATCCTAGAATTAAGTAATGATCGATGTGTAATATTTTTAAAATTATCATCTATATTTAAAATCAAAAGAAAACTATTTTTTTGGTGTGTTTGCTTTACAACTTGACAACAATTTTTTTTTCTTGAGGTAGATTTTGAGGTAATAGTTAAATAACAGAGCTTAAATTGCGCTTATGAATACACTTTCTTTCGGTTTTGTAATTTTACTTCAAACTAGTTTTTGACCCGTATATTATGCAGGTTTAGAAAAAAAATATATTAGTATATATATTTCATTTGAATATTATACATGATCTACGACTGAATTTTTAATTTTATATATAATATATTTTATGAAGTATAAAAAAAAATTAATTTTAATATCGAGAAATAAAAATAAATTATAATGTAGAAAATAATTAATGCCAACGTATAAGACTATTAATGTTATCATTCATATTTATTTTCGAAAAATAATAAACCAATAAGTAAATAATTCATCGAGATTTTTATTTTTATTTTTGTAATTTTTTTTTGAAATAATAGTCATAAAATAATCTAATAAGTTATTTTTATGTTGTTCAATAATTTTTATTATTTGGTTAATAATTGTTAGAATATTCTTTGGAGCATTTGAAATTGAATAAATTTTAGGGTTAATCGCACTTTGCCCCCTGTGGTTTGCACCTGTCACACTTTGCCCCTTGTGATAAATTAGCTCTTAGATCTGCGATGTTACGGTCCCGAATACATAAATACATTCAAGAGATTATTAGGAGCGTATGTATATAATCATAACATTCGTCGATGAACATTCTAATTGTCAAATATTCCATCAGAAATGTCATGAAATTTGGACAGAAATCGGTTCTATCAAGTGTTTTGGTTTGTCCTTCGGGTCAGCATTTGCCGTTCTCTCTCTACAATTCCACATTTTCTCTCTACAAAGAAGAAGATGGTGGAAGAAAAAGAAACAAATATTTTGTCCCCTAACGTTTGGATTAATATTAAAAGAAATGCTATCAATTTTTTAAGGGTAAAATATGAATAATAAATGTTTAATTTGAAAGTAAAATCACACAAAACATAGGCCAGCTTAGGAAACCGAGTGTAAGAAACACACACTATCAAAATGGATGGAAAATGTTAGTGTTGCATTTTAGTCCAAGACCACGGGGGCAAAGTGCAAAAGGTCCAAACCACATAGAGACAAAGTGCGACAGTTCAAACCACAGGGGGGCAAAGTGCGACAGGTGCAAACCACAAGGGGCAACATGCAATTAACACAAAATAAAATACACTTAACAAGGCGGTGTTTTCCCTTTGGATGGGGTAGGTTGGTGACTTGGTGGGTGAATGGGTGGTGTCACCACTCCAAGCCCCCCAAAATCTAGCACTGAATGAGGGTACAGTGATGAATGGTACGGTGATAACGATAATTCTTACCTTGATTCATAATCACAATTACGATTTTTACACAAGAACAACCAAATAACGACAACATTGCAATAAAAAGATATACAAAATCCTAAAATTCTTGTTGTGAAGAAGAACTAGGTGTTTATATTTTGAAATAGGAAGAGACAGGGCAAACTAATAGTTAATTCCACACACACCCGAAAAAACAACAACAACAACAAACTGTTGGATAATAGAAAAACAAGAAGACAAAAAGAAACTCACTTCTGGATCCTCATCTTCTGGATCAATTTTGAAGGAAAAGTACTTGGTTGGTTCATCTTTGTCAATAGTGTCAACAACCTCATCTGGGGCCGTAATAATCTGCAAAATTGAGGAACCGAATAAGATAACAATGGTGATAGCATATGAGATTTCAGGGTTTGCTCAAGATTGTCAATCTTTCTCTCTCAATCATGAATCATATAATAATAATGATTACATGGAAATTATAATTTGTCACTCTTTCATACTATTTTTGCAGTCTTCTATTTATCGGGTTAAGGCATTAGAACTTACTTCCTCGTAATGGAGAATCTTGTCTTCAACCTTGTTATCTGATAGTAAGCCTTCCAATATTTTAGCAAGCAACGGGGTGTGCTTAGGGTACTCAGTCTGCCAACAATATAATGAAACAATAACTATTTAGAGATCAAAATACTCTTAAAAATCAATACAAATCGGTAAGTTCTTTCTAGCCAACAAATATATCTTCGATACTCATTACTGAATTGAAAGGCCTGGATTTCACCAAATGTTATACAAGGGATCAAAATATCTTCAAATATATGACTAGGGTTTAAACCATATTCATCTAACGATTCACAAGAAAATCCAAGGAAGAAGTTTTTTCTCACCGAAATCCATCGCATCAAATTAAATTCTTATCCAAACAAGCCAAATATTTTTGGGGCATTCGGTGGCAAGTCCTTAGTTTACCCTTAATTTTAAAAAAATGCCTTGGGCAGAATCAACTTATGTTTTAGTCCTACCTATTAAAAGAAAGCGAAAGGCTTACACGCGTCTGCACTCGGATAATTACATATAACTAATTTGAGTAAAAATTTGTTAGATATAACAAATATTACTGTAATTTGTAACATGTAATTAAATTTATACAAATACATGTAACTAAAATTAAACTAATTTATGTATGTAATATTTGTTAAATATCACAAATATTACACAAATGGTGTAAATTGTAATGTGTAACTAATATTATACAAATACATGTAACTAATGTTACACATATATATGTAATATAGTTAATTATTAAGTTGTAATTAATATTAGTTACATGTAACTAATATTTATTATAATATGAATTAATTTACTCACGAAAATTCTCTTTAATTAATTAATGAATTTGAATTACTGTACACTTCGGTTAAGCAATTCAATTATTTAATGAAAATCACCACAACTGTGGCAACATCTCAATGCACCAATCAACTTTTAATCTTAGATGCCTCTAAGATTAATAGTTGAGTAAATTAGATAACTTCTTTCATTATGCACGTTCCTTGTTATTGCCTAGTTTTAGGCCAGAAAAAGATCTTTATCTTGGCATTACGGACCTAAGTACAAGCATTAATGATATAGGAGAATCTCGTCGGGTACACCGCGTGGTTAATACCCGCCCAAGTACAGAAGAACAGCTGAATTGAGAGCTGAAATCCTCTCAGTGCTGAGGTGGAACGCCCCTGCAGCTGAGCTGAGGGCCATCTCAGTGAAGAAATCTGGATCGGCAGACTGCGATCCGACCTGCCGAATTGACGAGTTGAGGCACCCTCTGCTCGCCATCTCCACACTCGGGAGTTTACCAGGCCGTCATGAGGTTTTGGCCCATGGGCCTCTGCATATGGGCTCAAAGGCCAGCCTAGACGTTTAGAGGGCTAATCTACCTGCTCATTGGCTGCCCAGCAGATTAGGTTTATTAACCTGAGCTCGGCCTCCTAATTTCGCGGCACTAATCAAGCACTGACGCTTATAAATACACCAGGGCATCCATTGCCCAGAGGTACATAACCACTACTGAACTGACAATACTTTCAGCCCTTCTGCCCCGGATACTTACTCTCACGCCGAAGGGACTTTACCGAGCACAACCCCAGTGGGTCTTTGTGCAGGTGCTCGGAGTAGAAGATCGGAGCTCAGCTCAGATATTGCCACCACCTCTGAATTTAGCCAACTATAGCACTGTCAGCCGTCTTGTGTCCCCGAAATCCTCCCGGACCATACTATTGACTTGTCACCATTTTTTGGCATCAAGAATTAAAAATCCAAGAGATTCAGCCAAAAAATTCATTACATAACATTGAGAAAAGTTAGAAGTGCATGTGGAAAAGTATATTCACATTAATATTGTTTATTTCTTGGTTATTTATTTATTTATCTTGAAATTTCGGCATTTCTACCAACAAGAAGTGTATGTGGAAAGTATATTCCCTTGAAGTACCTCTTCTTCTAAACGTTCAGACACGCTTTTTTTGCATGTTGTAGCAGAACTTTTTCCCTTGTCCTCGTCGAGCTACATTAGAAATATTATGGACAAAGTCAATAAAAATTCAAAATTAAAGAATAAAAATTAAATTATGGTTGTGATTAAGAAACACACAAGTACAATATAGACCATGTAATTGAACAACCTATTTGGTGGCACTTGGTAAGATATCTTATAAATAACACGATTTTTCTTCTCCCTTTGAACTCTCGGCTTTCCATAAGAAATTTTCCCAAGCAATAACTCATTTTCAATGTACAACAAATTTAACACACCAAAAGCAAACATCGCAAATTTCAATGTACCAAACACCACACACCAAAAGCAAGAAAATACAATGCAGATGTTGATAACTTCTCATAGCAAAGCAAAACCTTCGGGAGCTTGTCTTTCGCTGGGGGAACCACATAAAAGGATTCTTTCACTCTTCCAAAGATGAAGCGAAAAAGTTAATGCAAACATTATATAAAAACATTGGAGAAGGAAAAGAAACAAATATTCTCACAAATGATACATATCCAGGAACTAAGCTTGAGGACTTGAAGGAACCATCTCCAATCACCGGACCATCAGGTTGAAAAGAAAAGCTCAATTGGATGGCCTCCTGAAAAATGAAATATTGAAAATAAATAATACAAACAATCTTAAAAATGAGATGGCAGGTCCAAGAGAAATGTAATTGTGCAAATTGACACAATAGTTTGATAAAAAAATGGAGTTCGAAAAAATTAGTCTACAAAAAAAAAAAAAAAAGGGTTAATTACACTTTATCTCCTATGATTTGGTCTATTTGCACTTTATCCCCTTATAGTTTAAACGTCGCCACTTATCCCCTGTGGTTTGTGGACCTAAATGCAACGCTAACTCCGTTGACGGAAAGGTTAAAATGTTAATTTTACCCTTGGGTTAATAGCAATTTACCTCCTGTGGTTTGATCTATTTGTACTTTATCCCCTGTAATTTGGCCTATTTTGTACCTTATCCCATGTGATTTAGTGAAAAATCATACCCAAATCAAACCCTGCTTCATAAATAGCGTGTGAGGGCCACATCTGTCAAATTTGACAAAAAATCTCAGATTTGCACCTAGGTCTAAGATTACAGGGGGGGTAAGTGGCAAAGTTCAAACTATGGGGGGTAAAGTAAAAATAGACTAGACCACAGGGGTAAAGTGCTATTAATATATTTGTATATGATTTACCCATTTCACTTACTTTCAAGGCATCAAGAGTTCAAAATTTTATAGGAAATAGCACCAAGAAAAACAATTTGCACGTCTTGAAGCTAAGAGACACTAATCATATACGTGATTTCACTCCAACAAACAATAAATATTTAGAGTATGTGATTATGTGCATGCATACCAGGATATATTTAGATGTATAGAAGAATGCGAACAAAGTATCTTGATGCTTTAAAGCTTTTATATTGAGACTTAGAACAAATTAGCAAAAAGAGGCATTACTTTAAATAAGGAAAGCCAACAAAAGATAAGCAACTATGACACCCAACATCGCTCTTACTGTCTCCTGTTACAAGACTCCGACGGCCGTTGGTCAGAATGTCCGTTACCAGTCATTGGATCGCCATCGACCACCGCCACCAATTACCGTATCAAATACAAAATTCATATTTAGTTAGCACTAAATTGATAAATTAAATTTTGTTAATATTAACTGAAGGACTAAAAACTATTTAAAAGATTAAAAAATTGAGAAGAACAAAACTAAGGTTGAATGAATAAAGTTGACTAGTTTCTAGTAAAGAAGGCTTCTTGTTAAAGTGATATTAGTGGCCAATTTCACAAAGGATAATAGCAATTTATGAGTGGAAGATATATCTAATACTAATATTTAAAATTGGAAGTCTTTGTCTTAGAATGAAGGGTTAATAGCAATCTACCTCCTATAGTTTGACCAATTTGCACTTTATTCCTCTAGGGTTTGAAAATCTTCACTTATCCCCCTGTAGTCATATATTTATTGTACTTACCCCCCCTATATCAAGGAGGTAAGTGGCTTGAAAATCTAACCACATGGGGATAAGTGACGATTTTCAAACCACAAGGGGATAAGTGAAAATCGGTCAAATCACAAAGGGGTAAAGTTTAATTAACCCTAGAATGGATGAGAACTTACAAAATGTAATCTTCATTCTCTCATTTATTCTCCAATTCCAAACCCATTAAATGATTAAAAAAAATCATCTCTTGATTTTCCTCAATTTATCTATCTTTAACATTTTTATGTTTAAATTAGTTTTAAATATTATTTATCAATAATTTAATGATTTAATGAATTTAATTGTCATTTACTATTAATATAGTGTTTTGAGTGAATTTTAATTTTTTTTATTTAATGAATATTTTCATGGGTAAATTTCATTGATATGTCATGTCATTTGAAAAAACTTACAAAAACTTACAAAGACATCCCTTTTAATTTAAAAAAATATTTTTACTTCCCCTGTCATTTGAGAAATCCAACGACACCTCAAAACACCTGAGAACATATGACATCTAATTTTGATTAAAATATTTACACTTTTATAATGTATTCTTTATATACAATGACAATTCTATTCCTTTTAAATGAAATATAATTTTAAGAAATAAATATATATTAAAAAATATAAATGTTTCACCAAATACTCTTTAAATACTAAAAAAAATGTAAAAACCCTCATTTGATCTCCAAATTAATAAAAACAGTTGAAATTAGAATTTTATTACAATAAAAATTTTAAAAAATTAAATTGACTAAAATCATAATTCTTTTAAAGAGGTTGTAAGAGTAATTTTTATTAGATAATTTTAATTAATTTTTAATAGTACAGTAACATTGCAACATGAACAAATAAATAATTTTATATTTAATATTGAAGGAAAAAAGTGTTGGAGATATTTTTCAAATGACAAGAGATGTCGTTATAAGTTTTCTAAATAACAAGGGACATTACTGAAATTTATCCATATTTGGGTTAATGATTGTTTTCATTATAATTAAATGTTAATTGTACTTTGCCCCTTATGATTTGCACCTTTCACACTTTGCTCCCTTGTGGTTTGAACAGTCGCACTTTGCCCCCTTGTGATTTGGATTAAACTTCAACCATAACTCTGTTAACAGAAAACGTAAAATGTCAATTTTACCCTTCTTTAATTATTTATATTTATTCAGGGGGGAAATCCAAAAGGTCCAAACTATAAGGGGATAAAGTGAAATTAACCACCATTCTCTCTCTGACTCTTTGCAATCTCTCTCTAACTTCTGGGTGGGTCACTGGAGATGGGGTTCGGGTCGAGGTTTAGTTCTGAAGGAAAATCACACAAAACATAGCCCAGCTTCGGAAAACGACCATGAGCAACACACACTGTCAAAATGGATGGAAAATGTTAGTGTTGCAATTTAGTCCAAGACTACATGGGGGAAAAGTGCAAAAGGTCCAAACCATAGTGGGGCAAAGGGCGACTGTTCAAACCATAGGGGGAAAAATGCGAAAGGTGCAAACCACAGGGGACAAAGTGCGATTAATCCTATAATTAATTATAGGGTTAATTATATTTTATCCCCCTGTAATTAGGCATTTTTACACTTTGTTCCCCTATAGTATTTTCTTCACCACTTACTTTTCTTGTACTTGTGGATTAAAGTACAACGGTTAAGTCGCCGTTGAATTTAATGGTCAAAGGCAAAAGTTTTAATAGGGACTATTTTGATACTTTTGAATAACATAAGGGTTAATAGGGACTGTTTTTTATGTTTTTTTATATCTTCTTCCTGCCGGGCTTCACGATCTCTCTCTACACCTCTCTCTCTCTCTCTCTAATTTTTCCAAACCAGAAACCAACGGGGTGGGGCTGTGCTGGCGGTGGCCAATATCTATTCCGAGGTTGGGGCGGATCCAACACCATTTACCAGACTACCGCTGTGGGCAACTCCGACGAGCAGAATCGGTAGCGGCGATGAAGTGCTGGACGTTTTTAAGCTTGGAGGACCCGGCGGTTGATAGTAGCGGACATGGGTTGTCTCTCCGCATTTCACAAGAAGAGTAAGAAAAGAGATTCAAGAATTCCCTCAAGAAACAAGATGGAGAAAGCCCAAATTCCGAAACAACTCTCTCTCTCTCTTTCTCCTCTCTAGTTGAAATGGGAGCAAGAGAGAACGGAAAAACGAAAATCCACCTCAGACAAGAGTACATGTCCAAAAAAAAAAAAAAAAACTCAGACATGAGTTTGAGGAAACCAGGAGCATAAGAGAGAGAAGAAGAAACAGGGGCTGGTTGAGGGTCGCCGGTGGGTCGCCGTCGCGGGGAAGGGGGAATCACACGAGCGGATGTTTTTTTTTTTTTGGAAGAGATGTGTTTAGACCCCTTAATTTTAAAATGATTTTCAAATAGATCTTATTAAATTAATGAGAACAAAATGACAAAATTATCCTTATTTTTAAAGTGAAATGTCAAAAATACCTTTAGTTCTGTTAATTTTTAACCGTTGCACAAAAAAAAGGGGTGAGTAATGGAAAAAATATCACAAAGAGCAAGTGCAAAACAACCTAACCACAAAAGAAAAAGTGTAATTAATCTTTAATTACATGTCACTTTATTTCTTTTTCATATTTTCTCTATCCAATAATTTAGTAAAAAAATCTTTCACCTTGTTTCTTCTTCATATTTTCTCTATTCAACAATTTAATAAAAATTATCTCTCTATCTTCAATTACATATAAATTTAGAGTTAATTTCACTTTGTCCCCTTGTGGTTTGCACTTATCGTACTTTGCCCATGTGATTTGGACTGTCGCACTTTGCCCCTGTGGTTTGCACTTTTTGCATTTTACCCCCTATAGTCTCAGATTCCATCCATTTTGACAGTGTGTGTTGCTCACGGGATATGTTTTGTGTCATTTTATTTCCAAATTATGCAATTATTATTCCCATTTTACCCTTAAAAATTGATAGAACTTCTTTTAATATTAATCCAAAAGTTAGGGGCCAAAATGTATTAGTTTTTTTCCCCCCACCTTCTTCCACCATGACACCTGCTTAATCTTGTTCACGATTCTCTGTCTTCCTCCACCGCCACCCACCAACAACCCAAACGCCACCGCTAAGGGATTCGGAAATGCAGAAGGGGAACGGGGGTGGGGAGTGGAACAAGGGAGGGGAAGAGATGAGACATGAGAGAAGAGAGAGAGCCACCACCACACGCCAACGACCTACCGCCACCGCCGCTCCAATGACGAACCACCACCACACCACAAACCCAGATCCACAGATCGACGATGAACCACCACCGGCCCTCCAGAATCCATTTGCCGTTGAGTAGAGTCAAGGCCTCCGTCGGCGCCGGTATCGGATTCTTCGCCTCCAGCTGAGTAATCAGCTCGATGATCTACGCCCTCGTCGTGCTCAGTCCAGTTAGTCCAGTAGAACGAGACCACCAGCCGTTTATTCAGCAAATCAATCTCTGTCGGCTCCTTTGGCTGCTCCTCCTCCGCCGGTTCCTTCTCTGGCCCCCACTCGTCATCGCACACGGCACGAACCGCGAAATTTTTCAGGACCTTCACGGATTCTCCGACGGAAAGCCTTGAACACCAGGAGGGGTTTCGGTCGGGAAATGGATAGAATTGATGGGGAAAACAGAGGTCTACGAATCGGTTCACTGATAACGTTTTGCATGGAAATTGATTGATCAAAGACATAGAAGCCATCTCTTTTTCTGGTTTTACAGAGGGAGAGAGAGGTGTCTGAGTTGAAGCAGCTTTAGACGATGAACGACGATGTCTGACTTGACAGTGAACGACGATGAACGACGGGGTATGAGATCGAGAGGTCTGAGATCGAGAGAGAGGAGTGAGATCGAGAGGTCGAGAGCGAGAGGTTGACGTCTGAGATCGAGAGAGGGACTGAGGAGTGAGAGGTCTGAGATCTCGAGATGGCGGACTGAGGCTTGGATTAATTGCACTTTACACCCCAATAAATGTTAATAATTACAGAAGGGTAAAATTATAATTTTAAATTTTCTGATAACATTAGTCCAAGACCACAAGGGGTAAAGTGCGACTGTCCAAACCACAAGGGGTAAAGTGCAAAAGGTGCAAATCACAGGGGGCAAAGTGCGATTAACCCTTATAATGAAAACAATTATCAACCAAAAGGGTTAATTAAACTTTATACCCATGTAATTTGACCGATTTGTACTTATTCCCCTATAGTTTAAAAATCATCACTTACCCCTCCTGTGGTTAGATTTTCAAACCACTTACCCCCTGATATAGGGGGGTAAGTGCAACAAATATCTGACTACAGGACGGTAAGTGACGATTTCCAAACCACAAGGAGGTAAAGTGCAAATTGACCAAACCACAAGGGGTAAAGTACTATTAACCCTCAACCAAAATATGGATAAATTTCAATAATGTCTTTCGTCATTTAGAAAATTTATAACGATATCTGTTATCATTTGAAAAATACCTCCAACATATTTTTCCTTTGATGTTAAATATAAAATTATTTATTTGTTCATATTGCAATGTTACTGTACTATTAAAAAATAATTAAAATTATATAATAAAAATTACTCTTACAGTCATAAAAGAATTACGATTTTGGTCAGTTTGATTTTTTAAAATTTTTAATGTAATATAATTCCAATTTCAACTGTTTTTATTACTTTTGAGATCAAATGAGAGTTGCTATATTTTTTTGAGTATTTAAAGAGCATTTGGTGAAACATGTATATTTTTTTAATATATATTTCTTTCTTAAAATTATATCTATTTTAAAAGGAATAGGATTGTCATTCTATTCTATGTAAAGAATACATTATAAAAGTGTAAATATTTCAATCAAAATTAGATATCATATATTCTCAGGTGTTTTGAGGTGTCGATTTCTCAAATGACAGGGGAAACAAAAATATTTTTTTAAATTAAAGGGTGTGTTAAGTTTTTCCAAATGATATGTGATGTCAGTGAAATTTACCCATGAAAATATTTATTAAATAAAAAAATTAAAATTCACTCAAAACACTATTTAATAGGAAATAACAATTAAATTCATTAAATCATTAAATTATTAATAAATAATATTTAAAACTTATTTGCGAAAATTACCTAATAAGCGTAAAATCAATTTCCTATTACCAATAAATGTCAATTAGTTTACAACGAAAAAATAATATGCGTGTTGAATATAACATTATCTAATATTCTAAAACATATGTGTTGAATGTAACATTGTTTAATAAATCGCAGCCGTTGTAAATTTGTGTGTGTTGAATGTAATATCATCTAACTGTCAATAATCAAACAAACATGCATGTTGAATGTAACATTGTCTATAAATCGCAGTCGTTGCCAATTTGTCTGCGTTGAATGTAACATTCAAGATCAGATCCAAGCAAACATTACCTGAATTTAATAGCGCTCATAGGTATAAACAATCACACTACTATTTGAACAGTTGTGAAGGTTGAGGAAGGAAAGTGTAAAAAAAAAAAAGTAATCGCTCATTAATCCAAAAACTCTAATCGAACTTCACGAAAAAAATCCGTGTTGAATATAACATTGTCTAATAAATCGCAGCTGTTGCAAATTTGTATGTGTTAAATATAACATTCAAGATCACATCTAAAGCAAACATTCAAGATTTTAAAAAAAAAAATGTTAAATTGAAGTAAACAATGATCCACTGAACTTGTTGAAATGTAACAAAACCGATCAGGGGGCAAGTGCAATTTTGGAACCTTTGCAATAAACAATCACACTACTATTTAAACAGTTGTGAAGGTTGAGGAAGGAAAGTGTAAAAAAAAAAAGTAATCGCTCATTAATCCAAAAACTCTAATCGAACTTCACGAAAAAAATCCGTGTTGAATATAACATTGTCTAATAAATCGAAGCTGTTGCAAATTTGTATGTGTTAAATATAACATTCAAGATCACATCTAAAGCAAACATTCAAGATTTTCAAAAAAAAAAATGTTAAATTGAAGTAAACAATGATCCACTGAACTTGTTGAAATGTAACAAAACCGATCAGGGGGCAAGTGCAATTTTGGAACCTTTGCAGGCCGCACTCAATAAACTGCAACCTGCAAGGTACAAAATGTAATATGGACAATAGTTTCTTTTGTGGTTGTCACATGATATGCTAAAAATCATAAATTGCAGGGTACAAAGTGTAATTTTCTCTAAATTTTTAAAGTACAACCCCGCTCACCCACAAGCCAGAAATTACTCATTCCCCGACGTCTTCTTCGAATGGGAGTAGTGATTGTTGCAAATGTGCAGATAGAGAGAGAGACACAGAGAGAGAGTGGAATATGATATTATTAAAACTGAGAAACCCACAAAAATTAGCGATGCAGTTCACGAGATGAGTTTCCGATCTCGATTGGCGTATACTTTTCCTCATCCTCCATCCCCTCTCTCTCTCTTCGTTTTCCTCTGTCTCTCTCCTCCGTCATCACCATCCCCCTTCAGGCTTGCTTGCGGCTGTGGCGATCTGTCAACAACGAATGGCCAACAGTAACGAGGGGAGATGTTTTTGTGGCTGCAAAAATGGAATATAGAATTAGGCTTTACGAAAATTGAATGAAGAGTATTTTGGTCAGAAAAATATAATGAACTATTGGTGCCAAAAAAAAAAACAGTTGGACTTGATTGATTCATGAAAATGCAAAAAGGGACCACTTGGTGTATGCCCCAACTTATTTAAACATAAAAATGTTAAAGAGGGATAAATTGAGAAAAATCAAGAGAGATGATTTTTTTAATCATTTAATGGGTTTGAAATTGGAGAATAAATGAGAGAATGAAGATTAATTTTAAGGTAAAGTCTTTCAATTTTAAATATTAGTATTAGATATATCTTGCACTCTGAAATTGCTATTATGCTTTGTGAAATTGGCCACTGATGTGTGTAAAACTCCCGTCCCAAACTGACCTAGGTATGAAATCCTAGGCGGGTCGGATTCATTATATGGTTTTCGATTTGGAGTCAAGTAAACCCGTCTGATAAGTGAGCTGGGGAAGTGTAAGCCCATGATTCAAACACTGATTTGGTGATCTATATGAATATATGGGCCGTCACATGATAAGGCCTATATTTGGGTATGTATAAGCCCAAGGTGTCAAAAGCCAAAGGGAAAACCAGTCATCTCAGAGTTTCGGTCTTTATCTGTATACGTTAGAATAAGTCTGAATTAACTGTAACAGCCCGTGATTAATGGGGATTGTTACAGATATTCTCCCATAAATACAGGGATAATAGATATTATACGTAACGGCAGAAAGATATGAGCAACTGAATGATATTTTCATTTAAGAGATAACAAGCTGATGACCTTATAAAAAGAGAAGAAGG
Source organism: Eucommia ulmoides (assembly GCA_016647705.1). NCBI lineage: Eukaryota > Viridiplantae > Streptophyta > Magnoliopsida > Garryales > Eucommiaceae > Eucommia > Eucommia ulmoides. The sequence goes on from CM028336.1 coordinate 2,164,725, forward strand.
TAACTGGTAATGGTGACTCTGATTTTAATTCTGCAATTTATTCTCACTATATTCAGATAAATTTTTCTCACACCGGAGGTTCTTTGGCTGATACCACACCGGTGTCCCCCATTAGAATTCACGGTTTTGCAGGTCAAGGAGGAAGACGAAAGATTTTTTGATACGTATGGAGATTGACACATGACTGAGAAATTTTTTACTACATCAGTCACTAATATCACTCTATGGTATCACTTTAACAAAAAGCCTTCTTTACTACAAAATAACTAGAAGTGAAACCAAAGCCCCGAAAAAAAGGAAAACAAAACTAGAGTCCAACCCACAAATACATAGCTCTTCATACCGTCCTTTTAAAGCTAAAAATAAGCTACAATTGTATGGCACCCTGAGTGAGATAGCAAGAACAAGAGCTAATCTTTCACAAAAATAGGGAACAATGTATCATAGAATTGGCTTAAAGAATTACCTTATTGCTGCATTAATGAGTATGATAATTTTTGTCAAGTTAACATTGGAACACTTTAACATCTTTTGGGACGGTCGACCTTCACCAAAGTTGAAACTTAGATCTTACATTTTATGTCTTCAAACAACCAGAAATAAGCATGCCTCCAAGTTCGTTTGAAGAAAAGAGTACCCCGAACTCCCAAAAAAGTGATGCCAAACCCACAACCTATTCTGAGGTAACACTACGGGGTTTCAAAGCAATCATAATCTTCTTCTTCACTGGCGGACATTGGAACTTCCAGTAATTTCTTTCTTTCTTGTGCAATTTTTATGGAGAAGAGCACCACAGTGTCTATCATCGTCGATGTAACTTGTTTCATTAGAGCTCACTATAAATGTTGGAGTTTGTCACTTATATGAAAAACTCAAAATCAAAATTTTTTGAAAGATGCTCACCATAAAACCCGATTTCACCAATTTTCTAAAAACTCAAAATTGTGAAATTTTTATAGGGTACAACTCACCAAAAAATCTAATTTTGTCAATTTTAAAGAAAACTCTAATCAGTGAAATTTTTAAAAGCTATAGCTCAAAGAAGAAGCATGATTTCGTCACTTTTTGGAAAACTCAAAATTGTGAAATTTGACTCACCGAAAATACATGATTTTGTCAATTTTATGAAAAATGTGAAATTATGAAATTTAGAAAGAGTATAGCTCAACGAAAAAGTTTGATTTCATCACTTTTATGAAAAATTAAAAATCATGAAATTGAGATCTTACTTTTACCGTGTTTATCAATTTTAAAATGAATTATTAAAAGACTATAGCACACCGAAAGTACATGATTTCTCCAATTCTGAGCAAAATTAGAATCATGAAATTTTAAAAGGCTATACGTTGCCCAAAAAGCCCGATTTCATTACTTTTATGAAACATTCAAAATCATGAATTTTTATAGGTTATACCACACCGGAAATCCTGAATTTGATACTTTTATGAAAAAAACAAAAAATTGAAACTTTTAAACGTTAAACCTCACTAAAGAAGTTCGATTTCGTGACTTATATGAAAAACTCAAAATCGTAAAATTTTGAAAGGTTATAACTCGCTGAAAACATATGATTTTGCCACTTCTATGAAAAATCAAAATTGTTAAATTTTGAAAGGCTCATTGAAGAAGTTAGATTTCATTACTTTTATGAAAAACTCAAAATTCGTAAAATTTTGAAAGACTATAACTACAAAAAAAAAAGCTCGATTTTGTCATTTTTATGAAAAATATAAAATCGTGAAATTTTAAAAGGATATATAGCCTAATGATAAATCTGGATTCTTTTAATTTTATGGAAAATTCAAAATTGTGAAATTTTTTAAGGTTGTAGGTCAACCAAAATCCCAATTTCATCATTTTTATTAAAAAATCAAATTCGTTAAAAATTTAAAGCTATATCATTCACTGAAAATACAATATTTTCACCAATTCTATGAAAAACAAAAATTTGTAAAATTTTGAAATGTTATATTGTTCACCGAAAAATACATAAAAAAAAAACTCAAAATCACTATGTGGTATCACTTGAGGAAGCATCCTTCTTTGCCACAAAATAATTGAATGTCCCAAACACCAAAATTAGATTCTGATTAGATATCATTGAATTACTCGAGCCTTCTTGGTAAACAATTCAATATTACCAAAATATGCACATGGATCTTGTCTTTCATATCTTTCTTTTCAACAAAATACATTTTCACATAACTATTTTTTATTTTTTTTTGTATATCCACGAGTGTCCCTAAACTCACACAGGGTATAAGTACTTTTCACATAATTATTGAAAGATAGTTTTCTGAAAAAAATTATTGCTAAACGAAAAAATTTCCATCTTGCCAAACTTTATAAAAAGTTGTAAAAAATTTAGCATTTGGAGCGATCGTTTCATTTCATTAATAGGTGTTATCATCATAAAAATAAAAATCTGGAATCTGTGTACAACAAAAGACTTCTCGTACACAATAATAAACTTTATTAAAACAATAATTAGTTCAAACATCTCAACCGCGGTGCAAACATACCTGCATTAAAATACCATATCAAAATGAAGTTTAACAGTAAGCATAAAAGCGTAGATCAAAAATAAAAATTAATTAGCATCCATGGGATATTCAAAAATTCAAACTCCAATTTGCATTTTTATAATCATTTGAACTGTGGTCTTTCAATTATAATTAATAATTAAATCCAAACACACACTTAACATAATTTTGAAAATTACCTATTAAAAACAAACATGTACTTAATATAATTTTAAAAAATTACCTTATTGTTGTAGAAATGAATATGATAATTGTTATTTAATTACCATTGGACCACTTTATCATCCTCCGGAACCAGTTGACCTTCACCATAGTCACAACATAAATCTTATCTGTCATGTCTTCAACGAACTTGAAATAAACATGCCTCCAAGTTCGTTTGAAGAAAAGAGTACCCCAAACTCCCAAAAAAGCCAAACCAAACCCACAACCCATTCCAAAGTAACACCACGAGGTTTCAAATCGATCATCATCTTCTTCTTCATCGCCGGACATTGGAACTTCCGGTAATCCTTTCTCTTGTGTGCAACTTTTACGAAGAGGAGTGCCACAGAGTCCATTATTGCCAATGTAACTCGTTTCATTAAAGCTCTGCAGCTGAGTGCCAGAAGGTATTTGACCGGACAATTTGTTGTATGACAGGTCCAATGAATTGAGAAGTGTCAAACTTGAGAGGCTTTGAGGAATTTTACCTGAGAGATGGTTTCTGGAGAGATCAAGAGCTAGTAAATTTTTCATTCTTCCAAAATTCCCTGGTATGTTTCCCTTGAATTGATTATTGGACAAGTTCAAAAACAACAATTCGGTGAGAGTTGAGAGCTCATCTGGGATTAACCCAATTAGGTTATTAATTGAAAGATCGATGCTCCGAACAAATCCAAGTATCTCTTGGTACTCCCTTTCTGCTTTTTCTATGAGCAAGTCTAAAGCTTCTGGGAATAATTCTTCTGCAGTATAAAATGACCTAGATGTATTGACAAATTTATATGTCATTGCTAGCAAGCTAATATTCTTCGGTATAGTTCCAGATAGAAAATTATTGGCCAAATCTAGTATTATGAGGCTCAGGAGTTTCCATATTTGTAAATGGATATTGCCTGCCGAAATTGTTATTTCTTAATTTAAGAGCCAACAGATTTGTCATATTCGCAATCCAGTATGGCAAGGCTCCAGTCAATTGATTGTTGGCAAAGTTTATGACAGCCAATTGTGTGCAGTTCTTCAATGACAAAGGTATACTTCCAATTAAATTATTGTTTTGTATTTGCAATGACTCAAGTGCATATAGAAAACCAACAGAGCTTGGAATATGTCCAGACAAATTATTTCTTGCCAAGTTTAAAGTGTTCAAAGATTGCCAATAAATCAAACATTCATTGGAAAAGGCCACCTGAAAATGTATTGTCTGATAAGTTGAGAACTTCCAGGTTATTTCCTCTATGTTCTTATCGGCCAAAGAAGTTGGTAATATCTCCAGATAGTGAATTATTTGATAAATAAACTTCTTCAACATTTGGAGACAAACGAGGTACATGACCAGTGAATTTATTCGAAGCCAAATTGATGATGGAGGCATTTAGGAAAACGTTAGATATGTCCCCAGATATTTGATTACCGTTAAAATCAACTAGATAAAGATGAGAAGAAAAGTCCCACAACCAATCCGGAGCAATTTCTGAGATCCCAGAATGTGAGATGTCTAACATAGAAAGTGATGTTTGTGTTCGTAGCCACAGAGGAAACTTTGGGCCGATCAAACAGTGACTTGCCTGAAGTATATCAAGTTGAAAAGGAGGAATCCAATTGGGGTCGACGAGAAAGAGTAAGGAGTTAAAAGATATATGCAAGAATATCAACTTTGGGAATTTATAGAGATAGGCTTCAGAGATATTGCCGGATAGATAATTATGGGCAATATCTAGATGCTCAAGATTTGAGAGAAGACAAATACTCTTCGGTACAGTGTCATTCAATTGATTATCATAGAGAGATAACAATTTCAAAGAGGATAAATTTCCCAAAGAATGAGGAATAGGACCACTCAATTGATTTTCAAACAAAACTAGTTCCCTCAAGGAGGTTAAATTTCCCAAAGATTGAGGAATAGGACCACTTAGTTGATTTTTAGACAAATCTAGTTTCCTCAAGGAGGATAAATTTCCCAATGATTGAGGAATAGGACCACTGAATTGATTTTCAAACAAAAAAAGTTCCATCAAGGAGGTTAAATTTCCCAAAGATTGAGGAATAGGACCACTTTGTTGATTTTTAGACAAATCTAATGTTCTCAAAGAGGATAGATTTCCCAAAGATTGAGGAACAAGACCATGCAATGAATTATACCTTAAGGAAAGATGTTCAAGATGTTTGAGTTGGCCAATCTCATGGGGTATAGGGAAATTGAGTTGGTTGAAAGAAAGATCGAGCACTTGAAGGGATGTAGAAATAACTAGAATGCTACTAATGTTCCAATTTTCAAGATCGCAACTAGATAAATGAAGTTGTGAAAGAGAAGGAAGCATGCTCACCGCTTGAAACCAATTCGTTGCATTTTGAAGATTAACACTTGACATGTCAAGGTATTCCAAGGAATGAATACCGGTCATCCAACTCAAATCGTTGGCATATAAATTTTCATTCCCACTCAGGTCCAAAAAGCGAATGCTGGAGAGGTTTCCGAGTTGGTGAGGAATCATCCCCAAGAAATTTGAGGTGGAGAGATTGAGATACGTGAGGCTTCCCATCGAACCCAAGAATGCCGGAATTGAACTTCCACCAAAGTCATTGTTGCTCAAGTCTAAATGACTAAGAAATTCAAATTCAAGCAAAGATGAAGTAATATTTCCACGCAAAACTGACCTCTCATAACACTCGCCATAATAGTCGCATGGATTGCGGAGAAGAAGCCCAGTGACTCGACCGGTTTTGTTGTGGCAACGGACTCCCATCCATTGACAGCAGTCTTCTCCGTTTTCAGACCACGAAGAGAGTCTGTGTGAATGAATCTTTAGGCCAGCTTTGAAGCTAAGAAGGGCACTTCTTTCTTTCTCAATACAAGGCATCTGTTTAGGATATGCAGTGATTGATAAGAGGGATGATGAAGAGGAAATAAACCAAAACAGGAGAGACAATATTGTTATCATGGTTGCTAGTGATTAAGGAAGGGCTGAAGGTTATGTTTGATTTGATTTTCTAACAAAAGCCACAATCCATATTTATAGCCCTTAGCATCCATTATACGCGTTCCATTTTCCATTGGTTATGAATAGAGAGGCACACTAATATTTCTTGTACTTTGGTCTTGTTTCATTTTAACCCCTCAACTTTTAAAACTTATATATCACCCTCAATTACTCTTGACTAATGGGAGAAATTCACATTTTATTTAAAAAATATAAAATAAATTCAATTTTTTTTTATTTTCTTAATTTATATTTAATATTTGAAGGTAATAAACAAGAAAAATCAACATTTTATCTCTCTAGTTCTCTCTGTCTCTCTACTTCTATTTTTTTTTAGCAAAGGAAAAATTAAAATAAAAGGTAATTTTGTTCATTTCAATTAAAATTTAGATGAAAAATTTAATTTCACTCATTTTTTAGCATATATTCAGTTAAATTAAATAAAAAAAGAGTTAATTTTTCATTTAATTATAATTAGAAGGGGTAAAATGTACATTTGTAAAATATTTGGTTACTGTCTTCTGAATATATATATATATATATATATATATATATATATAAATAGATTATTAAACTAACGTGAAATTAATAAAATATTTATCAATTTAATAATAATTTTGTCTCTTTATTTTATTTTTATCTTAAAGAAACAAATTATTTCTTCAACTTATCATATAAAATCTATATTATAAATCAGGTCGTTATTTAAAAATATTTTTTAATTAATAATTGAAATTTATTTTGATAAAAATAGATTAATAATAACATTTTATAATTTTTTTAGAAAAAATTTATGCCCAAATATTTAGTTAAATTATTTTTAAGATTTTACATTTGTATTTAATGAGTTAATGTTTTTTTAATTTTAATTTTTTTTTTTTTTACATTTATAAATTAGAAAATTGGACAAAAAAATCCTAATTGGATAATGTATTATTTGCATTTTTTTTCTTTTTTGGTATACCTACGAGAATCCCCTGCCCACATAAGGTGAAAGACTACCTCGTTCGGAGTATGTAACTGTCCCTCTCAATAAATATTTTAGGCAGGCTCAAACCCCTGACCTTGGAGAGACTTCTTTTACTTTCTTGACACTTGAGGTACATGTTTGATTTGTTATGATTAGTAATTATTAATTAGTTGACCTAAACGCAAATAGATAATTAAATTAAGAAAACCTTTGTGGTCCTAATCCTAAACCCCATACATTTGTTTGGCATTTATTAAGGTTGTTAAATGGGTGTTTCCTTCACCTTCCAATTAATACCCTATACATATTTAATATAGATTCATTAATTTTATTGAATTATATTTTATATTCCTACAGTATTTTCATAACCTCTTACCTCTGATTTAAATTAAAGTATAATGGTTACAATATTTATTAAAATTAACGCTAAAAAATTTCAAAAAGTCAAAATTAATAAATTATTTAATATTAATTGATATTTATACCTCCGAATCTAGTTGAATTGGGTCGGGTCGGAAAATATCTATTCGACCTTTGTTTTTTTTTTAGATCAAGACTAGATTCTTAGATTTTTTAGATTTTATACGACTTTGACGTTGACTTATATTTTTTAAATTATTATTCACTCCAAAGGTCCATAATTGGTGTAATTAAATTATATTCTAAAATTAAATAATGATTAATGTGAAAAGTTGTCATCTATAACTAAAATCAAATGAAAACAATTAGGGTGCCTTCGTTTTAGAACTTGACAACAAATGTTTTTTATTGAATTTTTAAAAAAAAAAACAGAATTTAGGAATAAACTAATAAAATATATGCATGTATGTAATATGTGATGTAACTTACTGAGAGTTGCAAAAACTTAATAGTTTTTAAATTCAATTATAAAAACAATATTATATATATAAAAGAAAGGCTGTATATTCAAATCCTTAATCAAACAAGACTTATTTATTCATATATTAAAAAAATAAAAATTAAAAAAAATTAAAGAACTCAGTGCATGGACATATCTCCACTTGTTCTGTTGAACTCTTTTCTCTTAAAATTATCAATCGATAAAAGCCGATTTTTTTAATTTTATGGAAAATCAAAATCGTGTTTTTTTTTTTTTAAGGTTATAGCTTAACGAAAAGCCTGATTTCATTACTTTTATAAAAAAAATCAAAATCGTTAAATTTTTTAAAGTTATAATTCACCGAAAATACATGATTTCACCAATTTGATGAAAAACACAAAATTTGTAAAATTTTGAAAGGCTATAACTTATTACTGTAACAGTCTGATTTCATCATTTTTTTGAAAAATTCAAAATTGTGAAATTTTGAAAGACTAGACCTTAGTGAAAAAACCCGATTTTATCACTTTATTGAAAAATTCAAAATTTACTGAAAATGTGACCATCCATATTCCATCCATTATATCGAAATCAACCTTGACTTGACTTAATAATTAAGCAAGCAAAGGGAAGAAAGACTCTTAAGAGTTGGACTATTTTATAAAACTATAGATGTATCAATAAGGAAGGAAATATTCAAAGGTAATAGCATTTATTGCTCAAATTGCCGGTCCACAAGTATTTGGATATGTATGTACATGCCAATATTTCCATGTTTATTAGTCAAAGATGAAAACCAAATTTATTGCACAAGTTGAATATCGAAACGTAATAGCATTTATTGCACAAGTTGTCGGACCACAAGTACTTGGATATGTATGTTCTAATAATTCTATGTTGATTAGTAAAAAATGAAGACCAAATTTATTGCACAAGTTGCCATTCCACATTGACTTATACTTTTCGAACCATTTTTCACTCTACACGTCCATATTTAGTGTAATTGATTCACATTTTAAAATTAAATAAAGATTAGTGTGTATTATTTTTAAAATTGTCATATCAAAATCAAATGAAAACAATTATGGTGTGCTTGCCAGTTTAATAAAGCTGTTAAATTTGTGATTGATTTGATTTCTTAATAAAAGTTATGCTCCATTTTCCACAAAGATTTGACTTGACTTAATTCTAAGTCAAAATAAAAAAAGAAAAAAGAGTCAATGAGAGAAAATGGTTGATAGTTTAATAAAACTGTTAAAGTTTGGTTAATTGTCTTTTATCTCCTTATACTTTAGTTTTGTTGCATTTTAACCTTTCTATTTTAAAAACCTACACATCAACCTATTCTATTACCATAGACTAAAGAGAGAAGCTCACATTTTTTACAAAAAATATAAAATGACTTCACTGTTTTCTTAATTTTTTTTTTAGTTTAAAATTCAATATTGACAGTAATAAAAGGAAAAAAAACTAACATTTTCTCTCTAACTTTCTTTCTCTCTCTCTCTTTCTATTTTTTTTTTCTTTTTTGTTAAAGACAAAATAAAAGTTTAATTAAAATAAAGGGTAGTTGTGTCCCTTTCATGTAAAATTTTGGTAAGATAAATTGTTAACATATTTCTTTGAGTTAAATAATAATAATAATAATAATAAAAAGCTAATTTTTCAATTTATTATAAGTAGAAGGAGGTAAAACTTAGGTGTTTAAAGTAGAGGGGGAACAAAATGAATCAAAATCAAAATATAAGGGGGTAAAAGTTTTAAGGAAAATAGGAGAGAAGAAGGATGCTTGAATTGCTTAATTTTTTTTATTTTTTAACATCAGGTGCATCGTAAATGACTCTTTTTTTAATTTAAACTTGTAATATGAATAATGAATCGGACTATAGTGGAATGATTAAAAAAATTTAAGGTGATATATGTTCAAATTGAAATTATGGGGACCAAAGTGAGTTCTTGTTCAAATATGAAGGGTACAAAGCGTCAAAATCCCCTTTTTAAGGAGTAGAGTGTAGGACACTTCATTGAAGAAAAAATGTGGGAGCTACGAGTTGGTGGTCCAGACCAAGACTTACTTTTGGAGTTTTAGATTTTAATTTAAGTATTCATTTGACCAAATGGAGAAATTCACTTTTTATTTAAAACAATATAAAATAAATTCACTTTTTATTTAAAATAATATAAAATAAATTCATTTTCGGTTTCTTTTTTATTTATATTTAATCTTTGAAGGTAATAAACGAGAAAAACTAAAAAAATCAAGAACCACCGTTGACTAATGTATTTTGTTACTATCTTCTTAATATATTCTATTAATATATGTATAGGGGTCTGGGTTCACTTTATTAAACTCTAGTCTCGGTAAAAACCAAACTCTAACCCTACTAAGGTTCCTATATTTTGTCTTTTCACTTAATTAACTTACTTCTGTTAACTCAATTAACAAGCAGACAAAATTATCCTAATTCAATATTTATTGAAAAAATTTAATTTATAATTTACAACCAAAATTTGAAAAGACAACCGAAAATTTAATTTATAATTTAATTATTAAATCTTTTCCATTAGGATAATTTTTTTCATTCAACTTCTGAAAAGACAAAATTATCCTAATGGAAAAAAAATGCAATTGACAAAACAATAGCAAAAAAATGTTAATTGAAATTTTTTAATCCATTAATTGTATTCCCTCGGTTGCCTTTTCGGATTTCGACTGTAAATTATAAATTAAATATTTTCAATAAATATTGAATTAGAATAATTTTAAACTTAAACTGTAATTTAATTCATTAATTAAACATTATTTGTCACCCACCTATCCCTATCAGATTTCAATGCTAAACTCATAATTAATTGTAACTCTCAATGTGAGAAAGACAAAAAAAAAAAATTATTAAATGAGAATGTGAATAGTCTAAGTATTTAATTAAAATATTTAATAAATTAAGCAGTACAAAAGTGAAAAATGAATTCCATATAAAAAATAAAATAAAATTATACTATCCCCATATTCTTCCTCTCCTCTCTCCCTTTTCTCTTTCTATCTCGATTTTCTCTCTGTTCTCTCTCTACATCTCTTTCATTACAGTCAAAGGCAATAAAACTTATTCAAAACGCTGGTTGATTTTGATTTCCTAACAAAAGCTGCAATCCATAATACACGTCCCATGCATTTTCCATTGACTATGAATATATCTTGTACTTTGGTCTTATTATATTTTATTTCCCCTATTTTAAAATTCTACACATTACTCCTATTTATTCTGGAGTAAAAGAAAAAATTCACTTTTTATTTAAAATAATATAAAATAAATTTATTTTCCTTTATTTTTTTAATTTATATTTAATATTTGAAAGTAATAAACAAAAAAAACTAAACTTTTATCTCCATAGTTCTCTTTCTCTCTCTACTTCTATTTTTTTCTTTTTTATTATAGTAAAGGTAAAATTAAAATAAAATAATTAAAACAAAAGATAATTTTGTTCATTTCAATTAAAATTTGATGAAAAATTTAATTTTACCAATTTTCAAAGTATATAGCTAATTTTGATGATTTTTTAAAAATCATTCACTTGTCTGTTTTTAGTGTTGTAAAAATCATTATAGGAGTGTTTTAAATGTAATTTATGCACAAAAAAATTAGATTTATTTAAATATCGATAAATTACTGTTAATTAACTCAAAATTGTTGAAAACATTATAAATTCATTTGGGCTATTTTTTCAAATAATTTTTTTTTTCTTAAACCAAGGGTACACTACCCCAGGTTTAAGACCCACTAAAAACAAACAAAAAAAAATGGTTTTTTGTACCCGGGATTGGAAACCCCGGATTCTCATGCTCGAAGACCACAACCCCGGGTAAGTCTAATTTGGTAAATAAGTTTGAAAACTGCTTATTTTCAGTAATTTTTTTTTAAAATTATACTATTTTGGAAAAAGACTCGTTATATATGTATTAGTCAAGTCATGGAAAACAGGAAAAGAAAGGCCATAGAACTTCTGCCACACGTTGGCTGATTTGATATGATTTCCTAACAAAAGGTACAATCCATATTTATAGCCTTAGAGACCCATTTTCCACTGACTATGAATAGAGACCCACACTAACCTTTTATCTCCATAGTTCTCTTTCTTTCCCTACTTATATTATTATTTTTTTATTATAGTAAAAGTAAAATTAAAATAAAAAATAATTTTGTTCATTTCAATTAAAATTTGATGAAAATTTTAATTTCACCAATTTTTAAGCATATTAAGTTAAATTAAACCCCCAAAAATATTCCGTTTAATTATAATTTGAAGGGGTAAAATATAGATTTTTATTGTAAAATGGACAAAATGAAACAAGATCGAAGTATAAGGGAGTAAAAGGCAATTAACCAGTAAATAAAATAAACCATAAATAGTAGCAATGTAGCACTAATAATCAAGAACCGCTGTCTTCTGAATATATTTTGTTAATATATGTATAGGGGTTTTGATCCACTTTATTAAGCCCTAGTCTCATAGAAAATCAAATCCTAACCCCACTAAGATAATACTAGTCATTTCCTATATTTGGAATCTCTATGTACTTATCAATGTAATTGCTCTACGTTCTCCCAATATTCTATCTCTTAAATATTTTAATATATTTTATTAAATTTATGCGAATGGTTAAAAGAATTTACTAAAAATGTGACTTGAAAGTTCAACATCTATATTCCACAAATAGAGTTCTAGATGTATTAGTCAAGGGAAGGAAATTGAAGGGTAATAAGACTTATTCCACAACTTGTATGTCCACAAGTATTTGGATATATATGTGTGTGGGTGCCAATAAGTCCATGTTGATTAATAAAATATCAAGACTAAATTCTTAGATTTTTTAGATTTTATAAGATTTTGACGTTGACTTAAATTTTTTGAACCGCTATTCACTCCAAAGGTCTATGTTTGGTGTAATTAATTCATATTCTAGAATTATGTAACGATTAATGTGTTTTTTTTTTTTTTACATTAAAAAAATTCCAATTTCATGAACTACTTGTGTAGGGCAAATTGAACTACTTGTGTAGGGCAAATTGAAAGGAGATTTATTGAGGCAACATATGGTGCTAGTTGGATTTTGCGGCAATGATACGACGACAAGATTTGATACAATTATTTCTCCATAGGTTTAGGTACATCATTGAGAATTAAGATCTTATGTTTGTACTACGTTTATTAGTTTTGATATAAAATTTTAAAAGATTATAGCTTACTTGAAATATATGATTTTATCATTTTTTGTGAAAAATTAAAATCGTGAAATTTTGAAAGGCGCTCACCAAAAAAGTCCGATTTCGTCACTTTTTTGAAAAATTTAAAATCATGAAATTTTTAAAGATTATAAGTCACCGAAAATCCTAATTTTGGCACTTCGATGAAAAAATAAAAAAATTGAAACTATTAGAGGCTACTAAAGAAGCCGGATTTTATCACTTTTATGAAAAAACTCAAAATCGTGAAATTTTGAAAGGTTATAGCCTACTGAAAAAATCTGATTTTGTCTGTTTTATTTTGTAAGGCTATAGCTTATTGAAAATATATGATTTTTTCACTTTATGAAAATCAAAATTATTAAATTTTGAAAGATTATAACTAATCGAAGAAGTCTAATTTCATAACTTTTATGACAAATTCAAAATCCTTAAAATTTTGAATGACTACACCTCATTGAAAAACCTTTATTTTATCACTTTTATGAAAAATACAAAATCAAGAAATTTTAAAAGGCTATAACCCACCGATAAAGGCCAATTTTTTCATTTATTTGGAAAACACAAAATCTTAAATTTTTTGAAGGTACAACGAAAAGCCCAATTTCGTCACTTCTATCAAAAATTCAAAATCGTTAAAATTTTAAATTTATAGTTCACTAAAAATACATGATTCTTCTAATTTTATGAAAAACACATAATTTGTGAAATTTTGAAAGGTTATATAACTCATCACCGTAACAACGTGATTTCATCACTTTTATGAAAAATTCAAAATTTCAAAATTGTGTACTTTAGAAAGGTTAAAGCTCGTCAAAAAAAATTGTGATTTTATTTATTTTATGAAAAAATCAAAATCGTAAATTTTTTAATGATTAGACCTTATTGTAAAAGCCCTATTTCATCACTTTTTTGAAAAACTCAAAATTTACTAAAAATATGATATGAAACATCAATATCCCTATTCTATCCGATGTATCGAAATCAATAAGTCAATCAAGAGAAGAAAGACTCATGACAGTTATATTGTTATTAGTCAAAGTCAAGGAAAGGTAATTGAAAGACAATAGCCTATTCCACAAGTTGATTGATTTGATTTCCTAACAAAAGCCACAATCCCATCCATTATACACGGCCCATTTTCCACCGACTATGAATAGAGAGGCACACCAATATTTCTCGTACTTTGGTCTTGTTACATTTTATCTCCTCTATTTTAAAAACTTACGCATCACCCTTATTTACTCTGGACTAAAAGGAGAAATTCACTTTTTATTTAAAACAAGTTAAAATAAATTCATTTTTCTTTATTTTTTTTAAATTTATATTTAATATTTGAAAGTAATAAACGAGAAAAATTAATATTTTATCTCTATAGTTCTCCCAATTTTCTCTCTCAATTATTTTAATATATTTTATTAAATTTCTGCAAACGGTTAAAAGAATTTATTGAAAATATGACCTGAAAGTTCAATATCTATATTCCACAAACAAAGCGACAGATGTGTCAGTAAAGGGAAGGAAATTAAAAGGTAATAAGACTTATTTAACAACTTGTAGGTCCACAAGTATTTGGATATGTATGTGTGTGGGTGCCAATAATTCCATGTTGATTAGATTCTGATATTTTTTAGATGTTATAAGACTGTCCGATATATCAAAATTAACCTTGACTTGGCTTAACGAGCCAAGTCAAGAAAAGAAACACTCCTAAGAGTTGGACTGTTTTGTAGGGCTATATATGTATTTGTCAGGTCAGGGAAAGGAAATTGAAGCCCAATAGAACTTATGCCACACGTTGGTTGATTTGATTTGATTTCCTAACAATCGGTACAATCCATATTTATAGCCTTATGAATAGAAAGGCACACTAGTATTTCTTGTACTTTGGTCTTGTTATATTTTATTCCCTCTACGTTCAAAACCTACAAATTACCCCTATTTACTTTTGACTAAATAGAGAAATTCACTTTTTATTCAAAACAACATAAAATAAATTCATTTTCATTTATTTTTTTAATTTATATTTAATATTTGAAGGTAATAAACGAGAAAAATTAACCTTTTATCTCTATAGTTCTCTTTCTCTCTCTACTTCATTTTGTTTTTCTTTTTTATTTTAGCAAAGGTAAAATTAAAATAAAATAATTAAAATAAAAGATAATTTTGTTGATTTCAATTAAAATTTAGATGAAAAATTCAATTTCACCAATTTTTAAGCACATTATGTTAAATTAAACAAAAAAAAAATCCATTTAATTATAATTAGAAAGGGTAGAATATAGATTTTTAATGTAGAGTGGACAAAATGAAACAAGTTTAATTATAATTAGAAGGGGTAGAATATAGATTTTTAATGTAGAGTGGACAAAATGAAACAAGTTCGTGAAATTTTGAAAGGTTTAAGTCGACTGAAACAGTCCGATTTTATCAGTTTCATTTTGAAAGGATACATCACTTTCTGAAAATACATGATTTTGCCACTTTATGAAAAATCAAAATTGTTAAATTTTGAAAGACTTTGACTAATCGAAGAAGTCCAATTTCATCACTTTTATGAAAAAATGAAAATTTTAAAATTTTGAAAGATTATAACTCATTGTGAAACTTTATTTTGTCAATTTTATAAATAAATAAATAAAAAATTTCATGAAATTTTCAAAGGTTATAACCCACCGATAAGAGCTGGGTTTTTTATTTTTATGGAAAACTCAAAATCGTGATTTTTTTTAAGCTTATAGCTCAACGAAAAGCCGGATTTTGCAATTTTATCAAAAATTCTAAACCGTTTAAAATTTTAAAGCTATAGTGCACCGAAAATACATGATTCCGTTAATTTTATTAAAAATAAAAAAAATTATGAAATTTTGAAAGATTATAACTCATTGTAAAGCTTTATTTTGACAGTTTTATGAAGAAAAAAAAATTACGAAATTTTCAAAGGTTATGACCCACCGATAAGAGCTGGTTTTAAAAAATCAAAATCATTTAAAATTTTAAAGCTATAGTGCACCGAAAATACATGATTTCGCCAATTTTATTAAAAGTAAAAAAATTGTGAAATTTTGAAAGGTTATAGCGCACCACTGTAATAGTTTGATTTTATCACTTTTATGAAAAACTTAAAATTGTGAAATTTTGAAATATTATAACTCACAAAAAAAATCACGATTTCATCAATTTTATGAAAAAAATCAAAATCGTGAAATTTTTAATGACTAGACCTTATCGTAAAAGCCCGATTTTATCACTTTTTTGAAAAATGTAAAATTTACTGAAAATGTGACGTGAAACATCAGTATCCATTTTCTAGCTGATATATCGAAATCAACCTTGGCTTGGCTAAACAATCCAAGTCAAGAGGAAAAAAGACTCTGAAGAGTTGGACTATTTTGTAGGGTCGACCATAGCAAGTCAATAGAACTTATTCTACACGTTGGTTGATTCGATTTCCTAACAAAAGCTACAATCCATATTTATAGCCTTAGCGTCCATAATACACGTCCCATTTTCCACTGACTATGAATAGAGAGGCACACTAATATTGCTTATACTTTGGTCTTGTTACATTTTATCCCCTTTATTTTAAAAACTTACACATCACCCCTATTTATTTTTGACTAAATGGAGAAATTCATTTTTTTATTTAAAACAATATAAAATAAATTCATTGTCCTTTATTTTTAATTTATATTTAATATTTGAAGGTAATAAACAAGAAAAACTAACATTTTATCTCTATAGTTCTCTTTCTATCTCTATCTCTACTTTTTTTCTTTTTTATTATAGCAAAGGTAAAATTAAAATAAAAGGTAATTTGGTTCATTTCAATTAAAATTTAGATGAAAAATTTAATTTCACCAATTTTTAAGCATATTCAATTAAATTAAATAAAAAATAATAATTTTCTATTTAATTATAAGTAGAAGGGAGTAAAATATAGATTTTTAACCCTACTAAGATAATCCTAGTAATTTCCTATATTTAGATTCTCTGTATACCTCTATAAATGTACTTTTTTTATATATCAATGTAATCACTTCACGCTCTGCCAATATTCTGTCTTTCAATTATTTTAATATGTTTTATTAAATTTCTGCGAACGGTTAAAATAATTTATTGAAAATGTGACCTCAAAGTTCAGTATCTATATTCTACAAACAGAGCTATAGATGTATCAGTCGAGGGAAGGTTGGAAGGTAATAGGACTTATTCCACAGCTTGCAGGTCCACAAGTATTTGGATATATATCTGTGTGTGGGGCACCAATAATTTCATGTTGATTGATAAAATATCAAGACTAGATTCTTAGATTTTTTAGATTTTATAAGACTTTGACGTTGACTTATATTTTTGGGATAATAGGTGGGAGATCCTATATTTAGGTTCTAATTGGTCAAAAGACCTAGAGGTGGTAAAAACATTTGATTTAGTCTCATATATTTTAAAAATTGCACATATGATAGCTATGCGCCAGTTACATGTAACTACTTTGTGTATAATATTACTGTATTAGTTGCAAGTAATTTATTTTTTTATTTTTTATTCTTTTTTTTTTTACATGTAACAATTTATGTGTAAAAATTTTGTTTGATGTCACAAAATATATATAATTAGTTAAAGATAATTAATTATATATAATTTTTTAGTTATATGTCTCTGATATGTAATTAAAAAGTTTGATATTTTTCAGTTACATGTGCCAATAATATGTAACTTTTTAGTTACATGTCTCTAATATATAACTAAAAAATTTAATTTTTTCAGTTACATGTTCCAATAATAAGTAACTTTTTAGTTACATGTCTCTTATATATAACTAAAAAGTTTGATATTTTTTTAGTTACGTCACAAAATATTACACACACATATATAATTGTAACATATAACTAAAGTACATGTAACCAAAAATACCTAAATATGTGGGAAAAATAACAATTATGAAATTATAACTAACATTAGTTACATGTAACAGAATTCACTATAAAAATCTAATGTACTCACTAAGAGCTCCCTACAATTCCTACAATATTCATACAATTCTTGCAATTCTTGGAATGCGGGACTAAAACACAAGTAGAATCTAATTTAAAGGATTAAATCAAAACCTAATAACACAAAATGATTTTTTACCAATTAGACTTTAAAAATGAGACTTTTCACCGATTTCCCTATATATTTTGAGGCTTTATTCACTTCGAAGATCCATGTTTGGTGTAATTAATTCATATTCTAGAATTAAGTAATGATTAAATATCCTAGAATTAAGTAATGATCGATGTGTATTATTTTTAAAATTATCATCTATATTTAAAATCAAAAGAAAACTATTAAGGTGTGTTTGCTTTACAACTTGACAACAATTTTTTTTTCTTGAGGTAGATTTTGAGGTAATAGTTAAATAACAGAGCTTAAATTGCGCTTATGAATACACTTTCTTTCGGTTTTGTAATTTTACTTCAAACTAGTTTTTGACCCGTATATTATGCAGTTCTAGAAAAAAAATATATTAGTATATATATTTCATTTGAATATTACACATGATCTACAACTGATTTTTTAATTTTATATATAATATATTTTATGAAGTATAAAAAAATAATAATTTTAATATCAAGAAATAAAAATAAATTATAATGTAGAAAATAATTAATGCCAACGTATAAGACTATTAATGTTATCATTCATATTTATTTTTGAAAAATAATAAACCAATAAGTAAATAATTCATCGAGATTTTTATTTTTATTTTTGTAATTTTTTTTTGAAATAATAGTCATAAAATAATCTAATAAGTCATTTTTATGTTGTTCAATAATTTTTATTATTTAGTTAATAATTGTTAGAATATTCTTTGGAGCATTTGAAATTGAATAAATTTTAGGGTTAATCGCACTTTGCCCCCTGTGGTTTGCACCTGTCGCACTTTGCCCCTTGTGATAAATTAGCTCTTAGATCTGCGATGTTTCGGTCCCGAATACATAAATACATTCAAGAGATTATTAGGAGCGTGTGTATATAATCATAATATTCGTCGATGAACATTCTAATTGTCAAATATTCCATCAGAAATGTCATGAAATTTGGACAGAAATCGGTTCAATCAAGTGTTTTGGTTTGTCCTTTGGGTCAGCATTTGCCGTTCTCTCTCTACAATTCCACATTTTCTCTCTACAAAGAAGAGGATGGTGGACGAAAAAGAAACAAATACATTTTGTCTCCTAATGTTTGGATTAATATTAAAAGAAATTCTATCAATTTTTTAAGGGTAAAATATGAATAATAAATGTTTAATTTGAAAGTAAAATCACACAAAACATAGGCCAGCTTCGGAAACCGCGTGTAAGAAACACACACTGTCAAAATGGATGGAAAATGTTAGTGTTACATTTTAGTCCAAGACCACAGGGGCAACGTGCAAAAGGTCCAAACCACATAGAGACAAAGTGCGACAGTTCAAACCACTGGGGGGCAAAGTGTGACAGGTGCAAGCCACAGGGGGCAAAGTGCAATTAACACAAAATAAAATACACTTAACAAGGTGGTGTTTTCCCTTTGGATGGGGTAGGTTGGTGACTTGGTGGGTGGACGGGTGGTGTCACCACTCCAAGCCCCCCAAAATCTGGCACTGAATGAGGGTACAGTGATGAATGGTACGGTGATAACGATAATTCTTGCCTTGATTCATTACCACAATTACGATTTTTACACGAGAACAACCAAATTTAAAAATAATGACAACATTGCAATAAAAAGATATACGAAATCCTAAAATTCCTATTGTGAAGAAGAACTAAGTGTTTATATTTTGAAATAGGAAGAGACAAGGCAAACTAATAGTTAATTCCACACACACACCCGAAATTTAACAATTACGATTTTTACACGAGAACAACCAAATTTAAAAATAACGACAACATTGCAATAAAAAGATATACGAAATCCTAAAATTCCTGTTGTGAAGAAGAACTAAGTGTTTATATTTTGAAATAGGAAGAGACAAGGCAAACTAATAGTTAATTCCACACACACACCCGAAAAAAAAAAAAACAACAACAAACTGTTGGATAATAGAAAAGCAAGAAGACAAAAAGCAACTCACCTCGGCACCCTCCTTCTGGATCAATTTTGAAGGAAAAGTATTTGGCTAGTTCATCTTTGTCAATACTGTCAACAACCTCATCCGGGGCCTTAATAATCTGCAAAATTGAGGAACCAGAACAAGATAACAATGGTGATAGCATATGGGATTTCAGGGTTTGCTCAAGATTGTCAATCTCTCTCTCTCTCAATCATGAATCGTATAATAATAATGATTACATGAAAATTATAATGATTTTGTCACTCTTGCATGCTATTTTTGCAGTCTTCTATTTATCGGGTTAAAGGCATTATCACTTACTTCCTCGTAATGAAGAATCTTGTCTTCAACCTTGTTATCGGATAGTAAGCATTCCAATATTTTAGCAAGCAACGGGGTGTGCTTAGGGTACTCAGTCTGCCAACAATATAATGAAACAATAACTATTTAGAGATCAAAATACTCTTAAAAATCAATACAAATCGGTAAGTTCTTTCTAGCCAACAAATATATCTTCGATACTTATTATTCAATAGAAAGGCCTGGATTTCACCAAACGTTATACAAGGGATCAAAATATCTTCAAATACATGACTAGGGTTTAAACCATATTCATCTAACGATTCACAAGAAAATCCAAGGAAGAAGTTTTTTCTCACCAAAATCCATCGCATCAAATTAAATTCTTATCCAAACAAACCAAATATTTTTGGGGCATTCTGTGGCAAGTCCTTAGTTTACCCTTAATTTTAAAAAAAAAATGTTTTGGGCGGAATCAAGTTGTGTTTTAGTCCTGCCTATTAAAAGAAAGCGGAAGGCTTACGCATGTCTGTACTCGGACAATTACATGTAACTAATTTGAGTAAAAATTTGTTAGATATAACAAATATTACTATAATTTGTAAGATGTAACTAAATTTACACAAATACATGTAACTAAAATTAAACTAATTTATGTATGTAATATTTGTTAAATATCACAAATATTACACAAGTGGTATAAATTGTAATGTGTAACTAATATTATACAAATATATGTAACTAATGTTACACATATATATGTAATATAGTTAATTATTAAGTTGTAATTAATATTAGTTACATGTAACTAATATTTACTATAATATGAATTAATTTACTCATGAAAATTCTCTTTAATTAATTAATGAGTTTGAATTACTGTACACTTCGGTTAAGCAATTCAATTATTTAATGAAAATCACCAACTGTGGCAACATCTCAACACAACAATCAAGTATTTCATTCAACAACCGATAAAGATAAATGCCTCTAAGATTAATAGTTGAGTAAGTTACCTCACCTTGAGCAAATTAGATAACAATGCCTACACATGCGGGACTAAAATTCAAACAAAAATCAACTTAAGAGATTAAATCAAAATTTATGTCTTAAGTGGGATTTTTTTAAAATTATATATGTTATTTGAGACTAATGACCAATTATCTCAATATTTTTCACCCATAACCATTATCTATATTGAAGTCAACCCCCCGGGGGAAAATATAGGGGTGTTTCTTAACATATATCAATGCCATTTTAATTCTCATTCTCAAATTGATAAAAATAATTTTTTTTTTTTTTTTTTTTTTTAATTTCATAATTATTAAATCATATAAAGTTAAATTTTAAAACTTCACATGACAGTGCCTTTAATTAGGAACACAAGATAAACATTAGTATTTATAGACAGAAAAATATATATCTCCAGTCTATTGAAAGCTGACATGTTGATTATTGAAAATGGAACGTAACAGTTAGACAATTTTTCGGTTAAGCAATTCAATTATTTAATGAAAATCACCAAGTGTGGTAACATCTCAACACACCAATCAATCAAGTATTTCATTCAACAATTGAAAAAGATAGATGCCTCTAAGATTAATAGTTGAGTAAGTAATCTCACCTTGAGCAAATTAGATAACTTCTTCCATTTTGCACGTTCCTCGTTATTGCCTAGTTTTAGGCTGGAAAAAATCTTTATCTTGGCATTACGGACCTGATTGGCCAAATGGAGTACAAGCATTAAGAATCCATGAGATTCAGCCAAAAAATCCAATCACCGGACCATCAGGTTGAGAAGAAAAGCTCAATCGGATGGCCTCCTGAAAGATGAAATATTGAAAATAAATATTAAAAACAATCTAAAAAATGAGATGGCAGGTCCAAAAGAAATGTAATTGCGCAAATTGACACAATAGTTTGATAAAAAAATGGAGTTCCAAAAAATTGGTCAACAAAAAAAAAAAAGGGTTAATTATGCTTTACTCCCTGTGATTTAGTCCATTTGTACTTTATCTCCTTGTAGTTTAAACGTCGCCACTTACTCCCCTGTGGTTTGTGGATCTAAGTGCAATGCTAATTCCGTTGACGGAAATTAGTAAGTGAATAGAAGCATGTCACTAAATTTTAAACGCTATAGATTGAACTGTCCATCCTAACTTGAATTTTTTTACCCTTGTTTCTGAAAGGTAATTATCACATTACATTCAGAAATCAGAAGCCATAAATGCAAATGCACATACTGAAACAGGATGGCCAAGTACTTGGGTAACTTTATATTAACTACCAAAAAAACGCCTTACCTCAAAATCAAATAAAGCTGTAAATTGTATTCACCCTTTGGAAGTTCTGTAGAATCTGGATAGACATCACCCATTCCATGTACGCGCTACAGTTTGAAAAGTTAATGAGCAAGGAATAAAACATTGGAAATTTAGAGTACAATGCAAGTAAAAAGTAAAAACCAATATTAGATACATTATTAACCGTTTTAAGCTGAATCATTGTCACGTCTACTGAATAATGGTATGCTAATTTTGCCTCTATCCTCTTTGCAATTTCACAGACAACAGGAAGCCAAGAGGTTTGAACTAATTGCTTCAAGATGACCTTAATCAGGTAGCTGAGCATTTAATCCACTAAAGAATATGACACACCATGAATAAAACGGTCTTATTTTGTCTTAAAAACATTAAAGTAAAACTTGCATGAACATATTTGTACTCCATCTTAGCTAGGAGTTGTGGTCTCTCCAATCCTGCAAAAATTGGATGCAGGAACATTAAGTTTGAATAATCTTACTCTGTAAAAATAAATAAATTTGAATACTCCTGTCTAAAAAAACTGACTTTTCTAAGATGAACATCCATGGAAGGTACCTGCAGATATACAAGTACCGCTACGAAAAATAACATGCATTTGCTACCATTATTTAAGCTCTAAGTTTACAGCCTTTTATGCATAACCGTACATCCAGCAATACAGTGCAAAAGCACCAACAAAAAAATTTGACAACATAAGGCAAATAAATTGATGTTTCCCTGTGAACACAAAAATGCAATGGGAAAAACACAAAGCTATTGCCATTAAACTACAAATTTTCAGTCGAGTAAGATAATGAATACCTTGTTTGAATCCGATATCATATAGAATTGAGACTCAAAGTTATTATCATAGATTCGGTTGTTAAATAAAGGAACTTGAGATTTTACTTCAGCGGCATCTTCGAATTTGAATTTGTAACTGCGACACCCAAAGGATATGAATGATATTAGGGGGTCTTCAAAATGCATGCAAGTGAATGAAAAGTAGGCAAAAGTTAAATCAGAAGCCAACGTTAATGTCAATGCTAATATCTGTTTGCCAGAGGGTAGTTTGTCCCTGTCTGTTGAAAGGGTAATCAGTTTAGAATCAATGGGACGATACGGAACTCTTTTCTGCAAAATACAATACAAAGAAGAAAATGAATCCACATAAACATCATACCAGGTACATCCTCCCTCAACCGACTGAATAAAAGAAAGAAAGAATATATATATCACCTTGTTAAGAATTGCCGCAGGGACAAGTTTCTCTGACGAAAGAAGAGCTTCACCATCGACTCTGACAGGTGCTTCACTTCCGTCAAGTACCACTTCCATCTGATTGATGCTAATCCCATGGAAGGCAACCTATGATTTTTATATTACATTTAAGTATATTTTGCAATAATACGGTAAAGAAAATTATAACATGTAGCATTTTTCAAAGGTCACTTTCTACCTCGGATTGTGCCCAAAGTGCACACAATAGTAGCATTTCTTATTAAAAAATTACCCAGTACTGACCACCCCAAAAGTGGGATGGACGCCAATTTATCCAAAAAATAATGCTTCATAAATCTTAAAGAAACAAGATAAAGAACAATAATTCATCACAGAATTAAATTATAGCACAATTAAATCAATAAGTTTACCTCAAAATCTAGCATGGTGGTTTCATGACTCCCTATGCCACTGGACCAAAATTGAGCTATTGCTAGTTCCATGGTCCGCCCACCCTCCACCGGCAACACAAATCTTTTGGAAGAAGGAGACGAGAATATAACAACACTTTCCCACTTCATAGGCCTCTGTAATGGAGAGATCTGCACATTCCAAGCACGTCAAAGCAAGGACAACATTGTGCAAAAGTAAGATCTCAATTCTCAGCAGATATACCTGAACAGTGCCAAGAAAGAATCTTCTAGTTGTTTCAAATCCTGTTGTACGAATTGTTGCCTCAACCCAAGTTGCACCACGTGGTACCTCAATAAATCTTCGTTCAATATGCCCTACACAAATAATTCATGTAGGAATTTGGGGATTTTTTTTTTTTTTTTTTGGGGGGGTGGCATTATTCATATGAGTATGCAAGACTAGAAGCATGGCCACTCCGCCGGAGGCCGAGTGTCGATGTCCGACAAGTGTCGGACACTGACACGCCTCCGACAAGGCTCGGACACGTGTCGAAACGTGTCGGATTTTTATTTTTATTTTTATTAATTCCGACACGGCGCAGACACGTGAAGGTAAACGTGTTGGTCAAGTGGTGAGATGATACCCTCCGATTTACCACACCTAACGGAATGGAGAACTCACCGAGCATGCATCGAGGGATTGCTACGCAGATTTCGATCAGGCCTCATTGTCAATTGTGATAAAGCGTGGATGACAACGGCGACGACCTCGAAATGGATGACAATGGCGACGACCTTGAGCATTGACGATGACGACAAGACCTCGAGCGTGGACGACGACAACAACGATGACGAGGTTGGACGACGATGGAGACGGTGACGAGGGTGGACGATGACGGCGACGATGACGAGGGTGGATGACGACGGCGACGGCTCCCACGAATGCTTGTTCTTGGACGTCGGTGTCGGTCAAAAAAAAAAACAGGGAAGTCGTTTGATGCAGGAGTACATCGAGATAAGGAATATGTTTTTTAACTTAGTGGAATACAGCTAATGACTTGTTTAGAAAATAATAATAATAATAAAAAAGAAGAAGAAGTTACAGCTAATTGTCACGTACAGTTGTCATCAAGATAGTCAGAACGTAAAATTATGTTAGTTGGCGGGTTAAGCACTCTAATGTGGCTCTCAACTAGGTGTAGGTGTCAACAATATGTGGGCGTCCATTCGGAGTCAAGGCGTACCGACCCGGTTAAGTTCAGAGAATATGTCATCGGTTGTGGACCTGACAAAAGAAGAAGGGGTTAGGCCTCCCATGCACAAACTGGTTGGAAGTTGGAGTTGCTCTCCTGATGAGTCCAAGGCAAGATGAAACCAGTCAACATCCTATAGAAGGCAGGCTTGCCGCAACCAACGCAAACGCTTTGGGGCACCGCACGGACAAATGCTGCTACAAAAATATGAGCCCGTGACAAGTGGTATCAGAGCAGGGCACAATTAGCTCCACCGTGGAGGTGACTCGCTCGGGCCGTGGGGACGGTACTTCAAACGGGAAGGAGTTGAGCTGTAGAGAGATGCACCTAGCTCATCGGCGGGATCGGCGGGGAGTCGTGATTCGCCAAGCACTCATGACGAGCATGCAGGGTTTCACGGAGCGTCACGTCGAATCATGGATCATGCGATCCTGGCACCTCACCTAGTTTTCTCTCTGTTGATCAAAAGTGCAGAGGCACAGCAGGAGGCGTGACATCGAGAGCTGTTCGCATCGCAACGAGGACGTTTGCGATATTGGGTAGGGGAGAGTGTCACGGACCGTTGTCATCAAGGCGATCAGAATGAAAAATCATGCTAGACGGCGGGTTGAGCACTCTAATGCAGCTCTCATCCAGGTATGGGCATCAACAATATGTGGGCATCCATTCGGAGTCAAGGCGTACCGACCCGATTAAGTTTGGAGAATACGTCGCTGTCATGGACCTGATAAAAGAAGAAAGGGTTAGGCCTCCCCTGCATAAACTGGTCGGAAGTTGGAACCGCTCTCCTGATGAGTTTAAGGCAGGGCGAAACCAGTCAAAATCCTATAGAAGGCAAGCTTGCCCCAACTTAAGTGAACGCGTTGGGACGCCATACGGGCAAATGCCGCTGCGAAAATATGAGCCCGTGACATAATGCCCATTACCCAATATCTTTATTAATCTATTTTTTTTTTATTCTATTATTTGTTTTTGTTTTTTAATCTAAATTTTTCTCTGGTTCTTTTTTTATAATTTTTTTTTTGTTTTATTTTTTTATAATATTTTTTAAATTATAAATTATAGCATTATTTTATTTATAAATTATAATTTATTATACTATAACTTCCATCTCTAGGTTAGTAATAAAAAAACTAAATGATATTTTCTGTTTTTATTTTTTTATTTTTGATATATAATTATAATTATCTTAATATTTTTTTTAAATCAATTTACTTAATGATAATATATATTTCGTTAATTAAACTAATATATATTTTATTTTATTTTTTATTATTATTTTTTTTATTGACGTGCATGTGTCCATGTCGGTTTTTTTAAAAAATTGTCATGTAACTATGTCCGTGTGGTGTCATGTCGATGTCGTGTGTCCGTGTCCGTGCTTTCTATTGCAAGAAAAGTCCAAAATGTGACTAGGTAATAAAATGGATAATGACACTTTTGATCCTTCACAAATGCAGCCGGTGTTTAATTGGACCTTATATTTGGAAATCGACATATTGGCCTCTTGACATTTTAATTTTGTTTCAGTTTTGCTTCAATTACAAATTTGTTAAAGTCAATAGTAACGGTCAAAGGTATTTTGGTCGCATTCAAATCCTCTATTGTGCAGCCTATGGATTAATTACACTTTGCACCCCTTATTTTTAAAATTATATTTTTTGTCCTTAACTTTTTAAATAATTATATTTATCTCCCACCCTACCCCACCCTCTCATCGTTAACCATCATCGCTGGAGATAGAGGGAGTATAATTATATTTTATTATGTTATTTTGTTTAATAAAAGGGTTAAAAAAAGTATATTTTTTTAAAAGAGGATGTTAGTGTAAAAAGAGAGGTGAGGTAAACTGTATAAACCAATGGGCGTTAGTACTGGGAGTTGTAAAATGAGATACCACTGCGTCCCTATGTTTCTTGTTCTATGCCAGCTGCATGTGAGTTCGGCAGCAGGTATGTTTCTAATTCCCTGGGGGTGGGTTAGGGTGGGGAGGCGGGCCAGTAGGAATCCTTATCATTTGGTGGGAGGGTGTTGGGGGGGCGGGTTGTTTCTCTTTCCTCGGGTTTGGTTCTAAGTTGGGGTAGAGTGGTGTGGGTTCGTGGGGGTTTCTTCTTGTTGATGGTGAGGCAGGATAGTGGAATTCTTTTCATTTGGTGCAAGGGTGTTTGGGGTTGGCGGGTTGTTTTTCTTTCCTTGGGTTTGGGTCCATGTTGGGGTAGAGTGGTGTGGAGCTGGTTGGGGGTCTCTTCTTGCTATAGGAAAGGTGGTCTGGGATTGTGGGTGTCTGGGTCTGGTTCCAAGTTCGCCTTTCTCCTGTTGGAAGGTGTTTAAGGGTTTTTGTGAGTTGATTCAGAGAAGTTTGTGTGGTGGATAGAATGTAAGAGGTTCGGGATGATTGGTTGTAGGGCCGTCTCGCTCTCCAAAAAAAAAAAAAAAAAGAATTAGAAAAAGAAAGAGAAGTCCATTTCCAGTCTTGTAAAGATAGAATTTCAGTGCTAATTTTTGTGTAAAATCCTTTAATGCTAGACTTAAACCACTTGTGCGTTTTGTTTTCGTATTTTTGCCCTTCTTAAATCGGTGTGGACTGATTCTGTATTGATCTGTTGTGGACAACTCTTGGAGTATATTGTGCAAGTTGTTTGCATTTGTTTTGTTCTGTAGTAGGTAGAGTTGGTCTATTTGTAGACTATGGGTACATAAAGTTTTGGCCTGGTTGTTCGATAAGTTGTGCGTTCAAAAGCTCAATAGTTCATTTCATTCTGCAGTAGTACAATCTTTCAAATTGTGTCTGGTGTTTTAGCTATTGACCCAGTCTTTGGGCTCTCTCTTTGGGGCTCTCTCAAAGGCAGCTCTTCCCGTAGGGGGCTGTTTCGAGGAGATTTTTAGATGTGTGGCGTTGCCGAAAGTGGTCCTGTCGTAAGGTTTTGCAGGAGCGTAGTGTGTTTTTGCTTTGGCGTTTTTTGGCTTTGTATAGTTCGAATCTTTTTATGTTTTAGGTGTGGATTAAAGTGGAGGGTTGTTCTATGATTTAGGACTCCCTATGTGTAGTTATGGATGGATCCTTTCGTGATGTAATAGGTTCTATGTGTGTGTTGTATTGTACGTGGGGTCTCGTGTGCTACATTTCAAAGTTTTGGTGTGTAGTAAGAGAGACGCTTCCCCTTTTTGATAAAATACATTATATTGATTACCAAAAAAAAAAACAATGGGCGTCGGCAGTGGGCAGTGGCATGTGGTGGTGGCGGCAGTGGGCGGGTGGTGGTGAGAGAGTGGGATAGGATGGGAGATAATTTCAATATTCAAAAAGTTAATGGTAATAAATATAATTTTAAAAATAAAGGGGTACAAAGTGCAATTAATCCATATAGGCTGAATAGTAGAAATTGAATTTGAAAACGAAATAACCAAAATACCCTTTTGATTGGTACCATTGACCTTAAAAGATTTGTAATTGGGCAAAATTGAAATAAAATTGAAATGTTAAGAGGGTAATGTGTCTATTTTCAAATACGGAGTTCAATTGAGCACCAACTGCATTTGTAAGAAATCAAAAGTGTCATTACCCCTAAAAAAAATGAACATTCGCCAAACAGATTATTGCACATTGGAACATGTCGTCTTAACATGCAAAAGCAAACAAAACCATCCATGTATGGAGTCGAGAGTTGGAGTTGGAGTTGGGAGTAATTTATTCCCCAAATAGAAACAACATGCCAGACATAAAATAGTACAATTTCCATTTAAAAGCATGAAAATCACCTGGTAGGAAAGACATCCCTGAAAATGAAATTAGTGGAGGTCGACTTTGCACAACTTTGGCCTTTGTTATAGTAACCGGAATCCTGAAAAGAGGACCTCGCCAAGGCGCTTTGCAGTCTATGCCATACACTTAATAGTAGTGTAAACCATCACTAAGATTGGTAGGAATCAATATCGACCTGGCCATTATATAACAAATAATAACAAGCATACAAAGATTCAACAAATACTGCAGAAGATATATCCATAAACTTAATGAACATTCAATAATAATCCTAAATTCCTAATATTAACACTAAAAGGGGGATGATACAAGTCTTACATTACTAGTGAACTCATGAACTCAACGTCTCCCATAAATATACTACCTCATTAGATGTTTTTGACAAGACCAACTAATGAAAAGAAAAGAACTCTCATTAGAACGTTCATTGACACTACCATTTCACAGTCCTTGAATTATTGAACAACAAATAGCAGATATAAAATTAACCTTGTTTTTCTTTAGAAGAACCATGAAGACCCAGAATGACAAAATACCTAAAAGTAATTAAACAAATGCAACCGATTGACAAAACTAAGCTTGCAAGCACCGTATAGAAGAAACTGAAAGAAGAAGTTCTTTTTAGGGTTAATTACGCTTTACCCTTGTGGTTTGGCCCATTTTCACTTTACCCCCTCTGGTTCAAACGTCGCCACTTACCCCCCTGTAGTCTTGGGCCTAACTGTAAATCTAACACTTTCTGTCAAAGTTAACAGATTTGGGCTTCACGCGCCAGCAACGAGGATGAGCTTATTTTTTGTGTTTTTTCCCTCCAAAATGTATTTTCCTTGTTCCCATATTTCTCTATATAACTCCAACTATTCTCACTTATTTTTTGCACAAAACCAACATTTCTCATTTATTATTTTTTTTTCATCCATAATTAATATTTTTATATTTTATGTCTTCTTCAAGTGTTTATGGTGGTGATTTCGGAAAAAAAAATGTAAATGTGGTCGAATAGCCGACTTGAAAGTCGTTCAAAGTGAGAGACCTTCAAAAGAAAAATGGTACTACGAATGTAGCAACAAAGGATGCAACTCATTTTTGGGTTAGTATGAAAATAAAGTTCATTTCAAAGGAAAAGAGGAAATTAACGAAATTAGTGATGAAAATTATTTTCTTCTTAAAAAATGATTGAAAAAATTAGAAGTGAAGATTCAAATAATTGAAGCAAATCATGTCATTTTTCAAAAAATTGTGTTTTGTGTGTTTATTGTTACAATTTTAGCTATGTTTATGGCAATGAAATAAATGTATGAATGTGTAATCTTTGAAGTAATGAAATTTGAATGATCCATATTTTATTTGTTAACTCATCATCCATGAAGTTCATAATAATGATTATCTTATACATATCAAATTGCATAATTTAACTACAATACACCAATTTAATATATCAAATTACATCTATAAGTACATTTAAACCATAAAAAAAACCATAATGTATCATATAGTTACATAATTTGCTATCAACGGTAAGCAGTTGTCCAAAAAAAACTGTCCAAACCTGCAACGGTAAACAGCTGTCCAAAAAAAACTGTCGACACCGTCCAAAAAAGTCCAAAAAACGTTGTCCAATATTCACCAAACGATGTCCAAAAAACAGTCCAAAAACGTTGTGCCATAAAAAAAAAAAAAAAAAAAAAAAAAAAAAAAAAAACAAAAAAAACAAAACCAGTACGAACTTGCAACATTAACACCAAGCCAAAATCCAACTCTTTCTACCAATCCAAACCTGCAGCGGTAAGCAGCTGTCCAAAAAAAAAAAGCGTCCACACTATCCAAAAAACAGTCCAAAGAAACAATGCACACTGCTTGAGCAATCAGAGAAACACCTGCAATCAACCAGGAGGAAGCAAAAAACACTGCCTGAACTGAACAGCAGCCAAAACAGAGATCGGATTCATTCGAACACGAACATGAAATCGAACACCATTCAAACACGAAATCGAACACCAAAAACACCAAATAATATAATGCTTGAACACGAAATCGAACACCAAAAACACCAAATCATATAATGCTTGAACACGAAATCGAACACCATTCGAATGCCAAAAACACCTACAATCAACCATTCGAACATGAAATCGAAAGAAATAGAAATAAATTTGGGAACAAAAAATTGCAGAACATAAACATAGACTATGGGATTCATGAAATCCCAAACCATTCGAAGCCAAATCGAAATTGAAATAAAAACAAATTTTGGGAACAAAAAATTGTAGAACATAAACATAGACTATGGGATTCAAGAAATCCCTAACCATTCGAAGCCAAATCGAAATTGAAATAGAAACAAATTTTGGAACAAAAAATTGCAGAACATAAACATAGATTATGGGATTCACGAAATCCCTAACCATTCGACGCCAAATCGAAGTCTTAACTACTCTTCGAAAGAGGACGATCGCGCGAGAGAGGGACGAACCGGAGATCGGCAGATCCGTCCGGTGAAGGCAGAGATCGGCAACATTGAGCGGCGCAAAGGCAAAGATCGCCGATGGGTTGAGCGGAGGTTGAGAATAAGCGAATCTTCTTGTTCAGTATATTTGCAAAGGATTTTTGAGCAAATGATATCTGTGAAGATGATTTAGGTGGAGGGTGGACGATGTTCGGAGCAGGATTGGGTGTGGACGGAGGTTGAGAAGGAAGAGAGGAGGCAGCGGCTCTTGAGGAAGTAAGGAACAAAGGTGCAGAGACTAAAAACTTGGATGAGAAGTGAGTAGGGTTCAGGAAGAAACGTATAAGTGTTAAGATATAAAGAAGGGTAAAATAGACATTCCACGATTTTTGTTAATGGAGTGAGGGTTGCACTTAGGTCCACAAACCATAGGGGAGGTAAGTGGCGACGTTTGAACCACAAGGAGATAAAGTATAAATGGGCCAAATCACATGGAATAAAATGTAATTAATCCTTATTTTTATATCCTCTAGTCTCTACACAAGGGACTGGATTAACTGTCCTTTTTAATTTGGAAGGACTAAAAAAAAGAAAAGAAGAATGCAAATGGAATTTCGGATGATGTGTAAATTATGTGATTAAGGCCATGAAGCCATGGAGGGTGGTAAATATGCCAGCTGACAGACGTCACAGAAATGGTTCCCTAAATGCAGGATGCATATTCAATTTTGGCCACTAGTATCACTCTATGGTATCACTTTAACAAGGAGCCTTCTTTGCTAGAAACTAGTCAATTTTACTCTTTTAACCTTAATTTTGTTCTTTTTAATTTTTTAGTCTTTTAAATAGTTTTAGGTCCTTCAGTTAACATTAGCAAAATTTAATTTATCAATTTAGTGCTAACTAAATATGAATTTTGTATTTGATCTGGTAATTAGGGGTGGTGGTCGAAGGCAATCCAATGACCAACAGCCGTTGGAGTCTTGTAACAGGAGGCGGCAAGAGCGATGTTAGGTGTCAGAGTTGCTTATCTTTTGTTGGCTTTCCTCATTTAAAGTAATGCCTCTTCTTGCTAATTTGTTCTAAGTCTCAATATAAGAGCTTCAAAGCATCAAGATACTTTGTTCGCATTCTTTTGTATATCTAAATATGTCCTGGTATGCATACACATAATCACATATACTAAATGTTTATTGTTTGTTGGAGTAAATTCACGTATATGATTAGTGACCCTTAGCTTCAAGACGTGCAAATTGTTTTTGTTTGTGCTATTTCCTATAAAATTTTGAACTCTTGATGACTTGAAAGTAAGTAAAATGGGTAAATCATCTGCAAATATATTAATTTTTTTGTAGACCAATTTTTTCGAACTCCATTTTTTTTATCAAACTATTGTGTCAATTTGCACGATTACATTTCTCTTTGACCTGCCATCTCATTTTTTAGATTACTTTTAATATTTATTTTCAATATTTCATCTTTCAGGAGGCCATCTGAGTGAGCTTTTCTTCTCAACCTGATGGTCCGGTGATTGAATTTTTTGGCTGAATCTCATGGATTCTTAATGCTTGTACTCCATTTGGCTTATCAGGTCCGTAATGCCAAGATAAAGATTTTTTCCAGCCTAAAACTAGGCAATAATGAGGAACGTGCAGAATGGAAGAAGTAATCTAATTTGCTCAAGGTGAGATTACTTACTTAATTATTAATCTTAGAGGCATCTATCTTTTTCAGTTGTTGAATGAAACACTCAAATATTATTTTGATTTCTAAATAGTTATTGTTTCATTATATTGTTGGGAGACTGGGTACCCTAAGCACACCCCGTTGCTTGCTAAAATATTGGAAGACTTACTATCAAATAATAAGGTTGAATTTCGTGCTCGCATCTCAAACGCCATCTGAGGTTAGTTTTATGGATTTTAATAGTTTATTCCATGTTTTTATGGATTTTTTCTACTTCTACACCACAGTGAAAAACACAATTTCCTACCTGCAACACTTTAAATTAAAACAACCTGACTTTTAGAAGTCACTATTAGGAATGACGACTCCATCAGGTAGATATTGCTATCGACTATATGCTAAAGTAGAACACCAAATAGAAGGCAGGGGCAAAAGAGTTGTGATGCGAGTCTATTTTTTTATTTATTAAGTGAAGGAAAAACATGTGAATAATCATATCTTCCTCGAATTTTTCTTTCTTTATTTTTTCAATCATCAAAGTGTCAAAAGGATGGGGTATGAGTTGGGTAAGGGTTTTATCTCATAAATACACTCTAGAATATTAGAAAAGAGACTTTTTGAATTTAACCTCTTAAAATGGTGCAAATAAGGGGTATTTAGCGTTAGTTTAGCCAAACTGTATCTTTTGGCGAAAAATGGTGTCTTGAAAAATCGATTTGAAAGTGTCAAGTTTAGAATTAGTTTGAAACAAATTTTGTGTTTGAATGTGTATTTCCAAAGTGGTGTGTAGAAATTGCTTCTATTTTACCCTTAAATTGATTATTTTCCATCAAATTTAACATAAAAGATTAACAAAAATGATAATTTAATACAATATTTAAAGTGTGACAAACTTAAATTAACGTACAACATAAAAATATGATCAAATTTAAAAGATCAAAAGTGTAATTTGCCCACGTACACAAATATAACCTACTGAAAGAAAGGGTTGGGTATGAATATATGCTTCTAAAAATCTACCATGGGTAGAGAAGAATTTTTTTATTACAACTTGGGTTTTATTAGATATATGACATACATCTCTAGAGGCTTTAAAATTTTCTTACAGCATATACTTGTGTATGGCTACTAAAAAAAATTGGAGTTCTTGATGAATAATCTACCTACTTAAATTTTTTATTTATTTAGTCTATGCGCTATAATAATTTAAAAAAAAATCTTAAGTTGCTATATTATATGAAAATCACCGCAATTTTTTCATATAAAATTTACTGCGATTTTAATGCCGTGCAATGACTTTTGACTAATTTCTTAAAAAGTGATTGTATGGAGTGGGTTGGGTTTGTTATGAGTTCGAAATTTTGATTTTCCGTCTAAAATTGTAATGCGGATAAAGACTTGGACTGGACTGTAGTGGGATGATTAAAAAACTTTAAGGCCCCGTTTGGTAACCATTTCCATCCCATTTCATTCCCAGATTTTTGGGAATTCTGTTTGGGAATAGCGTTTGGTAATTTTTGTTTCCGTTTCCATTTCATTCCCATTTGAGAATTGTGCCCTATTTTTTTCTTAAGAAATGAAAAACAAAAAAAAGTTGTTTCTCATTATTCCCATTCCATTCCCAAAACTCATGATCACTATTCACCTACCGGCCGACCGCCGACCGCCGCCGCTGTCCGCCGACCGCCGTCGCCTATCATCTCCGGCGACCGTCGCCGGTCACCGTCTGCCGCCGCCGCCGGTCATCTCCGGCGACCGTCGCCGGTCACCGTCCGGCCGGAATTTTTCCGGCCACTTCCGGCAGTCGCCGGCGATGGCGCCACCGCCGTCCGGTCATCGCCGGCGGGGGCACCGCCGTCTCCGATGCCGGAGAACTGTCGCCGGTCACCGCCGGCCGGCCGGCGACGGCGCCACCGCCGTCAGGCCAAAACTGAAAAGAGAAAAAAAAAAAAAAAAGATTTTAGGATAAAATCGTTACTAAACACAATTTCCTTCCCAAAACAAAAAAAAAAATTATCGTTACCAAACGCAATTCTACTCCCAAAAAGAAAACAAAATTCCCATCCCATTTCCATTCCACTGCTGAAATTGAAACAGAAACGGTTACCAAACGCCACCTAAATGCTATATATTAAATTGAAACTATGTCGACCAAAGTGAGGTTTTTTGGTCAAACCTGAGGCTACAAAGTATCAAAATGCCAATTGGGAATTAAGGGTGTTTCATAAAGTGGGTTTCTTTTGTCTTGATGTGAAATGATGAATAATATTTGGTGTGGTTCAAGGCCTAACAAGTTTGAAGGGTATGTCGTTTTTAAGGTTGCTCCGCGAATGACGCAAAAAAAAAGTTATTTTCTTGGACTTTTCTAATTAAGCATATGGTGAAATTTCTCTCAAATCTCCCATTTTTAAATATTATATTTATTGAATTAGTTTAGAATGTTGGGAAGATAATCATTTTTTTAAGGTTCCGTTTGGTTAGTGTTTCTGTTTCCGTTTTAAATATTTTTTAGTGTTGGGTTCATCCCATATCGGAAATGAAAATGGTCGGTGGTCAAGCTATAAGTGTGGGATAAAAACTCAACTCATGAGTTATTTTTTTTCCTTTCCAAATTGAGAGACGTTTTAAGACTACCCTACATTGTTATCAGAGCTTATGTTACAACAACTCTGATCTAATAGTTATAAAGGGAAAGACAAGTCGAGGGATAATTGACCAAAAGGCCGATGTCTGAAATAAAGATTGTTGGGTTTATCTCATAATAGATGTGAAAGAAATTGTTGGTCAAGTTCTAAGTGTGAAGGAAAACTTGGGACAATTTTAAAAAAAAAAAATGGGGTTTAAAATACCTCCCATTTTTTGGATCAAAAACATAAATTTAGGAACATAAAATTTTGGGAATATTTGAAAATATAAATATGGAATATGGGAACAATTTTGTTCTAAACAATTGGCATAATTGTTTTTTTGTTGGTGTTATATTTTATAAATCTAGGAACGGAAAATTTTGGGATTACTCTCTAACTTTTGGGAATATTTGGAATAAAAATCTAGGAACAATTTTGATCTGTTTTTTAAATTTGTTAAAATTTTGTGATTAAAATGATTTTTTTGACAATATTTTTGTTTTGATTCCCAAATTTTTGGGAACAAAGCATAAATCTTGGAATAGAAAATTTTGGAAATACTTATAAATTTTTTGGGAATAAAAACATGCTTACCAATTATATTTTTGTTCTTAAATTTCAAAGTTTTGAGAACGGGAACAAAAAATTTGGAGCAGAAACACTATAATAAGACAACCAAATGGGGCCTTACTTGAATTAATGAAAAGACACGTGCGTTCCAATTTGTTTGGCACTTCATGCACTAGAGTTATGATATTCTCCAACTTCCTGATGTTGTCTGATTCACTTTCTTTCTTTATTTCCTTTTTTTCTTTTTAAAAATTTAGAACAAGCAAAATAATAAATAATAAAAATCATATATTTATATTTAAAACTAGTGATTTACAATTCTTAATCCTATTTTTTAATCATTAAAATACGTTTTTTCAATCTTTCAGTTAACATTGACTAAATCATTATATCAAATTAATGTTAAAAAGATGAAAATTTAGTTTTTCGATATTATAATTAATATTAACTAAAATATTAATAATGACTGAAAAATAACTTAAAACGGGTTGATAATGACTACCCGTTTTATATATATATATTGTTTGTTTGTTTCAAACTTGTTCCAATTTTTTTTTATCATTTTTTTTTATTTTTTTAATTTATAGAAAGTGTACATAAAAACAACTATAAATAGGCCTACCCCCTCCATACATCCCTCAACAATTCATCTTCTCCATCTTAAAAGAAGCCAAAAGTTTCTCCCCTAACTTAGCTTAATTTGTTCCCCATGGCTTCTTATCAAAGCTTGAACATTTTGCCCATCCTCTTTTTTGCACTTGTTCTTTCCATAAAGGGCACTCTTGGTTAGTACTTTTGTAGTTTTAATTATATTTTTTTACCAGTTATTATTTATTATCGTTTTTTATTTTTAATTTTTGCTAAAATGCATTCAGGAGCGATAGAATGCGAGAATCTCAAAAGAGATTCGTGCGCTTTTGCTGTGTCATCGTCTGGAAAGCGTTGTGTTCTGGAGAAGCGGGCCCGAAGAACTAGCGAAGAAATGTACACGTGTCGCACATCGGAGATTGAGGCTGATAGGCTGAAGGATTGGATTGAAACTGATCAGTGCGTAAAAGCATGTGGGCTCGATAGAGATGTTTTGGGGATCTCGTCTGATTCGCTTCTTGAGTCTCGTTTTACCCACAAGCTTTGCTCGTCTCAGTGCTACAACAATTGTCCTAATGTCGTTGATCTGTACTTTAATCTTGCCGCTGGTGAAGGTAATTTGACTAAGCATCTATATATAAGTCAACATGTTTTTTTTTTTTTTTTTCTCAAAACGTCTTTTCTTTAACGGTTTGAATTAATTTGAAGGAATAAATGGTTAGTGATGAGTTCATAAAATATTTGAGAGAAAAAAATTTCACCAAAATTTTTTACATCCACATTTACAAAACGTTGAGTTTAATTATATTATATACCCTTTAAGTTTCATATATATACTTTCTTAGTCAATTTTTATTCTTCACTATTTTTTACAGTGATAAATTTAAAAATCGATATAATGTCTTTAGGCACTGAAAGTCTGAAAATCCTACTAAATTAACATTAAACAAACAAACGAAAATGATGTATTATTGATTTTTGTCCTTGATTTAGTGTTTTGATCATCTATTTAATTGAGAATTAGGAGAAAAAGACAATTTTCAATTTGGCCACTGAATTTTAGTATAATTACAATGTGATCTCAAAGTTTCACATTTGTGTATAGGCCCAAATTTGCAACATACCAACAAAATTAGTGGAAAATTGAATTTCAATTTTTTTAAATACAATTTTGAGGGATTAAGTATATGAACAATTGATAAAAAAAAAATTGTAGCTTGGTGCATAAACTGTCAAGTGTCATAATATTGGGGGTGAAAAGTATAATTAAACCTGAAAAATACTTGCAAACTGATATATACGTGATTCAAATTCTAGGTGTGTATCTTCCCAAATTATGTGAAGCCGAGGGAGCTAACAATCGTCGTGAAATGTCCGAGATGAAGAGTGCCGGAATCGTAGCACCGGGACCGATGCCGGAGGAGATGAAGGCGGCAGAGTACTACAAGATTGCTCCGGCAATGACTCCTTATTGATAAAACCAAAACCAAAAAATATATGTATTGGAGTCTAAATTATTATAAATTAGGGGTTACTTGTGACTCTATCTTAATAATAAGTTCATCCATTTACTCGGATATCATGCGTTTGCTAGTGAGTATAGCAGGTGAACTTTCATTTGTTTGTAATAATTTTTGGAGAATGAATGGAAAGTCTTCAAAAGATCTTGGTTATAGAAAATAAAAGATGAAGTTTGTTTGTTTTTTTTTTTTTTTTTTTTTTTTTTTTTTTTTAATGTCAATAAGGTAAACAAAACGTCTTACTGTTTTCAATACTAATTCAGCCTTTATCGCACTCTTGGATCTAGTTTACTCTGATATTTGGAGACTCTCACCTTCTGCAACAATGCGAGATCCAAATATTTTGTCATACTTGTCAACAATTACTATCGTTACACCTTATCATACCTTGGGGCAAAAGCATTTCAGACAAAATGATGAAATAAATAGTGCACAGACAATATTTAAGATGTGTTGTTATTTATGCTGGATTCACCTAATGAAATGGATGAAACCCACTAACAATTAACAATTTATAAGACGAATATAAGAATGAGCGATATCTAGTCAGATTAATAATTCTATAACAATTAGTTACTGTTTTTTGTTTTTACAAGTGAATCTGGTAGTGATCATAAATAAAAAAAATGATACTGATGGAAATATAATTCAAATAATTTGTATCAACGTAAAGTAAAATGTGTAATTTTGTCATTATAATTTTGCAATTAGAAGACAAGTGAATGAGGCTAATTATAAACACACACACACACACAAAAAAACCAAAAAATGGCCCTCCAATTCCGCGAATCTATTGGGCCAACCTATTTGACTGCCCAGCGCCATCGATGATGGTATGGTTGAGACAATAAGAGATCCTTAGTTAGCTCCTGAAGCGTTCGGATTAGACTCTTCGTGATTTTGTGGGTTAAGAAAATCCGGTCAATCCGCCTGGTCCCGAAAAAGTATCAGGAGGTCAAAACTCCAAAACTGTTCGTTTTGAAGCCAAGACCTCATCGAGATTTAACACAAGGTCGACTCTAGTCCCTCCTGTGAATATTGGTGCGTCACGACATACTTAATATACTAAAGCTGGTAGACAACGTACGGGACAAATGATATCCCGCGCTTTCAACCTCGGAATTTGTAATTATAAATATATTACACTAAAAATTTAAGGGCTAAATCTGTAATTATAAATATGGTTACTTCTGCAATATTTATATAATTACAAAAAAGAACAGAACACATATCAACAAACAACTACCCGTTGGTCTTTCCCCATTGTTTTGATCTGAATGGTAGCTAGGGTTCATACGTGAATCTGATCCTCTTGTCCTCCTCCTCTTCTCTCCAATTTCTTCACTATGAAATCTACCAAATTTTTGAATTTGTATAACCCATGGAGGCCACCGGAACTATTTCCGATCATCGTATCAACAGCTCCGGCGATATTTGCGAGCTACAGCTCAGAAATGATTCGGTTGTTTCGGAGCTCGAATCTCTTCGTTCGTCGAATCAGAGTCTCCAGTTGAAATTAGAGGCCAAAGAGGAAGATTCGGAGGTTGTCTGTCGGCAGAACGCTGAACTTTTGAAGGCCATTGCAGAAGTTTCTGGCGAAAGAGAAGTTCTTCGGAATGAGATTCACGCACTTGAGGAGTCTATGAAGGAGAAAGAAGATGAACTAGTGAGAGAGAAAGAACAGATTAGCATCGAGCTGGATGTTTCTAGAGAGAGAATCAAGGAGTTTGTAAATGAGAACAGTGAAAAAATTAGGGCTATTTCTGAGGACCTGCAGGTGGTTAGATCGATTAAGGAATGCTTGGAGAGGATAGTTGAGGGTTTGGAAGGAGATGAAGTGGGAAATAGTGCTGAAGAAGATGAGGAAATGAGAGAAGAATCAAAGGCAAATGAAGAATTTCATGCATTTTTGGTGGATCTAAAGACAGTTTCGAAGATTGCAAAGGATTTGGAACTCAGATTTAGC
Organism: Eucommia ulmoides; assembly: GCA_016647705.1. Lineage (NCBI taxonomy): Eukaryota > Viridiplantae > Streptophyta > Magnoliopsida > Garryales > Eucommiaceae > Eucommia > Eucommia ulmoides. Next base: position 2,205,241 of record CM028336.1, read on the forward strand.
GAATACCAACAGTGTAGGAAGAGAGAAAAGCGAGAATTGGAGAATAGTGTGGTGAGCCTGACGGAGGAGAATCGGGATATCAATAGTTTGCTTAGGATTACTTTAATGGAGAAAGAGGCGGTGGAGAAGAACTTAAATAAGCTAAGGGAAACAACGAACAGAAGAGAGGGGCGATTTTTCAGATTGCAGAAAGAGGGTTGCAGAAAGTTGGGTTCGGGTTTATGATGGGAGCTGGAACTAATGAAGCATCTCTGGATTCGGGTGCTAGCACCACCAGTAGTAAATCTGATGGCAGTGAATGCGAAGAGGAGGCTGTTAGTCTGGTAATTCTCCAATTCTTGTTCTTGCCAATTTTTTTCTGCTAATAAGAGAAACTTGAAATTAGTTCTGCGTTTAGTTTGTAATCTGATTCCCGGATCACAACTCGCTTATAATATATAAACCCATGAAAAATAGTGCATAGCCGAAATTCGCAAATATGCTAAAAAATTATATATTCGTTTGGCAAATTGCCTCCGATTAGTCTGATGCTTGTTTTGATTCTTGCCAGGCCTCAACTGTGCAGAGGATAATGAAGAATCTCAGACTAGAAATCACACAGTTGAGGAAGGCATTGGAGGAATCTAGGTATATCATCAGCCAAATGAAATTTGATTGATCCCTTTATCATCCTGCTCAAGTTTAGTTCTTCCAAATACTTGTTATGTTTAAGAATGTATGCATGATATAATATTGGTTCTGACTTCCCTAAAAGGGCCAAAATATGAAATATGAAGGGAACATGACAATATGCAGCTTGATTTTCAATTTTTTGTTGATGTCATGAATGGCAGGTCAGACACCGAGCGACTACAGAGTCTTACAGAGAAACAAGCCAAGAAACTATCGGAAAGCAAAATTTACATAAAAGAGCTTGAAGATAGGGAGATTGTGTTAGCTCAAAATGTTAGTATCAAGGCTATTGATGATTATATTCCTTAGTGTATTCTGAGAGCATGCTCTTTGAATTTTCAGCTCATTCTTTTCATTCTTCTCTCTCAAGGTTGAAGATCTCCTGATGGAATTCAAAACAGCCGAAGAAGAGGTTGCTAGATGGAGGGAAGCTTGTGCTTTGGAAGTGAAAGCCGGGGAGAACATCATCCAACAGCGTGACGAATTGGTAATAGTTCCATTCCACTATATCGGTGTTTCATATCTTCTTTCTCTAATTCATTTTCTATTACCATCACATCAGGTCGAGATTCTGAGGCAAGAATTGGAGAAGACGAAGGCTGCTTTGCATATATCGAATGGCAAGTGGAAGCTGAAAGAGGAGGTTGCAGCTGCTGCAATGGCTGCACAGGCTGCAGCTGAGAGATCTCTCCAACTGACTGATAGCAGGGCTGCTGGACTTCGTGAAAGGATCGAGGAACTAACGAAACAGTTAGAAAAAGAAGAAAAGAGGGATCGGAGTAACCGCCACAGAGTAAGGCATATTTGCTGGCCGTTGCGATTACTTAAGCCCAACAATCCTACTAGTAGTGCTAGTGTTACAAATAGGGTTTGGAATGTAAAGCTAATGATACCAGAAATGCAAGCGTTGCTTCAGTCAAAGGTGCATTAGGTTCAGGTATTTGAAGAAATAATTTTATTTAAAAAAGGCATTTGTACAATGTCCTGAATCAATTTTGCCCATTTGCACAGGATCCTCCTATGTTTTTTTCACTTTTGTACAGACCAAAAAAGAAATTCTATCTCCTATTACTACGGCTGCGAAGAATCAAATTATCACTATATTTATTCATTTTTCTACTTCTTCTTCCAAGTGTTGATAACCCAAGGGGTTGTGGGTTTTTTCTACCATTTTTTTTATATTACAAATCTGTCCTCTAAATCAAATTCCTAACCCAAACGCAATCTAAAAAGGTTTTGGTGTTCAATACCACTCCCTTCTGTTTTAAATGTCAAATAACATCTAATGATATAGTATATTTTATGGGCGAAGTTGAGTTTATGGAGTTCTCAAGTAATGAAAGACTTAACACTATCCCCCTTTTTTTTAGTGTTAATGTTAGGATTATTGTTGAATGATCATTAAGTTCATGAACATTTGTTCTCTAGTAATTGTTGACCTCTTCATATGTTTTTTACTGTTCATGGTGTAATTATCAATGGCCAATTCAGTATTGATTCATGCTGCAATCTATGCCCGTTGCCATATTTTCGAATTTCACGGTGCCATTTGGATTGAGGCAACAATGCAGACTGCAGGGTTTGATACAGCAAGAAGACTCTTTCTCATCACCGTTCAGGTAAAAGTTATCTGAGAATTGTGATCTTACTTTGGCATTCTGTTTTGATCTGCTTTGGCATTTGCTTGGAATGTGCAGATTTTTCCATCAGGAAAGGCTATGAAGCGGGGAAGTGTTGTCACATTCCCCTCCTTCTTTGAACAGCTTTGTGTTTCCTGTGGATGATAGGTGGATTGACCATGGAAGCTAGCAATGGCTCAACGAAACCACCATGGTAGATTTTGAGGTAACCGTTAAATAATAGAGCTTAAAATTGCGCTTATGAATACACTTTCTTTCGATTTTCTAATTCTACTTCAAATATATCTTGAACCATGAGATTGCTATTCTGCTTTGAGAAATTGGCCACTGATACCACTCTGTGGTATCACTTTAAGAAGAATCCTTCTTTGCTACAAAATAACTGGAAGTCCGCAAATGGCTGCGGAACGAAAACAAAACTAGAGTCCAACCCACAAATACATAGCTCTTCATATAGTCTTGTTGAATCCCCCATTAATTTTGGGCCCTCCGATATCCATTCACAGTGGTTTGTCAAAGCCATCTATGTGCGTGAGTGAGGAGGCATGTTGAATCCCTGCATCGCCTGTGTTACTATAAAGCCTAGGGCAATCTTCCTCTTATAAGGTTTCTTTTGAGAGCGAGCTGGGTCATTGGGTTTCTATATACCCTTTTAAAACAAAAAATAAGTTACATTTGTATGGTAGCCCTTAGTGATATAGCAAGAACAAGAGCTAATCTTTCACAAAAAATTACAGAACAATGTATCACGGAATTGGCTTATAGCAAAGTCTGTTAGATTCTGATTAGATATCATTGAATCGCTCGAGCCTTCTTGGTAAACAATTAAATACTACCTGAATAGCCACAGGGATCTTGTCTTTTGTAACTCTCTAAAAGGGCCCAAAATATGAAATATGAAGGGAACTTGAAAATATGCAGCTTGATTTTCAATTTTTTGTTGACGTCATAAATGACAGGTCAGACACCGAGCGATTACAAAGTCTTACAGAGAAACAAGCCTGAAAACTATCGGAAAACAAAATTTACATAAAAGAGCTTGAAGATAGGGAGATCTTCCTCTCTCTAATTCACCTTCCATTACCATCACATCAGGTCGAGATTCTGAGGCAAGAATTGGAGAAGACGAAGGCTGCTTTGCATATATCGAATGGCAAGTTGAAGCTGAAAGAGGAGGTTGCAGCTGCTGCAATGGCTGAACAGGCTGCAGCTGAGAGATCTCTCCAACTGACTAATAGCAGGGCTGCTGGACTTTGTGAAAGGATCGAGGAACTAACAAAACAGTTAGAAAAAGAAGAAAAGAGGGATCGTAGTAACCGCCACAGAGTAAGGCGTATTTGTTGGTAGTTCCGATTACTTAATTACAAATTGAAATTTTAAGTGTTGAATTTTTTTGTTTGTTTGATAAGTATAAAATTTAAATGTTGAAAATTGTTCAATTTACATAACTATCCTTTTATCAAGATAATATAAAAAAATTATATATATAGAGAACAAAATAATAAAATAAAAACATTAATAACATATTAAAAAGTTCAAATATATGAATTATCACAATTCAACGATAACATAGAGTTCAACCGAAAAAAAACTTGTGAATCGGATTTATTGGAACCAATGTTATAAAAGGGACGTTTTGGCTAATTCGGGATAGGGCTTAAGCCTCGGGGTGTGTGGCGTAAGCACTGCGATACATAAATTTTTAATATTTTAAAAATATTATATATAATTGCAAAATGCAAAAAATAATAATTTAAAAAGATATATATGAATGATGAAGAATCGATATAAATTCATTAATAAATTATTATATATAAATATAATATAGTAGTATTATAGTTATTATTTATTAAGTTATAATTTATAAATAAAATAATGCTATAACTTATAATTTATAAATAAAATATAAAAAAAATAAAAATAAAAAATAAAACAGAGGAAAAAAAAAGAGAGAAATTCAGATTTAAAAAAAGAAAACAAATAACATATTAAAAAAAAAAATCAAAACAATTATTGGACATTATCTATAATTATGAACATATGTTTTGTAGTAATTGTTGACCTCTTCATATGTTTTTTTTACTGTTCATGGTGTAGTGATCAATGGCCAATTCAATATTGATTCATGCTGCAATCTATGCCCGTCATGCAAAATTTTCTAAAAATTGTAAAAAATTCAGCATTTGGAGTTATTGTATCATAAAAACCTGGAATCTTTGTAGAACAAAAGACATCTCGTACATAAAAATAAAGTTAATTAAAAACATAGCTGGTTCAAACATCTCAACCACGATCTGAAATGTACCTGCAATAAAATACTATATTAATAGTGTGGTTTAATACCATGCAACGAGGCATAGAAATAAGAATTAATTAGGATCCATTTGATAAAAGTCATTGTACGTCACAAAAGTTATTATAATTTTTTATATGAAAATTATCCTACATGAATGTATCTTTTCCCATAATTAAAAACGAAAAAAATGGGTTCTTATTTCATAAAAAAAATAATTTTTTTAAATCTATATTTCACGATTCACTATTTATCTAGTTCATTGTGTGCAGTGATTTTTTAAATAATAATAATTCTCTCAAAAGATAAAAGTCAATATACGCCACAAAAATTATTATAATTTTTTATATGAAAATTGTTGTTATTTTAAATTAATATAATAATTTTGGATTCATAAAAAAATTATTGTACCTACATGGATTACATTGACTAAAATTTTAAATTACTAAACAAAAAAAAAATTACAAATTTTAAAATTTTAATTTAAAATTATATTCATAATATTAGATTTTTTTTTTAAAAAAATTAAATTAATTTTCATTCAAATAATTTTTTTTTTAATTAAAAATTTTATTTATTTATTCGTTTTAATTTCCTTTTATTATCAATTCAAACTTTCATTCATTTTTTTTTACAAAAATAAAATAAAATTCATAATATTGATTTGTTCTTAAAAAATAATTAAATTAAAATTTATTAAAAAAAAGAATGAATCATGTGAGCGGAAAATGATGGTCTCTCAAAGACATTTTTTTCCCCAAATAATCTATTTTAGCATTATCTTATCCTAAATGAATGTATTTTTTCTCATAATTAAAAAAATAATAGATTCTTGATGAGCATTTCATAAATTAAAATTTTAAATCCAAATTTTACGATTCATTATTTATCTAATTTACTTTATGCAGTGATTTTTTAAAAAAAATAATAATTCTCAATGTTAAAAGTCATTGTACGCCACAAAAGTTATTGTAATTTTTTATATGAAAATTGTTATTTTAAAGTAGTATAATAATTTTGAATTTATAAGAAAATTATTGTACCAACATGAAATATATTGACTAAAATTTTAAGTTTGTATACTATTTACAAATAAAACTTTAAAATTTACATCCATACAGTCTATTAATTCATAGTAATTTTACAAAACATGAAAAATACGCAATATATTGATATTTTTGTGATTTTTTCGGTTCCAAGGTCAGAAACCAATTTTATCATTCCATAATTTTGTGATTTTTATTTTATTTATTTATATTTTATGACTTCTAACTTCTATTATGTTTTTTTGAAACCGGTCTTGCTACAAAAAATTTAGGTATTCGATCAATTTTATTGGTTTAGTATTCAAATAGTGACTATCAAATATAAATTTATTTATTTATATTTTATGACTATCAAATGCAAACATCATGAGAAAAAAATACAATTCCTATTGGTTTAGTATTCAAATAATGAACAACTATTTTATATTATTATAAACAAACTTAATATGAATTTTCTTTATTTTTTTCTAAACTTGCGAATTGCGCGTGTTAAAATTAGTAAGAAACTAAAATTAGAAGACTACATTTGAAAATGAATGAGAGCTCACAAAATCCTTTCTCTCAATTCTTTTGACATTTTACTTTGTTTAAAATAATTATCAAATATTATTTATTAGTAATATAATCATTTTAGTGAAGTTAATTGTCATTTATTTTTGCAATAGTGGGTTCAAAGAATATTAAAAGTTTTCTTATATTTCAAGTAGTGAAAATTTTCATTTAAATATTTTTTAAAAATAAATAATAAAAAACTATAATCAATTCACTTATTAGACTTTTTATTTAAAAAAATAGTTTTTTTTAAAATTTTTATATATTTTTTCTCATATAAGTGTTGACAAGAGTAATTAAAAATATTTTTTTATGCAATCAATTTTATATACATGAGCTTAAAAATAACAAACATAATAAAGAGTTAAAAATAACAAATAGAAATCTAGTACTTAAAGTGGAAGGAGAGATAATGTTTTAATAAGATTGGAGAATGACTCTTTGAAGCATTTTGGTGAATTCTTAAATTTTTTTTTTATTTTTATTTTTTTTTTTATATATATTAGATAATGTATGCCCTAGTCAAATTTGTACTTTTTTTTTTTTGAATTAGTTACATTTATTTTTTTAAATTAATGCAAAAAAATATGATTAATTTCCTTTGTGCACTTTTTAAATTATTTTTAAAAAAATATGTGATTGAAAAAATATTTTCAACTAAGAATAAATTAGATACAATATAAATTAATTAAATTAGAATTTATTAGACTTGCACAAATTGATAAAATTAATCTTAATTTATGGTCATTTGTTTGTTATTTTATAGTATATTAGTAAAAGTTAATTTGTACAAATATTATTTTATTTTTATGATTATTTATGTAATTTTTAATATTATATTTATTTTTTGTATTTATAAAATATCATTATCTCTTATTTCTCTTTAATTTCTCTTTCTTTTAAATAAATTTTAAATATTTATCATTAATATAATAATTTTAGTGAATTTAATTATTATTTATTATTACAATAGAGGGGTTAAAGAATTTAAATTTATTTATTTTATCTTTTAAATTGTGAAATTTTCCATTTAAATAAAAGATAATTTTTTTTACAATAAATAATAAAAAAATATAAATACTTTAAAAAATGGTTTTTTTTTTTTTTAAAATATATATATATTTTTTTCTCATATTAGTGTTGACAAGTTTAATTATTTTTTTATACAACCAATTTCATGTACAAAATGAGATTAAAAATGACAAATATAATAAAGAGTTAAAGGTAACAACTAGAAAATTAACAAGCTCATTGATCGTGAGTGAAACTACTACTAAATTAATTTTCATATGACTAATCCACCAAATAATTAAAAAAATAATTAAATGAAATACTTGATATATAAACAGTAACTAAATTACATAATTAAAAAATATTTAATTTTTAGAATAATTTTAAATTTCAAAAATTCTCTAGTAGGTACTCTTTAAATGTTTAAATAACCTGTAAAAATCGTCATTTGATCTCAAAAGTAGAAAAAAAATTAAAAGTGAAAATGTATTTCATAAATAAACATTATTTAATTCTCAAAATGATTTTATAGATCCGCACAATATGTACTTAACAAAATTTTAAAGAATTACCTTATTGCTGCAGAAGTGAGTAAGATAATTGTTGCTTAATTACCATTGGACCGCTTTATCATCCTTCGGAACCGATTGACTTTCACCAAAGCCACAACGTAGATCATATCTTTCATGTCTTCAACAAACCTAAAGTAAGCATGCCTCCAAGTTCGTTTGAAGAAAAGAGTACCCCAAACTCCCAAATAAGCGACACCAAACCCACAACCCATTCCGAAGTAAAACCACGAGGTTTCAAATCGATCATCATCTTCTTCTTCATCGGAGGACGTTGGAACTTCTGGTAATTCTTTATCTCTTGTGCAGTTTTTACGTAAAGGAACGCCACAGAGTCCATCATTACCGATGTAACTCGTTTCATCAAAGCTCTGAAACTGAGTGCCGAAAGGCATTTGACCGGACAAGTTATTGTATGACAGGTCCAATGAATTGAAAAGTGTCAAACTTGAGAGGCTTTGAGGAATCTCACCTGAGAGATGGTTTCTGGAGAGATCAAGGGCTTCTAAATTTTTCATTCTCCCAAAGTTTTCTGGTATGTTTTCCTTGAATTGGTTATTGGACAAGTTCAAAAACAACAATTCGGCGAGATTTGAGATCTCATCTGGGATCAACCCAGATAGGTTATTAATTGAAAGATCGATGATCCGAACAAATTGAAGTATCTCGAGGTATTCACTTTCTTTTTTTTCTATGACCAAGTCTAAAGATTCTGGATTGAATACATAATCAAAATGAATTTGGTCATTGTAAATTTTATATGTCATCGATGACAAATTGATATTGTTGGGGATAGTTCCAGATAGACAATTATTGGCCACATCTAGTATTATGAGCCAAGGGAGTTCCCATATTTGTGATGGGATATTGCCGTTGAAATTGTTATTTCTTAATTTAAGAGCCCACATATTTGTCATGTTCGCAATCCAGTATGGCAAGGCTCCAGACAATTGATTATCGGAGAAGTTTATGAGAAACAAGTTCGTGCAGTTCTTGAATGACAAAGGTATGTTTCCAAGTAAATTATTGTTGTTCAGTAGCAATGATTCAAGTCCATATAAAAAACTAATCGAGCTTGGAATATGTCCAGATAGATTATTTCTTCCCAAGTTTAATTTGGCCAAAGATTGCCAATAAACCAAACATTCATTCGGAAGGCCACCTGAAAATGTATTGTTTGATAAGTTGAGTTCTGCCAGGTTATTTCCTCTATGTTCTTTTCTGCAAAAGAAGGTGGAAATATCTCTAGAGAGTAATTATTTGATAAATCAACTGAGTAAACATTTGGAGACAAACGTGGTACGTGACCAGTGAATTTATTTGAAGCCAAATAGATTTCCATGGAATTTAGGACAACGTTGGATATGTCCCCAGATATTTGATTACCACTAAAATCAACAAAATTAAGATGAGAAGAAAAGTCCCACAACCAATCCGGAGCAATATCTGAGATTCCAGAATATGATATGTCAAATAAAGAAAGTGATGTTTGTGTTCGTAGCCATAGAGGAAACTTTGGACCGATCAAACAGTGACTTACATCGAGATTATCAAGTTGAAAAGGAGGAAGCCAGTCGGGGTCGACTAGAAAGTTTAGGGAGTTAGACTGAGTATTAAAGTATTTCAACTTATCGAATTTTGCAAGAGAGATGGGATCTGATATAAAATTATAGCCAATATTTAGTGTCGACAAAGAGGATAAATTTCCCAATGATTGACCAGTGGTACGTGACAAGTGAATTTGGAGACAAACGTGGTACGTGACCAGTGAATTTATTTGAAGCCAAATAGATTTCCATGGAATTTAGGACAACGTTGGATATGTCCCCAGATATTTGATTACCACTAAAATCAACAAAATTAAGATGAGAAGAAAAGTCCCACAACCAATCCGGAGCAATATCTGAGATTCCAGAATATGATATGTCAAATAAAGAAAGTGATGTTTGTGTTCGTAGCCATAGAGGAAACTTTGGACCGATCAAACAGTGACTTACATCGAGTTTATCAAGTTGAAAAGGAGGAAGCCAGTCGGGGTCGACTAGAAAGTTTAGGGAGTTAGAGTGAGTATTAAAGTATTTCAACTTATCGAATTTTGCAAGAGAGATGGGACCTGATATAAAATTATAGCCAATATTTAGTGTCGACAAAGAGGATAAATTTTCCAATGATTGAGGAATAAGACCACTCAATTGATTATCATATAAATCTAGTTTCCACAAGAAATATAGATTTCCGAAAGATTGAGGAATAGGACCACTCAATTGATTATAAGATAAATCTAGTTCCCTCAAGAAAGATAGATTTCCCAATGATTGAGGAATAAGACCACTCAATTGATTACCAGGCAATGGATTACCATATAAATCTAGTGTCCACGTTTGACTAGATAAATCCAGTTTCCTCAAGAAAGATAGATTTCCCAAAGATTGAGGAATATGACCATGCAATGAATTATCCTGTAAGGAAAGATGTTCAAGATGTTTAAATTGGCCAATCTCATTGGGTATAGAATCGAGGGCATTCAAAGAAAGATCTAGCACTTGAAGGGATGTAGAAATAACTGGAATGCTACTAATGTTCCAATTTTCAAGATTGCAACCATATAAATGAAGTTGTGAAAGAGAAGGAAACATGCTCACCGCTTGAAACCAATTCGTTGCATTTTGAAGATTAACACGTGACATGTCAAGGTATTCCAAGGAATGAATACCGGTCATCCAACTCAAATCGTTGGCATATAAATTTTCATTCCCACTCAGGTCCAAAAAGCGAATGCTGGAAAGGTTTCCGAGTTGGTGAGGAATCATCCCCAAGAAATTTGAGGTGGAGAGATCGAGATACGTGAGGCTTCCCATCGAACCCAAGAACGCCGGAATTGAACTTCCACCAAAGTCATTGTTGCTCAAGTCTAAATGACTCAAAAATTCTAATTCAAGCAAAGATGGAGTAATATTTCCACCCAAAATTGACCCCATGTTAATGCCGAGAAGAAGACCGGTGACTCGACCGGTTTTGTTGTCGCACTGAACTCCTGTCCATCGACAACAGTCTTTTCCGTGTTCAGACCACGAAGAGAGTCTGTGTGAATAAATCTCCAGGCCAGCTTTGAAGCTAAGAAGGGCACTTCTTTCTTTCTCAATGCAAGGCATTTGTTTAGGATATGCAGTGATTGATAAGAGGGATGATGAAGAGGAAATAAACCAAAGCAGAAGAGGCAATATTGTTATCATGGGTTCTAGTGATTAAGGAAGGGTTGAAGGTTATTTTTGATTTGATTTTCTAGTAAAAGCCACAATCCATATTTATAGTCTTAGCATCCATTATAAGTGTTCCATTTTCTACTGGTTATGAATGGGGAGGCACACTGATATTTCTTGTACTTTGGTCTTGTTGCATTTTAACCCCTCAACTTTTAAAACTTACATATCACCCCCAATTACTCTTGACTAAAGGGAGAAATTCACATTTTATTTAAAAAATATAAAATAAATTCAAATTTTTTTATTTTCTTAATTTATATTTAATATTTGAAGGTAATAAACGAGAAAAATCAACATTTTATCTCTCTAGTTCTCTCTGATTCTTTACTTCTATTTTTTTTAGCGAAGGCAAAATTAAAATAAAAAGTAATTTTGTTCATTTCAATTAAAATTTAGATGAAAAATTTAATTTCACTCATTTTTTTTAGCATATTCAGTTAAATTAAATAAAAAAAAAAGAGTTAATTTTCCATTTAATTATAATTAGAAGGGGAAAAATGTAGATTTGTAAAATATTTGGTTACTGTGTTCTAAATTGAAGGCATTCCAATTGCCACTGACACTTTCAGAACCTTATCCAACACGTGGCATCTTGTGGATGGTTGATCACTTTTTATATTTTATATTAATATTGTATTTTGATTTAATCTGAATCGGTATGTGTCGCAATAACAAATGTTTAAATTTCTTAAGCCCGTCTTTTTTTGTATAATAGATTATTAAACTAACGTGAAATTAATAAAATATTTATCAATTTAATAATAATTTTGTCTCTTTATTTTATTTTTATCTTAAGAAAACAAATTATTTCTTCAACTTGTCATATAAAATCTATATTATAAATCAGGATGGTATTTAAAAATATTTTTTAATTAATAATTGAAATTTATTTTGATAAAAATAGATTAATAATAACATTTTATAATTTTTTTAGAAAAAATTTATGCCCAAATATTCAGTCAAATTATTTTTAAGATTTTACATTTATATTTAATGAGTTAATGTTTTTTTAATTATTATTTTTTTTACATTTATAAATTAGAAAATTGCACAAAAAATTCTTAATTGGATAATGTATTTTTTGCTTTTTTTTTTTTTTTTTTCTTTTTTTCTTTTTTAGTATACCCACGAGGATCCCCTGCCCACACAAGATGAAAGACTAACTCGTTCAGGGGGTGTGATTATCCCTCTCAATTAATTTATATTTTAAAATTAAATAATGATTAATGTGTATTAATTTTAAAATTGTCATATCAAAATCAAATTAATAAAACTGTTAAATTTATGGTTGATGCGATTTCTTAGCAAAATTTATGCTCCATTTTTCACGAAGACTTGCTTGACTTAATTCAATTTCGATTTTCTCACCCTTCTCTTTCTCATTATAGCCCCCACTTCCTTTTCTTAAGAGTTGGACTATTTTGTCAAGTCAAGTCAATTCAACAAATTGGTTGATTTGATTTTCTATCAAAAGCTGCAATCCATATTTATAGCCTTAGTGTCAAGTCAAGTCAATAGAATTTATTCAACACGTTGGTTGTACTTTGGTCTTATTACATTTTATTCCCTCTATTTTAAAAACCTACACATTACGAGTTTTTTACACAATAAATATTTTTTTTTGAAAAAAATTCTAACATGTGATTTCCAACATATTTACCAAATGAGAGTATCCCGGGAACACCGGGATCTTAGGTCCTGGTGTTCCGAATACCGGAATTATTCAATATTTTTTTTTAATTTGTTGGTTCCGGCGTTCACCAATTTTTTCTTTTATTATTATATTTTGACGGTAAACAGTCCCGGCGTTTAAAACGGCGAGACTGTAACAAACAGAGAGGAGAGAGAGAGAACAGAGAAGGGAGAGGGAGGAATCACAAGTGGGTAAACGAAAAAGGGTTTTGACAGTTTATATCCCTCAAGTTTGACCATTATTTCTTTTATTTCTAATAAAAATAAAACATTTTTTTTTGTTTTTTTGTTTTTACATTTTTTTTTTAATTTCGTATTTTTATAAAGATTTTTTGTTTGTTTGTTAATTTTAATTTCCTTGATTGTTGTAATTTTAATTTAAAAGTAAGATCAAACGGTAAATTGAATAAGTCAAACGTTTGACCGGTTAAAATAGTGAGATAAATTTTTTTAAAAACTAATAAAGTTGGTCGATCGACTTGACAAATCAGTTGATCGTTGAAAATAATGGGTTTAAATTGTATGTCTTGATCTAATCGATCAACCGAATGTGACATCCTGTCAACCAAATTGAATTTTTATTTGAACATTTGAAAATAAAAAACATAATAAATAATAAAGTAAAAATAATTGGAATTTTTTAAGTAAATTTTTTAATTTTTGTCTTTTGAATTCCAATTAAAATTCATTCCAATTAAAAAAGTAATCTTAAATGATTTTTTTTTTGAATTAATAGTTTTTATTTTTAACCGTGAAATTGAAATCTTAATTGAATTTGAATTAATAGTTTTTATTTTTGAATTAATAGTTTTTTTTGTTGTTATATTCATATTAACCGTGAAATTCAAACTAAAATTAAAATTAAAATTCATACTATGAATTTTAAAAATTTATACAAAAATATTTTTATATTCTTATATAGGGTTATATTCACAAAACCCAATAAAACTAAGGGTTAATTAGTTTTACACTTATAATTAGGTACCATCAATTTTCACCATTAATTTATCATTCTGCAATTGACCAACTTTAACCTAATCAAAACCCATCGAAATCCACCGTCTGCCACAGCTATCAGTCACTTTATAACTAAAACGACTAACCTCGTAAATAAAAAAATTAAAACTAAAATTTTGATTAGTGATTTTAGTTACAATTACAATTATCAATTGATCATAGAGCTACAAATTAAATTAAAAAAAAAAAAATGTATAAAAATGAGCCCTTCAAACCAACTACCCAAAAATTAACCATGGTGTTTTTTGTTTATTTTTTTTGTTGGATTTGTGGTCCTATCTTAAGGATAATATATAAAATGACTAAGACTAAGACATTCTATTATTATTCTTATTATTATGAAATAAGAGTAAGACATCCTATTACTCATTACCCCTATTTATTTTTTACTAAAAGGAGAAATTCACTTTTTATTAAAACAATATAAAGTAAATTAATTTTCCTTTATTTTTTTAATTTATATTTAATATTTGAAGATAATAAACAAGAAAAACTAACATTTTATCTCTATAGTTCTCTTTCTCTCTTACTTCTATTTTTTTCTTTTTTATTATAGCAAAGGTAAAATTAAAATAAAATAGTTAAAATAAAAGGTAATTTTGTTCATTTTAATTAAAATTTAGATTAAATTAATTTCACTCATTTTTAATCATATTCAATTAAATTAAACAAAAAAAAAGTTAATTTTCCATTTAATTATAATTAGGAGGGGTTAAGATATAGATTTTTAATGTAGAGTGGACAAAATGAAACAAGATCGAAGTATAAGCGAGTAAAAGGCAATTAACCATTAAATAAAATATGAAACCATAAATAGTAGTAGTATAGCACTAATAAAAAATCAAAATTTTGAAACTATTAAAGGCTACTGAAGAAGTCGGATTTAATTATTTTTATGAAAAACTCAAAATCATGAAATTTTGAAAGGTTATATCTCACCTAAAAAATCCGATTTTGTCAGTTTTATTTTGAAAGGCTATAACTTACTGAAAATATATGATTTTGCCACTTTATGAAAAATTAAAATTGTTAAATTTTGAAAGGCTATAACTAATCGAAGAAGTCCAATTTCATCACTTTTATGAAAAATTTAAAATACTTAAAATTTTGAAAGATTATGCCTCACTTAAAAAACTCTATTTTGTCACTTTTATGGAAAATACAAAATCAGGAAATTTTAAATGGCTACAACCCGCCGATAAAGGCCGATTTTTTTTTTTTCATATATATAAAAAAACTCAGAATCGTAATTTTTTTTAAGATTATAGCTCAACGAAAAGCCTGATTTCGTCACTTTTATAAAAAATTCAAAATCGTTAAAATTTTTAAAGCTATAGTTCACCAAAAATACGTGATTCTACCAATTTTATGAAAAACACAAAATTTATGAAATTTTGAAAAGTTATAACTCATCATTGTAACAGTTTGATTTCATTACTTTTATGAAAAACTCAAAATTCTAAAATTTTGAAAGGTTAGAGCTCACCAAAAAAATTCGTGATTTTATGAATTTTATGAAAAAATTAAAATCGTAAAATTTTTAATAATTAGACCTTATCGTAAAAGCCTTATTTCATCATTTTTTTTTTAAAAACTCAAAATTTACTGAAAATGTGACGTGAAACATCAGTATCCCTATACTATTCAATGTATCGAAATCAACAAGTCAGTCAAAAGAAGAAAGACTCATAAGAGTTATACTGTTTTGTGAAATTATAGATGTATTAGTCAAAGTCTAAGGAAAGGTAATTGAAAGGCAATAGCCTATTCCACACGTTGGTTGATTTGATTTCCTAACAAAAGCCACAATCCCATCCATTATACACGTCCCATTTTGCACTGACTATGAATAGAGAGGCACACCAATATTTCTTGTGCTTTGGTCTTGCTACATTTTATCCCCTTTATTTAAAAAATCTACACATCACGCCTATTTACTCTTGACTAAATGGATAAATTCACTTTTTATTTAAAACAACATAAAATAAATTCATTTTTTTTAGTTTATATTTAATATTTGAAGGTAATAACGAGAAAAACTAACATTTTATCTCTATAATTCTCCCAATATTCTCTCTCAATTATTTTAATATATTTTATTAAATTTCTTCGAACAGTTAAAATAATTTATTGAAAATATGACCTAAAAGTTCAATATCTATATTCCACAAGCAAAGCGATAGATGTGTCGGTCAAGGGAAGAAAATTGAAAGGTAATAAGACTTATTTCAAAACTTGTAGGTCCACAAGTATTTGGATATATATGTGTGTGGGCGCCAATAATTCCATATTGATTAGATTCTGAGATTTTTTAGATTTTATAAGACTTTGATGTTGACTTATATTTTTCGAACCGAATTTTACTCCAAATGTCCATGTTTGGTGTAATTAATTCATATTTTCGAATTAAGTAATGATTAATGTGTATTATTTTTAAAATTATCATCTATAATTAAAATCAAATGAAAATAATTAGGGCGTGTTTGTTTTAGAACTTGACAAATTTTTATTTTTATTTTCATTAGAAATAAATTTTAAAAACAGAATTTAGGAGTAGTAAACTAATAAAATAAACGTGAAATATGTGATATAACTTACTGAGAGTTGCAATAACTGAATAGTTTTTAAATTCAATTATAAAAACAAAATTATATATATAAAAGAAATACTATATATTCAAATCTTTAACCAAACAGGTCTTATTTATTCATATATTAAAAAAAATAAAAAAATTAAAGAACTCAGTGCATGCACATATCTCCACTTGCTCTATTGAACTCTTTTCTCTTGGAAATATGGAAACATCAGTATTCATATTCTATCCAATGTATCGAAATCAACCTTAATTTGGCTTAACAAGCCAAGTCAAGGGAAGACAGACTCCTAAGGTTGGATTGTTTTGTAGAGCTATAGATGTATTAGTCAAATAAGGAAAGAAAATTGAAAGACAATAACACTTATTTCACACGTTGCAAAGCCACAATGCCAATAATTCTATATTGATTAATCAAAGATGAAGATTAGATCTTATATTTTTTTAGATTTTACAAGACTTTGATGTTGATTTATACTTTTCGAACTGTTATTTACTCCACACGTCCATGATTGGTGTGATTAAATTCATATTCTAGAATTAAGTAATGACTAATGTGCATTATTTTTAAAAGAGTTAATAACACTTTCCCCCCTTGTGGTTTTTGTACCTAAGTGTAAACGTAACTCCGTCAATGGAATATTTGAAATGTCAATTTTATGCTTCCATAATTATTAACATTTATTGGGGTGTAAAGTGCAATTAACGCTAAATGCCTCAGTCTCTCTCTGTCTCTGTCTCTCACTCTCGTTCTCTCTCTCCGTCTCTGTCTCACGATTTCTCTCTCTCTCTCTGTCTCTCACTCTCACTCTCACTCTCACTCTCTCTCACTCTGTCTCGCCTTGCTGCCACCATCGCCGTCCAGCCTCACTGCCGCCATCGCCGTCCAACCTCACTGCCGCCATCTCCATCGCCATCGCCGTCTCTGTCGCCATCCATTCAGATCCGCCATCGCCATCGCCGTCGCCGTCGCCGTCGCCGTCGCCGTCGCTGTCGCTGTCGCCATCCATCCAGATCAGCCATCGCCATCCACCAGTCGCGACGGCATCCCCTCCCTCTGGTCCAATATCTGCCATCGGCATCCACCAATCGAGATGGCGCCCGTCCCAGATCTGCGAAAACGATGACCCTCACCTCTGCGGTCTGCCCCCATCCCTCCGTCCAATAGTCCACCGACGTTGTCCTCTATCTACACGGTGTACGGCTTCTATGGTAAGATTTGATTTTTTTTTCTAGATTCATTTTGTTTTCATCCGTTTGATTTTCTAAATTTCTCCCCCTTCTCATAAATTTGTAATTTGTTCTTGATTTCAAATGTAGGTGGTTTCTATATTCTCTTCGCATAATGGTGTTGGATCCTCAGTTTATGTGTTCCAATTCTCAACCTTGCCTACAACGTGAAAAAGTTGATTGGTGTTTGTTTAGTGTTGAAATTGATAAATCAAGAGATTTTTTTTTTTAATCATTTAATGGGTTTGAAATTGGAGAATAAATGAGAGGATAAAGAACACTTTGTGAGTTCTCGTTCATTTTAAGACAAAGTCTTCAAATTTTAAGTATCATGGAATTGGCTTAAAGAATTTCCTTATTGCTGTAGAAATGAATATGATAATTTTTGTTTAATTACCCTTAGAATGCTTTAACAAACTTGAAATAAGCATGCCTCCAAGTTCGTTGGAAGAAAAGAACACCCCCAACTCCCAAAAAAGCGACACCGAACCCACAACCTATTTTGAAGTTACACAACAAGGTTTCAAATCGATCATCATCTTTTTCTTCATCGCCGGATATTGGAACTTCCGGTAATTCCTTTCTTTCTTGTGCAATTTTTATAGAGAGGAGCACCACCGAGTCCATCATTGTCGATGTAACTTTTTTGGTTAAAGCTCATTGTGAATGTTCGATTTCGTCAACTTTATGAAAAGTTAAAAATCGTGAAATTTTGAAACGTTATAACTTGTTGAAAATACCATATTTCACCAATTTTATGACGAACTCAAAATCGTGATATTTTGAAAAATACACAATTTTGACAATTTTCTGAAAAATTCAAAATTGTGAAATTTTGAAAAATTATAACTTACCCTAAAATTTGATTTTGACACTTTTATGAAAAAATCAAATTTGTGAACATGTGAAGGGCTATAGATTTTGTCAATTTTATAAAAAATTAAAAATCATGAAATTTTGAAATTAGTTCCGCGTTTAGTTTGTTATCAGATTCCCAGATCATAACTCTCTTAGAAAACCGTGAAAAATAGTCCATAGCCGATGAATTTGCATAAACAAAATTTATATCAAAGGCTATTGATGATTATATTCCTTAGTGTATTCTGAGAGCATGCTCTTTGCATTTTCAGCTCATTCTTTTCATCATTCTCTCTCAAGGTTGAAGATCTCTCGATGGAAGTTGAGTTTATGGAGTTCACAAGTAATGAAAGACCTAACATTATCCCCTGTTTTTTCGTGTTAATGTTAGGATTATTGTTGAATGATCATTAAGTTCATGAACATTTGTAGCTGCAAGGGAGGGATGGACGTTAGGCGATAAGGGTGTAGAGAGAGAAACTCTCTCTCGGGAGTTGTGCCCATCTTGGGAAAGTTCAAACTAGCCGTTCCAAAGCCGGAGTACGACGACCTTCGCCGTTTGGTTCCCTCCGGAGTTGCTCAGATCTAGTTTTAGGCAACGTCGGCCATTTCTGAGCCCTTCAGGCGTGATTCAGTTCGGGAAGAGGTGAACCAAATCTGAAATTTCAAGCATTCATCTTCCAGATCTTCAATCGACGTTGGAGACCGGCAGCAAAATCGGAGATTCCGACGATCTAGAGCAGCGGCAAAATCGGAGTTCTACAACCAGCTTCATCGACGTGAGCAAGAATCAGTAGGGTTTGGTGGTGGTGAGCAGCGGCGTGAGCTCTCGGCGGTGAGTTCGTTGCTGATTTTGGATGGCGCAAGGTCGACGATTTTCATGGTGGCATAGGTACTCTTCTTATCAAGGTAAAGTTTACACTCTCTTCGTTGATCGTCATCCTTTTTCTATGAATCTTCATGAGCTTGGTTCAATTTTTAGAGGTTTTGGAGAAATTCTAGATGTTTTCATTCCTAAAAAACGGAGAGTGTGGGTAAATTTTGCCTTTGGATGTGTTAGATTTGGCCTAATCAGTCAGGCTAGGATTGCGATTAACTGTTTGAACGGGGCAGAATTCAGGGGAAGTAGAATTAGAGAGACGCAGAAGGCTAGGCCTACCCATAAAGCTTAAAGATTTGGAGTTCAAAGAGAGAGTTTCTGAATTGATCTATAGGGAATGGGAATCCATGAAGTAATTTTGTACTCTTTTGTTTTGTCGTCATGGTTATTTTGATTGGTGTTTAATTGTTGGTTTTATTTTAAATTGGTCCTAATGGTATCATTAGTTTCTTGGCGTTTTTGGAGTGAGGCTGTGTGTGGGTATTGGGGTGAGGTGAGTGAGAGGTTGGCGCCCGACTATGGGGTATGTCGATCTCCTTCTTCCCACCAAAAGTCACAAGACCGAATGTCCTAGTGAGTTGATTTCGGAGTTTGTAAAGGATTTCTGTTGCAGGGGAGGAAAAAAAAAGAAAAAAAGAAGATGAAAAAGAAAAATTCTGTTTCTTGATCAACTGAACAAAAAAGTGATGTGGAGAGTTTAAAGCAGCTTCGTGGTGATTGAGTGGACAATTCAAGGCAGGAATTCAAGCACATCTATAGTTCTCGGTCAAGTGTTGCATATAGCAAAGGCGAGGGGTTGTTCAGTGTTGTTTTGGGCTTGTTTGTATGCTTGGAGAATTTGGCAGCAATAGGTGTCTGCATTGTTGTTCGGAGAGGTTAGACAGAGTTCAGCCTCGAAGGTGGGCTCATTGGGAATATAGGGTTGCTTGGATATCAAGTTTCGTTAAGTTTGCTGCTGAGAGGCTTCGTCGACAGAGAGGTGGTTGTGAATTCTGTGTAGCGGTGGCGTCAGCCTCTCCTTCGGATTCAACTCTCCTGCAAGTTGGGGAAAACCTACTAAGGTTGAGTTTAGTGCTCTGCTACTGGCTAAAATATTGGCATAGTGTGTTTAGAGTGTATTTGTGTTTTGGTTTTTGGATCTGAGCGTTGGTGTGCTTATTTTGGTAGGCACCCGTTGTGTAGTTTTGGCGTGCTCCAATTGTGTATGCAAGGCTATTTGTATTTTGTAATAAGTGTACGTGGGGTCTTGCGTGCTACATTTCAAATTCTTGGCATGTAGTAAAGGAGATCCTTCCCCTTATTTTAATATATAAAAGATTGCTTACCACCCCCGCTCCCCCCCCCCCAAAAAAAAAATAAGGTCGTCAACCTTTGTTCTCTAGTAATGGTTGACCTCTTCATATGTTTTTAACTGTTCATTGTGTAATTATCAATGGCCAATTCAGTATTGATTCATGCTGCAATCTACGCCTGTTACCATATCTTCGAATTTCATGGTGCAGACTGCAGGGTTTTGATACAGCAACGAGATTTTTTCTCAACACAAACCAAAGGCTTTGTGTTTCTTGTGGATGATAGTGGACCGACCATGGAAGCTAGCAATGGCTCAACGAAACCACCATGGTAGATTTTGAGGTAACCGTTAAATAATAGAGCTTAAAATTGCGATTACGAATACACTTTCTTTCGGTTTTCGAATTCTACTTCAAATATATCTTGAACTATGAGACTATTACTCTGCTTTGCGAAATTGGCCATTGATACCACTTTGTGGTACCACTTTAAGAAGAATCCTTCTTTGCTACAAAATATCTGGAAGTCCACAAATGGCTATGAAAACAAAACAAAACTAAGGTCCAACCCACATTGATGTTGGACCCACATAGCTCTTCATATAGTCTTGTTGAATCCCACATTGATGTTTGACCTTCCGATATCCGTTCGCAGTGGTTTGTCAAAGCCATCATACGCATGAGGAGGCATGGAGAATCCCACATCACTTGTGTTACTATAAAACCTAGGGCAATCCTCCTCTTACAAGGCGTCTTTTGAGAGCTAGGTAGCTCCATTGGTTTTCTTTATGTGCTTTTAAAACTAAAAATAAGTTACAATTGTATGGCACCACGAGTGACATAGCAAGAACAAGAGCTAATCTTTCACAAAAAAATTACAAAACTATGTATCACAGAATTGACTTATAGCAAAGTATGTTAGATTCTAATTAGATATCATTGAATCGCTCCAGCCTTCTTGGTAAACAATTCAATGCCACCTAAATAGCCACTTGGATCTTGTCTTTTATAACTCTATTTTCAACAAAACACATTTTCACATAACCATTGAAAGATAATTTTTTAGAAAAATTATTGCTAAGAGAAAATTTTTCCATCATGCAAAATTTTCTAAAAAGTTGTAAAAAATTCAGCATTTGGAGTTATCGTTTCACTTCATTAATAGATGCTAGTATCATAAAAACTTGAAATCTATGTAGAACAAAAGACTTTTCGTACATAACAATAAAGTTAATTAAAAACATAGCTGGTTCAAACATGTCAACCACAATACGAAATATACCTGCAATAAAATACTATATCAATAATGAGGTTTAATACTATGCATAAAGGCGTAGATAAAAAATGAATATTAATTAGGATCCATTTGATATTCAAAAAATTCGAACTCCAAGTTGTGTTTTTAAAATCATTTAAATTATGGTCTTTCAATTTATAATTAAAACTTAATGCCAAACACGTATTTAACATAATTTTGAAAATCAATATCTATATCTTATTATAATACTTAAAAGTGGAAGATAATTCTTTAGAATGAAATATGACTGATCTCTCTAATCTAATTACTCATTAAATCAAGGGAAATTTCTTGAAAAGTCCCATAAGTGGAAAACACCACTTGGTAGAAGACCATCAAAGACATTTTTTTTACCTTGAGATAATCCTTAGAAAATGCTCTTTTCCACTTGTGGGACGACCTCCCAACAAGATGCCCTTAAATCAACAGTCAAAATTTTTTCTTCCCAATAACATTAAATGTATAGAAAATTATTTATAATTCAAATTAATAACTTTGAAAATAAATAGAAAATTGTTTCCAATTCTAATTCTATATTTGCATAATAAAATAAATTATTTTTTTAATTAATAACTATATTTATATATTTATTTTTTGTTTTTTTTAATATCAATTTAAATTTTATTCTTTTAAAAAAATAAATTATATTCATAATATTGATTTTTTTTTAAAAAATAAATTAATTAATTTTCATTCAAATAAGATTATTTTTAATTCTATTTATTTATTTTTGTTTCGTTATTATTATCAATTCAAATTTTCATTCATTTTTTACAAAAAAGATATTCATATTATTGAATTTTTTTATTTTGATTAAAAAAGGGATGAAACATGTGGACTGAAAATGATGGTCCCTCAAATATATTATTTTATCCAATAATCTATTTTAGCCTAAATATTATCCTTAAAAAAATGGTTTCTTGATGAGCATTTCATAAATTAAAAATAACTTTATTTTTTATTTCAAATCCAAATTTTACAATTCATTATTTATCTAATTCACTTTGTGCAATGATTTTTTTTAAGAAAAATCAATAATTATCTCAAAAGTTAAAGTCACTGTACGCTACAAAAGTTATTATAATTTTTCATGTGGAAATTGCAGTTATTTTAAAATAGTATAATAATTTGGATTCATAAAAAAATTATTGTACAACATGGAATATATTGTCTAAAATTTTAAGTTTGTATACTAGTAAAAAAAATTAAAATTTATGTCTATACAATCTATTAGTTCATAGTAATTTACAAAATTTGAAAAACAAGAAATATGTTGATATTTTTATGATTTTTAAATTCTGAGGTCAGAAACTAATTTTGTGATTTTTATTTTGTTTATTTATATTTTATGGCTTATAATTTTTGTTATATTTTTTTGAAACTGGTCTTGCTACAAATAACTTAGGTATTCGATCAATTTTATTAAGAGTATCAAATGCAAATATCATGAAAAAAAATAAAATTCCTATTGATTTAACATCAAAATAGTAAAACACCATTTCGTATTATTATAAACAAACTTAATATGTTTGTTTTTGTCTAAACCTGCGCATTGTGTGGGCTAAAACTAGTAAGAAAATAAAATTGGAAGACTACAATTGAGAATGAACGAGAGTTCACAAAACTCTTTCTCTTAATTCTCTTTCTTTTAACATTTTATTTTATTTGAATAATTATTAAATATTATTTATCATTAATATAATAATTTTAGTGAATTTAATTATTATCTATTATTGCAACAGTGAATTCAAAAAATATTAAAAGTTTTTTTTATCTTTCAAATAGTGAGATTTTCTATTTAAATAATTTTTTTTTTTTACAATAAATAATAATAAAAAAAAACTATAAATAATTTACTTATTAGATTTTTTATTTTAAAAAATAGTTCTTTTAAAATTTTTATATTTTTTCTCATATAAGTGTTGACAAGAGTAATTAAAAATATTTTTTTATGCAACCAATTTCATATACAAAACAAGATTAAAAATGACAAACATAATAAGGAGTTAAAAATAACAATTAGAAATCTATATCTATATCTATATAATCATATCATATGCTATATATTAAAAGTGGAAACCTTCTCTTGTAAATGAATTAGAGCAAAATATTTATCATCTTTTCAATTATATTCTCTCATCCAAATAAAGAGTTACGATTAACTCTCACAATTTGCCTCTTCATCTAACCTACCAAAATAAATGTCACCATTAATTCTCTTATTCACTAATCTTATCATGTTCCTATATAAGTTTTAATAGTCAAACTGTTAACAATCTCTTCAATTTTCTAATATTAATCCATTCTACGAATAATATTACATTAATCCATTATATATATATATATATATATATATATATATATATATATATATATATATATATATATATATATATATATATCAAATAATGAGTGTCCTACTTAATTTCTTCATTTTTTTTTTGTTTTAGTTATATTTAATATTGTTTTAATTAGTGCACAAATATATGATTAATTTCCATAGTGCACATTTTAAATTACTTAAAAAAATAACTATGATTAAAAATATATTTTTAACTAAAAATAAATTAAATACGATATAAATTAATTAGGTGGGAGAATGCATTTTTCAAGAATTTTGGTGAAATCTTATATTTTATTTTATTTTTATTTTTTTATATATCACATGATGAGTGTGCTACTCAATTTTTTATTTATTTATTTAGTGATATATATATTTTTAATCAATGCACAAATATATTAATTAATTTCCCTGATGCACATTTTGAATTAATAAAGAAAATATCTACGATTGAAAAAAAAAATTCAACCAAAAATAAATTAGATACGATATAAATTAATTAAATTAGAATTTATTAGACTATCAAAATTAATAAAATTAATCTTAATTTATGGTTATTTGTTTGTTATTTTATAGTATATTTGTAAAAATTAATTTGTAAAATTATTATTTTACTTCTATGATTATTACATGAATAAACATTATTTAATTCTCAAAGTGATTTTAAAATTCAAAATTCTAGACCAATTACTCTTTAAATACTAAAAAATGTAACAATCATCATTGGATTTCAAAAGGAATATAATAAATTGAAATTGAAAATATATTATATAAACAAAACTTAAAAACAAAAAATCATTTTGACCAAAATATTAATTGTTTAGAGGGTTATAAGAGCAATTATGTTACTAGATAGTTTTAATTAATTTTTAATAGTATAATAAAAAAGACAAATAAGTAATTTTAAATTTAACATCAAAAGAAGGGAGTGTGAGATATTTCCAAATGACAGAAGATATTATGGTGGGTTTTTCAAATGAGAGGAGGTTCACTGGAATATCCATATTTTGGTAGATGATTATTTTATTATAATTAATTATATGTAACAATATCTCTCCACCTCTTTCTCTGTCCCCAACTATTTAAGTAAAATTCTCTCTCTCTCTATTAATTACATATAGAGTTATTCAATTTCATGTGCCTCAAAGAGTATTTTAACAATTCTTAACCAAATAATAGAGACCATTAAACAACATAAATAATCTATTATATTATTTTAAAACTATTATTCGAAAAAAAAAAAATCAAAATTTGAAAAACCTCTCTATGAGCTTATTTACATATTATTCACTATTTTATAAAAATAAATATGAGTGATGGACATTAATAGTTTTGGAGGTTGGCATAAATATTTTTTTCGATTACAAATTTATTTTTATTTCTTAGTATTAAAATTTAATGTTGTTATACTTTTATAAAAAATATCAAATATTTAAAAGATCAATTATATGTCATGTGTAATATTCAAATAAAAAAGATATACTAATATAATTTTTAACAACAAACAGGTACTTAACATAATTTTAAAGAATTACCTTATTGCAGCAGAAATGAGTATGTAATTGTTGTTTAATTACCATTGGACGGCTTTATCATCCTCCGGAACCGGTTAAACTTCACTAAAGCCACAACATAGATCTTATCTATCATGTCTTCAACAAACCCGAAATAAGCATGCCTCCAAGTTTGTTTGAAGAAAAGAGCACCCCAAACTCCCAAAAAAGCGACACCAAATCCACAACCCATTCCAAAGTAACACCACGAGGTTTCAAATCGATCACCTTCTTCTTCATCAGTGGACATTGGAACTTCCGGTAATTCTTTCTCTCTTGTACAGTGTTTACGAAGAGGAGCACCACACAGTCCATCATTGCCAATGTAACTCATTTCATCAAAGCTCTGCAGTTGAGTGCTGGAAGGTATTTGACCGGACAATTTGTTGTATGACAGGTCCAATGAATTAAGAAGTGTCAAATTTGAGAGACTTTGAGGAATTTCACCTGAGAGATGGTTTCTAGAGAGATCAAGGGATAATAAATTTTTCATTCTCCCAAAATTCTTTGGTATGTTTCCCTTGAATTGGTTATTGGACAAGTTCAAAAACAACAATTCGGCAAGAGTTGAGATCTCATCTGGGATCAACCCAGATAGGTTATTAATTGAAAGATCAATGCTCCGAACAAATCTAAGTATATTTCGGTACTCACTTTCTGTTTTTTCTATGAGCAAGTCTAAAGTTTCGTCTAGAATATAATTCGGTAAGGATCGATTGTCAAATTTGTATGTCATAGCCGGCAAACTGATATTCTTCGATATAGTTCCAGATAGACAATTATTGGCTAAATCTAGTATTATGAGCATTGGAACTTTCCATATTGCTGAAGGGATATTGCCGTTGAAATTGTTATTTCTTAATTTAAGAACCAACAAATTTTTCATATTTGCAATCCAGTATGGCAAGGCTCCAGTCAATTGATTATTCGCAAAGTTTATGAGAAGCAATTGCGTGCAGTTCCTCAATGACAAAGGTATATTTCCAAGTAAATTGTTGTTGTGCAATTGCAATGATTGAAGTGCATATAACAAACCAATGGAGCTTGGAATATGTCCAGACAAATTATTTCTTGCCAAGTTTAAATTGGACAAAGATTGCCAATAAACCAAACATTCGTTCGGAAGGCCACCTGAAAACGTATTGTTTGATAAGTCGAGAACTACCAGATTATTTCCTCTATGTTCTTTCCGGCTAAAGAAGTTGGAAATATCTCCAGAGAGTAAATTGTTTGATAAGTCAACGCTTCCAATATTTGGAGACAAACGTGGTACATGACCAGTGAATTTATTTGAAGCCAAATTGATGACTGAGGCAGTGAGGAAAACATCGGATATGTCCCCAGAAATTTGATTACCGCTAAAATCAACGAAATTAATATGAGAAAAAAAGTCCCACAACCAATCCGGAGCAATTTCCGATATTCCAGAATATGAGATCTCTAACCAAGAAAGTGATGTTTGAGTTCGTAGCCACAAAGGAAACTTTGGACCGACGAAGCAGTGACTTGCATAAAGAGCTTGAAGTTGAAATGGAGGAACCCAGTTGGGGTCGACTAGAAAGTATAAGGAGTTAAGAGATATATCCAAGATACTCAACTTTGGGAGTTTAGAGAGATAGGCTTCAGAGAGAGTGCCAGATAGAGAATTATTGCCAATATCTAGTTGCTCAAGATTTGAGAGAAGACAAATACTCTTTGGTACAGTTTCATTCAGTTGATTGGAAGACAAATCTAGATTCATCAAGGATGATAGATTTCCCAAAGATTGAGGAATAGGACTACTCAGTTGATTCCAAGACAAATGTAGGTGCCTCAAGGAGGATAAATTTCCCAAAGATTGAGGAATAGGACCACTTAGTTGATTGTAAGACAAACGTAGTTCTCTCAAGGAGGATAAATTTCCCAAAGATTGAGGAATAGGACCACTCAGTTGATTGGAAGACAAATCTAGTTCTCTCAAGGAGGATAAATTTCCCAAAGATTGAGGAATAGGACCACTTAGTTGATTGGAAGACAAATCTAGTTCCCTCAAGGAGAATAAATTTTCCAAAGATTGAGGAATAGGACCACTTAGTTGATTGGAAGAGAAATCTAGTTCCCTCAAGGCGGATAAATTTCCCAAAGATTGAGGAATAAGACCATGCAATGAATTATGCATTAAGTAAAGATGTTCAAGATGTTTCAATTGGCCAATCTCATAGGGTATAGGGCAATTGAGTTGGTTGAAAGAAAGATCAAGCACTTGAAGGGATGTGGAAATAACTGGAATGCTACTAATTTCCCAATTTTTAAGATTGCAACTAACCAAATAAAGTTGTGAAAGAGAAGGAAGCATGCTTACCACTTGAAACCAGTTGATTGCGAAAACAAGATTAACAGTTGACATGTCAAGATATTCCAAGGAACGAAGACCGGTCATCCAACTCAAATCGTTGGCATATAAATTCTCATTTGTACTTAGATCCAAAAAGCGGATGCTGGAGAGATTTCCAAGTTGATGAGGAATCATCCCCGAGAATTCTGAGTAGGAGAGGTTGAGATACGTGAGGCTTCCCATCGAACCCAAGAAAGTCGGAATTGAACTTTCACCAAAGTCATTTTTGCTCAAGTCTAAATGACTCAGAAATTCTAATTCAAGCAAAGCAGAAGTAATATTTCCACGCAAAATTGACCTGCTC
Source organism: Eucommia ulmoides (assembly GCA_016647705.1). Classification (NCBI taxonomy): domain Eukaryota; kingdom Viridiplantae; phylum Streptophyta; class Magnoliopsida; order Garryales; family Eucommiaceae; genus Eucommia; species Eucommia ulmoides. Next base: position 2,233,718 of record CM028336.1, read on the forward strand.
TGACAGTCATAGTCTCCATAATAGTCACATGGATTGCGAAGATAAAGCCCGGTGACTCGACCGGTTTTGTTGTGGCAGCGGACTCCCATCCATTGACAACAGTCTGCTCCGTGTTCAGACCATGAAGAGAGTCTGTGTGAAGGAATCTTTAGGCCAGCTTTAAAGCTAAGAAGGGCGTTTCTTTCTTTATCAATGCAAGTCATTTGTTTAGGATATACAGTGATTGATAACATGGATGATGAGGAGGAAATAAGCCAAAGCAGGAGAGACAATATTGTTATCATGGTTGCTAGTGGTTAAGGGAAGGGCTGAAGGTTATGGTTGATTTGATTTCCTAACAATCCATATTTATAGCCTTAGCATCCATTATACACGTCCCATTTTCCACTGACTATGAATAGAGAGGCACACTGATATTTCTTGTACTTTGGTCTTGTTACATTTTAACCCCTCTACTTTTAAAACTTACATATCACCCCCATTTACTCTTGATTAAAGAGAGAAATTCACATTTTATTTAAAATAATATAAAGTGAATTCATTTTCCTTTATTTTTTTTTAATTTATATTTAATATTTGAAAGTAATAAACGAGAAAAATTTACATTTTATCTCTCTACTTCTATATTCCTTTCATTTTTTTTAATCAAAGGAAAAATAAAAAAAATAATTAAAATAAATGGTAATTTTTTTCATTTCAATTAAAATTTAGATGAAAATTTTAATTTCACCCATTTTTTAACATATTCAGTTAAATAAAAGAAGAAGAAGAAGATAATTTTTGATTTAATTATAATTAGAAAGGGGTAAAATGTAAATTTTTGAAGTGGAATAGACGAAATGAAACAAGATCGAAGTATAAGAGAGTAAAAGACAACTAACCATAAAATAAAATCTGAAACCATAAATAGTAGCAGTATAGCAGTAATAATTAAGAACCATTGTTAATTACTGCATTTTGTAACTGTCTTCTGAATATATTTTGTTAATATATGTATAGGGGTCTTGGTCCACTTTATTAAATCCTAGTCTCGATAGGAAACCAAATGCTAATCCTACCAGGGTAATCCTAGTCATTCCCTATATTTAGATTCTACGAGTTGGTAGTCCACCAGACCAAGACTTACTTTTGGAGTTTTAGATTTTAATTTAAGTATTCATTTGACCAAAAGGAGAAATTCACTTTTTATTTAAAACAATATAAAATAAATTCACTTTTTATTTAAAATAATATAAAATAATTTCATTTTCGGTTTTTTTTTATTTATATTTAATATTTTAAGGTAATAAACGAGAAAAACTAAAAAAATCAAGAACCACCGTTAACTAATGTATTTTGTAACTATCTTCTTAATATATTCTATTAATATATGTATAGAGGTCTTGGTTCACTTTATCAAACTCTATTCTCAGTAGAAACCAAACCCTAACCCTGCTAAGGTTCCTATATTTTGTCTTTTCACTTAATTAACTTACTTCTGTTAACTCAATTAACGAGCAGACAAAATTATCCTAATTCAATATTTATTGAAAAAATTTAATTTATAATTTACAATCGAAATTCGAAAAGACAACCGAAAATTTAATTTATGATTTAATTATTAAATCTTTTCCATTAGGATAATTTTTTCCATTCAACTTTTGAAAAGACAAAATTATCCTAATGGGAAAAAAATGCAATCAACAAAATAATAACAAAAAAATGTTAATTGAAATTTTTTAATCCATTAATTGTATTCCCTCGGTTGCCTTTTCGGATTACAACTGTAAATTATAAATTAAATATTTTCAATAAATATTGAATTAGAATAATTTTAAACTTAAACTGTAATTTAATTCATTAATTAAACATTATTTGTCACCCACCTATCCCTATCAGATTTCAATGCTAAACTCATAATTAATTGTAACTCTGAATGTGAGAAAGACAAAAAAAAAAATTATTAAATGAGAATGTGAATAGTTTAAAAATTTAATTAAAATATTTAATAAATTAAGGAGTACAAAGTGAAAAATGAATTCCATATAAAAAATAAAATAAAATTATACTATCCCCATATTTTCCCTCTCCTCTCTCCCTTTTCTCTTTCTATCTCGATTTTCTCTCCGTTTTCTCTCTATATCTCTTTCATTACAGTCAAGTCAATAAAACTTATTCAACACGTTGGTTGATTTGATTTCCTAACAACAGCTGCAATCCATAATACACGTCCCATGCATTTTTCACTGACTATGAATATATCTTGTACTTTGGTCTTATTATATTTTATTTCTCCTATTTTAAAAATCTACACATTATCCCTATTTACTCTAGACTAAAAATAAAAATTCACTTTTTATTTAAAACAATATAAAATAAATTCATTTTCCTTTATTTTTTTAATTTATATTTAATATTTGAAGGTAATAGACGAGAAAACTTTTATCTCCATAATTCTCTTTCTCTCTCTACTTTTCTTTTTTATTATAGTAAAGGTAAAATTAAAATAAAATAATTAAAATAAAAGATAATTTTGTTCATTTCAATTAAAATTTGATGAAAAATTTAATTTTACCACTTTTCAAAGTATCTAGCTAACTTTGATGATTTTTTAAAAATCATTCACTTGTCTGTTTTTAGTGTTGTAAAAACCATTATAGAGTGTTTTAAATGTAATTTATGCACACAAAAATTGGATTTATTTAAAATACCGATAAATCACTGTTAATTAACTCAAAATTGCCGAAAATATTAAAAATTCATTTGGGCTATTTTTTCAAATAATTTTTTTTTTCTTAAACCAGGGGTACACAACCCCAGGTTTAAGACCCACTAAAAACAAACAAAAAAAAATGGTTTTTTGTACCCGGGATTGGAAACCCCGGATTCTCATTTCCGAAGACCACAACCTCGGGTAAGTCTAATTTGGTAAATAAGTTTGAAAACTGCTTATTTTCAGTAAAAAAGTTTTAAAATTATACTATTTTGGAAAAAGACTCGTTATATATGTATTAGTCAAGTCATGGAAAACAGGGAAAGAAAGGCCATAGAACTTCTGCCACACGTTGGCTGATTTGATATGATTTCCTAACAAAAGGTACAATCCATATTTATAGCCTTAGAGACCCATTTTCCACTGACTATGAATAGAGACCCACACTAACCTTTTATCTCCATAGTTCTCTTCCTCTCCCTACTGCTATTATTATTTTTTTATTATAGTAAAAGTAAAATTAAAATAAAAAATAAATTTGATGAAAATTTTAATTTCACCAATTTTTAAGCATATTAAGTTAAATTAAACCCCCAAAAATATTCCGTTTAATTATAATTTGAAGGGGTAAAATATAGATTTTTATTGTAAAATGGACAAAATGAAACAAGATCGAAGTATAAGAGAGTAAAAGGCAATTAACCAGTAAATAAAATAAACCATAAATAGTAGCAATGTAGCACTAATAATCAAGAACCGTTGTCTTCTGAATATATTTTGTTAATATATGTATAGGGGTTTTGATCCACTTTATTAAGCCCTAGTCTCAGTAGAAAATCAAATCCTAACCCCACTAAGATAATACTAGTCATTTCCTATATTTGGAATCTCTATGTACTTATCAATGTAATCGCTCTACGTTCTCCCAATATTCTGTCTCTTAAATATTTTAATATATTTTATTAAATTTCTACGAACGGTTAAAAGAATTTATTGAAAATGTGACCTAAAAGTTCAATATCTATATTCCACAAACAAAGCTATATATATATCAGTGAAGGGAAGGAAATTGTAAGGTAATAAGATTTATTCCACAACTTGTAGGTCCACAAGTATTTGGATATATATGTGTGGGCTCCGATAATTCCATGTTGATTAATAAAAGATCAAGACTAGATTCTTAGATTTTTTAGATTTTATAAGACTTTGATGTTGACTTATATTTTTTGAACCGTTATTCACTTCAAAGGTCCCACGTTTAGTGTAATTAATTCATATTCTAGAATTAAGTAATGATTAATGTGTATTATTTTTAAAATTGTCATCTATAATTAAAATCAAATGAAAATAATTAGGGCGTGTTTGTTTTAGAACTTGACAACCTTTTTTTTTTTTTTTTTAATTGAAATAAATTTTAAAAACAGAATTTAGAAGCAATAAACTAAAAATATATGCACGCGTGTAATATGTGATGTAACTTATAGAGAGTTGCAAAAATTGAATAATTTTTAAATTCAATTATAAAAACAAAATTTTATATATAAAAGAAAGGCTATATATTCAAATCCTTAACCAAACAGACCTTATTTATTCATATATTTTAAAAAATAAAAATTAAAGAACTCAGTGCATGTACATATCTCCACTTATTATGTTGAACTCTTTTCTCTTGGAAATAGACCTAAGGTTGGCAAGATCATAAGGGGGTAGAGTTTTGGTCTAGGAGATGAAACATGTATTAATACAAATCCCTCCATTTTTAGTTCTTGTTCTATGAAATTGTTCGCCGCCTCGCCCATGAATCTTGTAATTGGCCCTGCTCCTTTTAGATGACATTTATTCATTTTTAAATAAATTTGTTTTTGCAACTTTAGAGTTAGTCCCGTTATGATTACTTAAGCCTACCAACCTAACTAGTAGTGCAACAACTGGGGTTTGGAATGTAAAGGCAGTGATACTAGAAATGCAACCATCGCTTCACTAAGCGTGTATTTGGGTGAGGTATTTGAAGAAAAAAAATTGATTTAGAAGCGCTATTTACGAAACTTCCTTAAGATCACGTTTTGGTAAGATATTTCTATGAGGAAATTGATTTTAAATTATTATTTTTTTACATTAAAAAAATTTCTTGTGGAAGTATTGGTTGAGTCTTAATGTGTTTGATATTATTCAACGTGTAATCGCCAATTCAATATTGATTCTTTACCTTATTCATGTTGCCAGGTAGCTGAGATTCATCCCAATTTCTGCATGAACTACTTGTGCAGGGCAAATTGAAAGGAGATTTATTGAGGTACCATATGGTGCTAGTTGGGTTTTGAGGCAACGATGCGGACGACAGGATTTGATACAGCTACAATATTATTTCTCGACAGGTTTAGGTACATCACTGAGAACTGAGATCTTACTTTTGCACTGTATTTATCACTTTTTATATGAAATTTTGAAATATTATATCTCACGTGAAGTATATGATTTCACCATTTTTTGTGAAAAATCAAAATCGTGAAATTTTGAAAGGCTATACCCACCGAAGAAGTCTGATTGGTCACTTTTTAAAAAAAATTTAAAATCGTGAAATTTTTAAAAATTATGACTCACCGAAAACCCTAATTTTGACACTTTTATGAAAAAAAAATAAAAATTGAAACTATTAAAGGCTACGGAAGAAACTCGATTTTATCACTTTTATAAAAAACTCAAAATTGTGAAATTTTAAAAGGTTATAACCAACCTAAAAAATTCGATTTTGTCAGTTTTATTTTAAAAGACTATAACTTACTGAAAATATATGATTTTGTCATTTGATGAAAAATCAAAATTGTTAAATTTTGAAAGATTATAACTAATCGAAGAAGTCTAATTTCATCACTTTTATGAAAAACTCAAAATTGTAAAATTTTGGAAGATTAGAGCTCACAAAAAAAATTCATGATTTTATCAATTTTATGAAAAAATCAAAATCGTAAATTTTTTAATGATTAGACCTTATCGTAAAAGCCCTATTTCATCACTTTTTTGAAAAACCCAAAATTTACTAAAAATATGATATGAAACATAAGTATCTCTATTCTATCCGATGTATCGAAATCAATAAGTCAGTCAAGAGAAGAAAGACTCATAAAAGTTATATTGTTATTAGTCAAAGTCTAGGAAAGGTAAATGAAAGGCAATAGCCTATTCCACAAGTTGGTTGATTTGATTTCCTAACAAAAGCCACAATCCCATCCATTATACATGACCCATTTTCCACCGACTATGAATAGGGAGGCACACCAATATTTCTTGTACTTTGGTTTTGTTACATTTTATCCCCTCTATTTTAAAAATTTACGCATCACCCCTATTTACTCTGGACTAAAAGGAGAAATTCACTTTTTATTTAAAACAACTTAAAATAAATTCATTTTTTTTAATTTTATATTTAATATTTGACAGTAATAAACGAGAAAAATTAACATTTTATCTCTATAGTTCTCCCAATTTTCTCTCTCAATTATTTTAATATATTTTATTAAATTTCTGCAAACGGTTAAAATAATTTATTGAAAATATGACCTGAAAGTTCAATATCTATATTCCACAAACAAAACAATAGATGTGTCAGTAAAGGGAAGGAAATTAAAAGGTAATAAGACTTATTTCACAACTTGTAGGTTCACAAGTATTTGGATATATATGTGTGTGGGTGCCAATAATTCCATGCTGATTAGATTATGAGATTTTTTAGATGTTATAAGACTTTGATGTTGACTTATATTTTTTGAACCGTTTATCACTTCAAAGGTCCATGTTTGGTGTAATTAATTCATATTTTCCAATTAAGCAATGATTAATGTGTATTATTTTTAAAATTATCATCTATAATTAAAATCAAATGAAAATAACTAGGGCGTGTTTGTTTTAGAACTTGACAGCAATTTTTTTTTTTAATTGAGATAAATTTTAAAAACAGAATTTAGGAGTCGTAAACTAATAAAATAAGTGTGTAATATGTGACGTAACTTATTGAGAGTTGCAAAAACTAGATAGTTTTTAAATTCAATTATAGAAACAAAATTATATATAAAAAAGAAAGACTATATATTCAAATCCTTAACCAAACCGGCCTTATTTATTCATATATTCAAAAACAAAAAAAATTAAAGAACTCAGTGCATGTACATATCTCCACTTGCTGTATTAAACTCTTTTCTCTTGGAAATATGGAAACATCAGTATTCATATTCTGACCGATGTATCAAAATCAACCTTGACTTGGCTTAACGAGCCAAGTCAAGAGAAGAAACACTCCTAAGAGTTGGACTGTTTTGTAGGGCTATATATGTAATTGTCAGGTCAAGGAAAGGAAATTGAAGCCCAATAGAACTTATGCCACACATTGGTTGATTTGATTTGATTTCCTAACAATCGGTACAATCCATATTTATAGCCTTATGAATAGAAAGGCACACTAGTATTTCTTGTATTTTGGTCTTGTTATATTTTATCCCCTCTACGTTCAAAACCTACAAATTACCCCTATTTACTTTTGACTAAATAGAGAAATTCATTTTTTATTCAAAACAACATAAAATAAATTCATTTTCATTTATTTTTTTAATTTATATTTAATATTTGAAGGTAATAAACGAGAAAAATTAACCTTTTATCTCTATAGTTCTCTTTCTCTCTCTACTTCATTTTTTTTTTCTTTTTTATTTTAGCAAAGGCAAAATTAAAATAAAATAATTAAAATAAAAGGTAATTTTGTTCATTTCAATTAAAATGTAGATGAAAAATTCAATTTCACCAATTTTTAAGCACATTATGTTAAATTAAACAAAAACAAATCCGTTTAATTATAATTAGAAAGGGTAGAATATAGATTTTTAATGTAGAGTGGACAAAATGAAACAAGTTTAATTATAATTAGAAGGGGTAGAATATAGATTTTTAATGTAGAGTGGACAAAATGAAACAAGTTCGTGAAATTTTGAAAGGTTTAAGTCGACTGAAACAGTCCGATTTTATCAGTTTCATTTTGAAAGGATACATCACTTTCTGAAAATACATGATTTTGCCACTTTATGAAAAATCAAAATTGTTAAATTTTGAAAGACTTTGACTAATCGAAGAAGTCCAATTTCATCACTTTTATGAAAAAATGAAAATTTTAAAATTTTGAAAGATTATAACTCATTGTGAAACTTTATTTTGTCAATTTTATAAATAAATAAATAAAAAATTTCATGAAATTTTCAAAGGTTATAACCCACCGATAAGAGCTGGGTTTTTTATTTTTATGGAAAACTCAAAATCGTGATTTTTTTAAGCTTATAGCTCAACGAAAAGCCGGATTTTGCAATTTTATCAAAAATTCTAAACCGTTTAAAATTTTAAAGCTATAGTGCACCGAAAATACATGATTCCGTTAATTTTATTAAAAATAAAAAAAATTATGAAATTTTGAAAGACTATAACTCATTGTAAAGCTTTATTTTGACAGTTTTATGAAGAAAAAAAAATTACGAAATTTTCAAAGGTTATGACCCACCGATAAGAGCTGGTTTTAAAAAATCAAAATCATTTAAAATTTTAAAGCTATAGTGCACCGAAAATACATGATTTCGCCAATTTTATTAAAAGTAAAAAAATTGTGAAATTTTGAAAGGTTATAGCGCACCACTGTAATAGTTTGATTTTATCACTTTTATGAAAAACTTAAAATTGTGAAATTTTGAAATATTATAACTCACAAAAAAAATCACGATTTCATCAATTTTATGAAAAAAATCAAAATCGTGAAATTTTTAATGACTAGACCTTATCGTAAAAGCCCGATTTTATCACTTTTTTGAAAAATGTAAAATTTACTGAAAATGTGACGTGAAACATCAGTATCCATTTTCTAGCTGATATATCGAAATCAACCTTGGCTTGGCTAAACAATCCAAGTCAAGAGGAAAAAAGACTCTGAAGAGTTGGACTATTTTGTAGGGTCGACCATAGCAAGTCAATAGAACTTATTCTACACGTTGGTTGATTCGATTTCCTAACAAAAGCTACAATCCATATTTATAGCCTTAGCGTCCATAATACACGTCCCATTTTCCACTGACTATGAATAGAGAGGCACACTAATATTGCTTATACTTTGGTCTTGTTACATTTTATCCCCTTTATTTTAAAAACTTACACATCACCCCTATTTATTTTTGACTAAATGGAGAAATTCATTTTTTTATTTAAAACAATATAAAATAAATTCATTGTCCTTTATTTTTTAATTTATATTTAATATTTGAAGGTAATAAACAAGAAAAACTAACATTTTATCTCTATAGTTCTCTTTCTATCTCTATCTCTACTTTTTTTCTTTTTTATTATAGCAAAGGTAAAATTAAAATAAAAGGTAATTTGGTTCATTTCAATTAAAATTTAGATGAAAAATTTAATTTCACCAATTTTTAAGCATATTCAATTAAATTAAATAAAAAATAATAATTTTCTATTTAATTATAAGTAGAAGGGAGTAAAATATAGATTTTTAACCCTACTAAGATAATCCTAGTAATTTCCTATATTTAGATTCTCTGTATACCTCTATAAATGTACTTTTTTTATATATCAATGTAATCACTTCACGCTCTGCCAATATTCTGTCTTTCAATTATTTTAATATGTTTTATTAAATTTCTGCGAACGGTTAAAATAATTTATTGAAAATGTGACCTCAAAGTTCAGTATCTATATTCTACAAACAGAGCTATAGATGTATCAGTCGAGGGAAGGTTGGAAGGTAATAGGACTTATTCCACAGCTTGCAGGTCCACAAGTATTTGGATATATATCTGTGTGTGGGGCACCAATAATTTCATGTTGATTGATAAAATATCAAGACTAGATTCTTAGATTTTTTAGATTTTATAAGACTTTGACGCTGACTTATATTTTTGGGATAATAGGTGGGAGATCCTATATTTAGGTTCTAATTGGTCAAAAGACCTAGAGGTGGTAAAAACATTTGATTTAGTCTCATATATTTTAAAAATTGCACATATGATAGCTATGCGCCAGTTACATGTAACTACTTTGTGTATAATATTACTGTATTAGTTGCAAGTAATTTATTTTTTTATTTTTTATTCTTTTTTTTTTTTACATGTAACAATTTATGTGTAAAAATTTTGTTTGATGTCACAAAATATATATAATTAGTTAAAGATAATTAATTATATATAATTTTTTAGTTATATGTCTCTGATATGTAATTAAAAAGTTTGATATTTTTCAGTTACATGTGCCAATAATATGTAACTTTTTAGTTACATGTCTCTAATATATAACTAAAAAATTTAATTTTTTCAGTTACATGTTCCAATAATAAGTAACTTTTTAGTTACATGTCTCTTATATATAACTAAAAAGTTTGATATTTTTTTAGTTACGTCACAAAATATTACACACACATATATAATTGTAACATATAACTAAAGTACATGTAACCAAAAATACCTAAATATGTGGGAAAAATAACAATTATGAAATTATAACTAACATTAGTTACATGTAACAGAATTCACTATAAAAATCTAATGTACTCACTAAGAGCTCCCTACAATTCCTACAATATTCATACAATTCTTGCAATTCTTGGAATGCGGGACTAAAACACAAGTAGAATCTAATTTAAAGGATTAAATCAAAACCTAATAACACAAAATGATTTTTTACCAATTAGACTTTAAAAATGAGACTTTTCACCGATTTCCCTATATATTTTGAGGCTTTATTCACTTCGAAGATCCATGTTTGGTGTAATTAATTCATATTCTAGAATTAAGTAATGATTAAATATCCTAGAATTAAGTAATGATCGATGTGTATTATTTTTAAAATTATCATCTATATTTAAAATCAAAAGAAAACTATTAAGGTGTGTTTGCTTTACAACTTGACAACAATTTTTTTTTCTTGAGGTAGATTTTGAGGTAATAGTTAAATAACAGAGCTTAAATTGCGCTTATGAATACACTTTCTTTCGGTTTTGTAATTTTACTTCAAACTAGTTTTTGACCCGTATATTATGCAGTTCTAGAAAAAAAATATATTAGTATATATATTTCATTTGAATATTACACATGATCTACAACTGATTTTTTAATTTTATATATAATATATTTTATGAAGTATAAAAAAATAATAATTTTAATATCAAGAAATAAAAATAAATTATAATGTAGAAAATAATTAATGCCAACGTATAAGACTATTAATGTTATCATTCATATTTATTTTTGAAAAATAATAAACCAATAAGTAAATAATTCATCGAGATTTTTATTTTTATTTTTGTAATTTTTTTTTGAAATAATAGTCATAAAATAATCTAATAAGTCATTTTTATGTTGTTCAATAATTTTTATTATTTAGTTAATAATTGTTAGAATATTCTTTGGAGCATTTGAAATTGAATAAATTTTAGGGTTAATCGCACTTTGCCCCCTGTGGTTTGCACCTGTCGCACTTTGCCCCTTGTGATAAATTAGCTCTTAGATCTGCGATGTTTCGGTCCCGAATACATAAATACATTCAAGAGATTATTAGGAGCGTGTGTATATAATCATAATATTCGTCGATGAACATTCTAATTGTCAAATATTCCATCAGAAATGTCATGAAATTTGGACAGAAATCGGTTCAATCAAGTGTTTTGGTTTGTCCTTTGGGTCAGCATTTGCCGTTCTCTCTCTACAATTCCACATTTTCTCTCTACAAAGAAGAGGATGGTGGACGAAAAAGAAACAAATACATTTTGTCTCCTAATGTTTGGATTAATATTAAAAGAAATTCTATCAATTTTTTAAGGGTAAAATATGAATAATAAATGTTTAATTTGAAAGTAAAATCACACAAAACATAGGCCAGCTTCGGAAACCGCGTGTAAGAAACACACACTGTCAAAATGGATGGAAAATGTTAGTGTTACATTTTAGTCCAAGACCACAGGGGCAACGTGCAAAAGGTCCAAACCACATAGAGACAAAGTGCGACAGTTCAAACCACTGGGGGGCAAAGTGTGACAGGTGCAAGCCACAGGGGGCAAAGTGCAATTAACACAAAATAAAATACACTTAACAAGGTGGTGTTTTCCCTTTGGATGGGGTAGGTTGGTGACTTGGTGGGTGGACGGGTGGTGTCACCACTCCAAGCCCCCCAAAATCTGGCACTGAATGAGGGTACAGTGATGAATGGTACGGTGATAACGATAATTCTTGCCTTGATTCATTACCACAATTACGATTTTTACACGAGAACAACCAAATTTAAAAATAATGACAACATTGCAATAAAAAGATATACGAAATCCTAAAATTCCTATTGTGAAGAAGAACTAAGTGTTTATATTTTGAAATAGGAAGAGACAAGGCAAACTAATAGTTAATTCCACACACACACCCGAAATTTAACAATTACGATTTTTACACGAGAACAACCAAATTTAAAAATAACGACAACATTGCAATAAAAAGATATACGAAATCCTAAAATTCCTGTTGTGAAGAAGAACTAAGTGTTTATATTTTGAAATAGGAAGAGACAAGGCAAACTAATAGTTAATTCCACACACACACCCGAAAAAAAAAAAAACAACAACAAACTGTTGGATAATAGAAAAGCAAGAAGACAAAAAGCAACTCACCTCGGCACCCTCCTTCTGGATCAATTTTGAAGGAAAAGTATTTGGCTAGTTCATCTTTGTCAATACTGTCAACAACCTCATCCGGGGCCTTAATAATCTGCAAAATTGAGGAACCAGAACAAGATAACAATGGTGATAGCATATGGGATTTCAGGGTTTGCTCAAGATTGTCAATCTCTCTCTCTCTCAATCATGAATCGTATAATAATAATGATTACATGAAAATTATAATGATTTTGTCACTCTTGCATGCTATTTTTGCAGTCTTCTATTTATCGGGTTAAAGGCATTATCACTTACTTCCTCGTAATGAAGAATCTTGTCTTCAACCTTGTTATCGGATAGTAAGCATTCCAATATTTTAGCAAGCAACGGGGTGTGCTTAGGGTACTCAGTCTGCCAACAATATAATGAAACAATAACTATTTAGAGATCAAAATACTCTTAAAAATCAATACAAATCGGTAAGTTCTTTCTAGCCAACAAATATATCTTCGATACTTATTATTCAATAGAAAGGCCTGGATTTCACCAAACGTTATACAAGGGATCAAAATATCTTCAAATACATGACTAGGGTTTAAACCATATTCATCTAACGATTCACAAGAAAATCCAAGGAAGAAGTTTTTTCTCACCAAAATCCATCGCATCAAATTAAATTCTTATCCAAACAAACCAAATATTTTTGGGGCATTCTGTGGCAAGTCCTTAGTTTACCCTTAATTTAAAAAAAAAAATGTTTTGGGCGGAATCAAGTTGTGTTTTAGTCCTGCCTATTAAAAGAAAGCGGAAGGCTTACGCATGTCTGTACTCGGACAATTACATGTAACTAATTTGAGTAAAAATTTGTTAGATATAACAAATATTACTATAATTTGTAAGATGTAACTAAATTTACACAAATACATGTAACTAAAATTAAACTAATTTATGTATGTAATATTTGTTAAATATCACAAATATTACACAAGTGGTATAAATTGTAATGTGTAACTAATATTATACAAATATATGTAACTAATGTTACACATATATATGTAATATAGTTAATTATTAAGTTGTAATTAATATTAGTTACATGTAACTAATATTTACTATAATATGAATTAATTTACTCATGAAAATTCTCTTTAATTAATTAATGAGTTTGAATTACTGTACACTTCGGTTAAGCAATTCAATTATTTAATGAAAATCACCAACTGTGGCAACATCTCAACACAACAATCAAGTATTTCATTCAACAACCGATAAAGATAAATGCCTCTAAGATTAATAGTTGAGTAAGTTACCTCACCTTGAGCAAATTAGATAACAATGCCTACACATGCGGGACTAAAATTCAAACAAAAATCAACTTAAGAGATTAAATCAAAATTTATGTCTTAAGTGGGATTTTTTTAAAATTATATATGTTATTTGAGACTAATGACCAATTATCTCAATATTTTTCACCCATAACCATTATCTATATTGAAGTCAACCCCCCGGGGGAAAATATAGGGGTGTTTCTTAACATATATCAATGCCATTTTAATTCTCATTCTCAAATTGATAAAAATAATTTTTTTTTTTTTTTTTTTTTTTAATTTCATAATTATTAAATCATATAAAGTTAAATTTTAAAACTTCACATGACAGTGCCTTTAATTAGGAACACAAGATAAACATTAGTATTTATAGACAGAAAAATATATATCTCCAGTCTATTGAAAGCTGACATGTTGATTATTGAAAATGGAACGTAACAGTTAGACAATTTTTCGGTTAAGCAATTCAATTATTTAATGAAAATCACCAAGTGTGGTAACATCTCAACACACCAATCAATCAAGTATTTCATTCAACAATTGAAAAAGATAGATGCCTCTAAGATTAATAGTTGAGTAAGTAATCTCACCTTGAGCAAATTAGATAACTTCTTCCATTTTGCACGTTCCTCGTTATTGCCTAGTTTTAGGCTGGAAAAAATCTTTATCTTGGCATTACGGACCTGATTGGCCAAATGGAGTACAAGCATTAAGAATCCATGAGATTCAGCCAAAAAATCCAATCACCGGACCATCAGGTTGAGAAGAAAAGCTCAATCGGATGGCCTCCTGAAAGATGAAATATTGAAAATAAATATTAAAAACAATCTAAAAAATGAGATGGCAGGTCCAAAAGAAATGTAATTGCGCAAATTGACACAATAGTTTGATAAAAAAATGGAGTTCCAAAAAATTGGTCAACAAAAAAAAAAAAGGGTTAATTATGCTTTACTCCCTGTGATTTAGTCCATTTGTACTTTATCTCCTTGTAGTTTAAACGTCGCCACTTACTCCCCTGTGGTTTGTGGATCTAAGTGCAATGCTAATTCCGTTGACGGAAATTAGTAAGTGAATAGAAGCATGTCACTAAATTTTAAACGCTATAGATTGAACTGTCCATCCTAACTTGAATTTTTTTACCCTTGTTTCTGAAAGGTAATTATCACATTACATTCAGAAATCAGAAGCCATAAATGCAAATGCACATACTGAAACAGGATGGCCAAGTACTTGGGTAACTTTATATTAACTACCAAAAAAACGCCTTACCTCAAAATCAAATAAAGCTGTAAATTGTATTCACCCTTTGGAAGTTCTGTAGAATCTGGATAGACATCACCCATTCCATGTACGCGCTACAGTTTGAAAAGTTAATGAGCAAGGAATAAAACATTGGAAATTTAGAGTACAATGCAAGTAAAAAGTAAAAACCAATATTAGATACATTATTAACCGTTTTAAGCTGAATCATTGTCACGTCTACTGAATAATGGTATGCTAATTTTGCCTCTATCCTCTTTGCAATTTCACAGACAACAGGAAGCCAAGAGGTTTGAACTAATTGCTTCAAGATGACCTTAATCAGGTAGCTGAGCATTTAATCCACTAAAGAATATGACACACCATGAATAAAACGGTCTTATTTTGTCTTAAAAACATTAAAGTAAAACTTGCATGAACATATTTGTACTCCATCTTAGCTAGGAGTTGTGGTCTCTCCAAGCCTGCAAAAATTGGATGCAGGAACATTAAGTTTGAATAATCTTACTCTGTAAAAATAAATAAATTTGAATACTCCTGTCTAAAAAAACTGACTTTTCTAAGATGAACATCCATGGAAGGTACCTGCAGATATACAAGTACCGCTACGAAAAATAACATGCATTTGCTACCGTTATTTAAGCTCTAAGTTTACAGCCTTTTATGCATAACCGTACATCCAGCAATACAGTGCAAAAGCACCAACAAAAAAATTTGACAACATAAGGCAAATAAATTGATGTTTCCCTGTGAACACAAAAATGCAATGGGAAAAACACAAAGCTATTGCCATTAAACTACAAATTTTCAGTCGAGTAAGATAATGAATACCTTGTTTGAATCCGATATCATATAGAATTGAGACTCAAAGTTATTATCATAGATTCGGTTGTTAAGTAAAGGAACTTGAGGTTTTACTTCAGCGGCATCTTCGAATTTGAATTTGTAACTGCGACACCCAAAGGATATGACTGATATTAGGGGGTCTTCAAAATGCATGCAAGTGAATGAAAAGTAGACAAAAGTTAAATCAGAAACCAACGTTAATGTCAATGCTAATATCTGTTTGCCAGAGGGTAGTTTGTCCCTGTCTGTTGAAAGGGTAATCAATTTAGAATCAATGGGACGATACGGAACTCTTATCTGCAAAATACAATACAAAGAAGAAAATGAATCCACATAAACATCATATCATGTACATCCTCCCTCAACCGACTGAATAAAAGAAAGAAAGAATATATATATCACCTTGTTAAGAATTGCCGCAGGGACAAGTTTCTCTGACGATAGAAGAGCTTCAACATCGACTCTGACAGGTGCTTCACTTCCGTCAAGTACCACTTCCATCTGATTGATGCTAATCCCATGGAAGGCAACCTATGATTTTTATATTACATTTAAGTATATTTTGCAATAATACGATAAAGAAAATTATAACATGTAGCATTTTTCAAAGGTCACTTTCTACATCGGATTGTGCCCAAAGTGCACACAATAGTAGCATTTCTTATTAAAAAATTACCCAGTACTGACCACCCCAAAAGTGGGATGGACGCCAATTTATCCAAAAAATAATGCTTCATAAATCTTAAAGAAACAAGATAAAGAACAATAATTCATCAGAGAATTAAATTATAGCACAATTAAATCAATAAGTTTACCTCAAAATCTAGCATGGTGGTTTCATGACTCCCTATGCCACTGGACCAAAATTGAGCTATTGCTAGTTCCATGGTCCGCCCACCCTCCACCGGAAACACAAATCTTTTGAAGAAGGAGACGAGAATATAACAACACTTTCCCACTTCATAAGCCTCTGTAATGGAGAGATCTGCAAATTCCAAGCACGTCAAAGCAAGGACAACATTGTGCAAAAGTAAGATCTCAATTCTCAGCAGATATACCCGAACAGTGTCAAGAAAGAATCTTCTAGCTTTATCAAATCCTGTTGTACGAATTGTTGCCTCAACCCAAGTTGCACGTGGTACCTCAATAAATCTTCGTTCAATATGCCCTACACAAATAATTCATGTAGGAATTTGGGGATTTTTATTTTTTATTTTTTTTTGGGGGGGGGGGGGCATTCTTCATACGAGTATGCAAGACTAGAAGCATGGCCACTCTGCCGGAGGCCGAGTGTCGATGTCCGACAAGTGTCGGACACTGACACGCCTCCGACAAGGCTCGGACACGTGTCGAAACGTGTCGGATTTTTATTTTTATTTTTATTAATTTCGACACGGCGCAGACACGTGAAGGTAAACGTGTCGGTCAAGTGGTGAGATGATACCCTCCGATTTACCACACCTAACAGAATGGAGAACTCACCGAGCATGCATCGAGGGATTGCTACGCAGATTTCGATCGGGCCTCATTGTCAACTGTGATAAAGCGTGGATGACAACGGCGACGACCTCGAAATGGATGACGATGGCAACGACCTTGAGCATGGACGATGACGGCAAGACCTTGAGCGTGGATGACGACAGCAACAATGACGAGGGTGGACGATGACGAGGGTGGACGACGACGGCGACGGCTCCCACGAATGCTTGTTCTTGTACGACAGTGTCGGTAAAAAAAAAAAAAAAACAGGGAAGTCGTTTGATGCAGGAGTACATCGAGATAAGGAATATGTTTTTTAACTTAGTGGAATACAGCTAATGACTTATTCAAAAAATAATAATAATAAAAAAGAAGAAGAAATTACAGCTAATTGTCACGTACAGTTGTCATCAAGATAGTCAGAACGAAAAATTATGTTAGTTGGCGGGTTAAGCACTCTAATGTGGATCTCAACCAGGTGTAGGCGTCAACAATATGTGGGCGTCCATTCGGAGTCAAGGCGTACCGACCCAGTTAAGTTCGGAGAATACGTCATCAGTTGTGGACCTGACAAAAGAAGAAGGGGTTAGGCCTCCCATGCACAAACTGGTTGGAAGTTGGAGCTGCTCTCCTGATGAGTCCAAGGCAAGACGAAACCAGTCAACATCCTATAGAAGGCAGGCTTGCCGCAACCTACGCAAACGCTTTGGGGCGCCGCACGGACAAATGCCGCTACAAAAATATGAGCCCGTGACGAGTGGTATCAAAGCAGGGCACGATTAGCTCCACCGTGGAGGTGACTCGCTCGGGCCGTGGGGACGGTACTTCAAACGGGAAGGAGTTGAGCTGCAGAGAGATGCACCTAGCTCATCGGCGGGATTGGCGGGGAGTCGTGATTCGCCAAGCACTCATGACGAGCATGCAGGGTTTCACGGAGCATCACGTCGAATCGTGGATCATGCGATCCTGGCACCTCACCTAGTTTTCTCTCTGTTGATCAAAAGTGCGGAGGCATAGCGGGAGGCGCGACATCGAGAGCTGTTCGCATCGCAACGGGGACGTTTGCGATATTGGGTGGGGGAGAGTGTCACGACCGTTGTCATCAAGGCGGTCAGAATGAAAAATCATGCTGGCTGGCGGGTTGAGCACTCTAATGCGGCTCTCAACCAGGTATGGGCATCAACAATATGTGGGCATCCATTTGGAGTCAAGGCGTCGACCCGATTAAGTTCGGAGAATACGTCACTGTCGTGGACCTGATAAAAGAAGAAAAGGTTAGGCCTTTCCTGCATAAACTGGTCTGGAGTTGGAACCGCTCTCCTGATGAGTCTAAGGCAGGGCGAAACCAGTCAAAATCCTATAGAAGGCAAGCTTGCCCCAACTTAAGCGAACGCGTTGGGGCGCCATACGGGCAAATGCCGCTGCGAAAATATGAGCCCATGACATAATGCCCATTACCCAATATCTTTATTAATCTATTTTTTTTTTTATTCTATTATTTGTTTTTGTTTTTTAATCTAAATTTTTCTTTGGTTCTTTTTTTTTATAAAATTTTTTTGTTTTATTTTTTTATAATATTTTTTAAATTATAAATTATAGCATTATTTTATTTATAAATTATAATTTATTATACTATAACTTCCATCTCTAGGTTAGTAATAAAAAAACTAAATGATATTTTCTGTTTTTATTTTTGATATATAATTACAATTATCTTAATATTTTTTTAAATCAATTTACTTAATAATAATATATATTTCGTTAATTAAACTAATATATATATATATATATACACACACACACACACACCCCACACGGACATAGTGACATGACAATTTTAAAAAAAAAAACCGATATGGACATAATTATATTTTTTTTTTATTGACGTGCATGTGTCCATGTCGGGTTTTTTTAAAAATTGTCATGTCACTATGTCCGTGTGGTGTCATGTCGATATCGTGTGTCTGTGTCTGTGCTTTCTATTGAAAGAAAAGTCCAAAATGTGACTAGGTAATAAAATGGATAATGACACTTTTGATCCCTCACAAATGCAGCCGGTGTTTAATTGGATCTTGTATTTGGAAATCGACACATTGGCCTCTTGACATTTTAGTTTTGTTTCAGTTTTGCTTCAATTACAAATTTGTTAAAGTCAATAGTAACGGTCAAAGGTATTTTGGTCACATTCAAATCCTCTATTGTGCAGCCTATGGATTAATTACACTTTGCATCCCTTATTTTTAAAATTATATTTTTTATCCTTAACTTTTTAAATAATTATATTTATTTCCCATCCTACCCCACCCTCTCATCGTCAACCATCATCGCTGGAGAGAGAGGGAGTATAATTATATTTTATTTTGTTATTTTGTTTCATAAAAGGGTTAAAAAAAAATATTTTTTTAAATGAGGATGTTAGTGTAAAAAGAGAGGTGAGGTAAACTGTATAAACCAGTGGGCGTCAGTACTGGGAGTTGTAAAATGAGATACCACTGCGTCCCTATGTTTCTTGTTCTATGCCAGCTGCATGTGAGTTCGGCAGCAGGTATGTTTCTAATTCCCCGGAGGTGGGTTAGGGTGGATATATTGTGCAAGTTGTTTGCATTTGTTTTGTTCTGTAGTAGGTAGAGTTGGTCTATTTGTAGACTATGGGTACATAAAGTTTTGGCCTGGTTGTTCGATAAGTTGTGCGTTCAAAATCTCAATAGTTCATTTCATTCTGCAGTAGTACAATCTTTCAAAGTGTGTCTGGTGTTTCAGCCATTGACCCAGTCTTTGGGCTCTCTCTTCGGGGCTCTCTCAAAGGCAGCTCTTCCCGTAGGGGGCTGTTTCGAGGAGATTTTCAGTTGTGTGGCGTTGCCGAAAGTGGTCCTGTCGTAAGGTTTTGCAGGTGGGCGTGGGAACAATCCAGTTGTTTTCCTTTCTCCCATATTGAATTCTTCTCATTTCAAGATGGAGGATAGTTATATAATGGAGCGTAGTCTGTTTTTGCTTGGGCGTTTTTTGGCTTTGTATAGTTCGAATCTTTTTATGTTTTAGGTGTGGATTAAAGTGGAGGGTTGTTCTTTGCATTAGGACTCCCTATGTGTAGTTATGGATGGATCCTTTCGTGATGTAATGGGTTCTATGTGTGTGTTGTATTGTACGTGGGGTCTCGCGTGTTACATTTCAAAGTTTTGGTGTGTAGTAAGGGAGACCCTTCCCCTTTTTGATAATATACATTATATTGATTACCAAAAAAAAAACCTAGTGGGCGTCGGAAATGGGCAATGGCTTGTGGTGGGGGTGGCAGTGGGCGGTGGTGGCGGGTGGTGGTGAGAGGGTGCGGTAGGATGGGAGATAATTTCATTATTCAAAAAGTTAATGGTAAAAAATATAATTTTAAAAATAAAAGGGCACAAAGTGCAATTAATTCATGTAGGCTGAATAGTAGAAATTGAATTCGAAAACGAAATTACCAAAATACCCTTTTGACCGGTACCATTGACCTTAAAAGATTTGTAATTGGGCAAAATTGAAATAGAATTGAAATGTTAAGAGGGTAATGTGTCTATTTTCAAATATAGGGTTCAATTGAGCACCAACTGCATTTGTAAGGATTCAAAAAGTGTCATTATCCCTAAGAAAAATGAACATTCGCCAAACAAATTATTGCACATTGGAACATGTCGTCTTAACATGCAAAAGCAAACAAAACCATCCATGTATGGAGTCGAGAGTTGGAGTTGGAGTTGGGAGTAATTTATTCCCCAAATAGAAACAACATGCCAGACATAAAATAGTACAATTTCCATTTAAAAGCATGAAAATCACCTGGTAGGAAAGACATCCCTGAAAATGAAATTAGTGGAGGTCGACTTTGCACAACTTTGGGCCTTTGTTATAGTAACCGGAATCCTGAAAAGAGGACCTCGCCAAGGCGCTTTGCAGTCTATGCCATACACTTAATAGTAGTGTAAACCATCACTAAGATTGGTAGGAATCAATATCGACCTGGCCATTATATAACAAATAATAACAAGCATACAAAGATTCAACAAATACTGCAGAAGATATATCCATAAACTTAATGAACATTCAATAATAATCCTAAATTCCTAATATTAACACTAAAAGGGGGATGATACAAGTCTTACATTACTAGTGAACTCATGAACTCAACGTCTCCCATAAATATACTACCTCATTAGATGTTTTTGACAAGACCAACTAATGAAAAGAAAAGAACTCTCATTAGAACGTTCATTGACACTACCATTTCACAGTCCTTGAATTATTGAACAACAAATAGCAGATACAAAATTAACCTTGTTTTTCTTTAGAAGAACCATGAAGACCCAGAATGACAAAATACCTAAAAGTAATTAAACAAATGCAACCAATTGACAAAACTAAGCTTGCAAGCACCGTATAGAAGAAACTGAAGAAGAAGTTCTTTTTAGGGTTAATTACACTTTACCCCCTGTGGTTTGGCCCATTTTCACTTTACCCCCTATGGTTCAAACGTCGCCACTTACCCCCCTGTAGTCTTAGGCCTAACTGTAAATCTAACACTTTCTGTCAAAGTTAACAGATTTGGGCTTCACGCGCCAGCAACGAGGATGAGCTTATTTTTTGTGTTTTTTCCCTCCAAAATGTATTTTCCTTGTTCCCATATTTCTCTATATAACTCCAACTATTCTCACTTATTTTTTGCACAAAACCAACATTTCTCATTTATTATTTTTTTTTCATCCATAATTAATATTTTTATATTTTATGTCTTCTTCAAGTGTTTATGGTGGTGATTTCGGAAAAAAAAATGTAAATGTGGTCGAATAGCCGACTTGAAAGTCGTTCAAAGTGAGAGACCTTCAAAAGAAAAATGGTACTACGAATGTAGCAACAAAGGATGCAACTCATTTTTGGGTTAGTATGAAAATAAAGTTCATTTCAAAGGAAAAGAGGAAATTAACGAAATTAGTGATGAAAATTATTTTCTTCTTAAAAAATGATTGAAAAAATTAGAAGTGAAGATTCAAATAATTGAAGCAAATCATGTCATTTTTCAAAAAATTGTGTTTTGTGTGTTTATTGTTACAATTTTAGCTATGTTTATGGCAATGAAATGAATGTATGAATGTGTAATCTTTGAAGTAATGAAATTTGAATGATCCATATTTTATTTGTTAACTCATCATCCATGAAGTTCATAATAATGATTATCTTATACATATCAAATTGCATAATTTAACTACAATACACCAATTTAATATATCAAATTACATCTATAAGTACATTTAAACCATAAAAAAAAACCATAATGTATCATATAGTTACATAATTTGCTATCAACGGTAAGCAGTTGTCCAAAAAAAACTGTCCAAACCTGCAACGGTAAACAGCTGTCCAAAAAAAACTGTCGACACCGTCCAAAAAAGTCCAAAAAACGTTGTCCAATATTCACCAAACGATGTCCAAAAAACAGTCCAAAAACGTTGTGCCATAAAAAAAAAAAAAAACAAAAAAAAAAAAAACAAAAAAAAAAAAACAAAAAAAACAAAACCAGTACGAACTTGCAACATTAACACCAAGCCAAAATCCAACTCTTTCTACCAATCCAAACCTGCAGCGGTAAGCAGCTGTCCAAAAAAAAAAAGCGTCCACACTATCCAAAAAACAGTCCAAAGAAACAATGCACACTGCTTGAGCAATCAGAGAAACACCTGCAATCAACCAGGAGGAAGCAAAAAACACTGCCTGAACTGAACAGCAGCCAAAACAGAGATCGGATTCATTCGAACACGAACATGAAATCGAACACCATTCAAACACGAAATCGAACACCAAAAACACCAAATAATATAATGCTTGAACACGAAATCGAACACCAAAAACACCAAATCATATAATGCTTGAACACGAAATCGAACACCATTCGAATGCCAAAAACACCTACAATCAACCATTCGAACATGAAATCGAAAGAAATAGAAATAAATTTGGGAACAAAAAATTGCAGAACATAAACATAGACTATGGGATTCATGAAATCCCAAACCATTCGAAGCCAAATCGAAATTGAAATAAAAACAAATTTTGGGAACAAAAAATTGTAGAACATAAACATAGACTATGGGATTCAAGAAATCCCTAACCATTCGAAGCCAAATCGAAATTGAAATAGAAACAAATTTTGGAACAAAAAATTGCAGAACATAAACATAGATTATGGGATTCACGAAATCCCTAACCATTCGACGCCAAATCGAAGTCTTAACTACTCTTCGAAAGAGGACGATCGCGCGAGAGAGGGACGAACCGGAGATCGGCAGATCCATCCGGTGAAGGCAGAGATCGGCAACATTGAGCGGCGCAAAGGCAAAGATCGCCGATGGGTTGAGCGGAGGTTGAGAATAAGCGAATCTTCTTGTTCAGTATATTTGCAAAGGATTTTTGAGCAAATGATATCTGTGAAGATGATTTAGGTGGAGGGTGGACGATGTTCGGAGCAGGATTGGGTGTGGACGGAGGTTGAGAAGGAAGAGAGGAGGCAGCGGCTCTTGAGGAAGTAAGGAACAAAGGTGCAGAGACTAAAAACTTGGATGAGAAGTGAGTAGGGTTCAGGAAGAAACGTATAAGTGTTAAGATATAAAGAAGGGTAAAATAGACATTCCACGATTTTTGTTAATGGAGTGAGGGTTGCACTTAGGTCCACAAACCATAGGGGAGGTAAGTGGCGACGTTTGAACCACAAGGAGATAAAGTATAAATGGGCCAAATCACAGGGGAATAAAATGTAATTAATCCTTATTTTTATATCCTCTAGTCTCTACACAAGGGACTGGATTAACTGTCCTTTTTAATTTGGAAGGACTAAAAAAAAGAAAAGAAGAATGCAAATGGAATTTCGGATGATGTGTAAATTATGTGATTAAGGCCATGAAGCCATGGAGGGTGGTAAATATGCCAGCTGACAGACGTCACAGAAATGGTTCCCTAAATGCAGGATGCATATTCAATTTTGGCCACTAGTATCACTCTATGGTATCACTTTAACAAGGAGCCTTCTTTGCTAGAAACTAGTCAATTTTACTCTTTTAACCTTAATTTTGTTCTTTTTAATTTTTTAGTCTTTTAAATAGTTTTAGGTCCTTCAGTTAACATTAGCAAAATTTAATTTATCAATTTAGTGCTAACTAAATATGAATTTTGTATTTGATCTGGTAATTAGGGGTGGTGGTCGAAGGCAATCCAATGACCAACAGCCGTTGGAGTCTTGTAACAGGAGGCGGCAAGAGCGATGTTAGGTGTCAGAGTTGCTTATCTTTTGTTGGCTTTCCTCATTTAAAGTAATGCCTCTTCTTGCTAATTTGTTCTAAGTCTCAATATAAGAGCTTCAAAGCATCAAGATACTTTGTTCGCATTCTTTTGTATATCTAAATATGTCCTGGTATGCATGCACATAATCACATATACTAAATGTTTATTGTTTGTTGGAGTAAATTCACGTATATGATTAGTGACCCTTAGCTTCAAGACGTGCAAATTGTTTTTGTTTGTGCTATTTCCTATAAAATTTTGAACTCTTGATGACTTGAAAGTAAGTAAAATGGGTAAATCATCTGCAAATATATTAATTTTTTTGTAGACCAATTTTTTCGAACTCCATTTTTTTTATCAAACTATTGTGTCAATTTGCACGATTACATTTCTCTTTGACCTGCCATCTCATTTTTTAGATTACTTTTAATATTTATTTTCAATATTTCATCTTTCAGGAGGCCATCTGAGTGAGCTTTTCTTCTCAACCTGATGGTCCGGTGATTGAATTTTTTGGCTGAATCTCATGGATTCTTAATGCTTGTACTCCATTTGGCTTATCAGGTCCGTAATGCCAAGATAAAGATTTTTTCCAGCCTAAAACTAGGCAATAATGAGGAACGTGCAGAATGGAAGAAGTAATCTAATTTGCTCAAGGTGAGATTACTTACTTAATTATTAATCTTAGAGGCATCTATCTTTTTCAGTTGTTGAATGAAACACTCAAATATTATTTTGATTTCTAAATAGTTATTGTTTCATTATATTGTTGGGAGACTGGGTACCCTAAGCACACCCCGTTGCTTGCTAAAATATTGGAAGACTTACTATCAAATAATAAGGTTGAATTTCGTGCTCGCATCTCAAACGCCATCTGAGGTTAGTTTTATGGATTTTAATAGTTTATTCCATGTTTTTATGGATTTTTTCTACTTCTACACCACAGTGAAAAACACAATTTCCTACCTGCAACACTTTAAATTAAAACAACCTGACTTTTAGAAGTCACTATTAGGAATGACGACTCCATCAGGTAGATATTGCTATCGACTATATGCTAAAGTAGAACACCAAATAGAAGGCAGGGGCAAAAGAGTTGTGATGCGAGTCTATTTTTTTATTTATTAAGTGAAGGAAAAACATGTGAATAATCATATCTTCCTCGAATTTTTCTTTCTTTATTTTTTCAATCATCAAAGTGTCAAAAGGATGGGGTATGAGTTGGGTAAGGGTTTTATCTCATAAATACACTCTAGAATATTAGAAAAGAGACTTTTTGAATTTAACCTCTTAAAATGGTGCAAATAAGGGGTATTTAGCGTTAGTTTAGCCAAACTGTATCTTTTGGCGAAAAATGGTGTCTTGAAAAATCGATTTGAAAGTGTCAAGTTTAGAATTAGTTTGAAACAAATTTTGTGTTTGAATGTGTATTTCCAAAGTGGTGTGTAGAAATTGCTTCTATTTTACCCTTAAATTGATTATTTTCCATCAAATTTAACATAAAAGATTAACAAAAATGATAATTTAATACAATATTTAAAGTGTGACAAACTTAAATTAACGTACAACATAAAAATATGATCAAATTTAAAAGATCAAAAGTGTAATTTGCCCACGTACACAAATATAACCTACTGAAAGAAAGGGTTGGGTATGAATATATGCTTCTAAAAATCTACCATGGGTAGAGAAGAATTTTTTTATTACAACTTGGGTTTTATTAGATATATGACATACATCTCTAGAGGCTTTAAAATTTTCTTACAGCATATACTTGTGTATGGCTACTAAAAAAAATTGGAGTTCTTGATGAATAATCTACCTACTTAAATTTTTTATTTATTTAGTCTATGCGCTATAATAATTTAAAAAAAAATCTTAAGTTGCTATATTATATGAAAATCACCGCAATTTTTTCATATAAAATTTACTGCGATTTTAATGCCGTGCAATGACTTTTGACTAATTTCTTAAAAAGTGATTGTATGGAGTGGGTTGGGTTTGTTATGAGTTCGAAATTTTGATTTTCCGTCTAAAATTGTAATGCGGATAAAGACTTGGACTGGACTGTAGTGGGATGATTAAAAAACTTTAAGGCCCCGTTTGATAACCATTTCCATCCCATTTCATTCCCAGATTTTTGGGAATTCTGTTTGGGAATAGCGTTTGGTAATTTTTGTTTCCGTTTCCATTTCATTCCCATTTGAGAATTGTGCCCATTTTTTTCTTAAGAAATGAAAAACAAAAAAAAGTTGTTTCTCATTATTCCCATTCCATTCCCAAAACTCATGATCACTATTCACCTACCGGCCGACCGCCGACCGCCGCCGCTGTTCGCCGACCGCCGTCGCCTATCATCTCCGGCGACCGTCGCCGGTCACCGTCTGCCGCCGCCGCCGGTCATCTCCGGCGACCGTCGCCGGTCACCGTCCGGCCGGAATTTTTCCGGCCACTTCCGGCAGTCGCCGGCGATGGCGCCACCGCCGTCCGGTCATCGCCGGCGGGGGCACCGCCGTCTCCGATGCCGGAGAACTGTCGCCGGTCACCGCCGGCCGGCCGGCGACGGCGCCACCGCCGTCAGGCCAAAATTGAAAAGAGAAAAAAAAAAAAAAAAGATTTTAGGATAAAATCGTTACTAAACACAATTCCCTTCCCAAAACAAAAAAAAAAATTATCGTTACCAAACGCAATTCTACTCCCAAAAAGAAAACAAAATTCCCATCCTATTCCCATCCCACTGCTGAAATTGAAACAGAAACGGTTACCAAACGCCACCTAAAATGCTATATATTAAAATTGAAACTATGTCGACCAAAGTGAGGTTTTTTGGTCAAACCCGAGGGTACAAAGTATCAAAATGCCAATTGGGAATTAAGGGTGTTTCATAAAGTGGGTTTCTTTTGTCTTGATGTGAAATGATGAATAATATTTGGTGTGGTTCAAGGCCAAACAAGTTTGAAGGGTATGTCGTTTTTAAGGTTGCTCCGCGAATGACGCAAAAAAAAAGTTATTTTCTTGGACTTTTCTAATTAAGCATATGGTGAAATTTCTCTCAAATCTCCCATTTTTAAATATTATATTTATTGAATTAGTTTAGAATGTTGG
The DNA here is from genome assembly GCA_016647705.1 of Eucommia ulmoides. Taxonomy (NCBI): domain Eukaryota; kingdom Viridiplantae; phylum Streptophyta; class Magnoliopsida; order Garryales; family Eucommiaceae; genus Eucommia; species Eucommia ulmoides. Next base: position 2,261,400 of record CM028336.1, read on the forward strand.
GAAGATAATCATTTTTTTAAGGTTCCGTTTGGTTAGTGTTTCTGTTTCCGTTTTAAATATTTTTTAGTGTTGGGTTCATCCCATATCGGAAATGAAAATGGTCGGTGGTCAAGCTATAAGTGTGGGATAAAAACTCAACTCATGAGTTATTTTTTTTCCTTTCCAAATTGAGAGACGTTTTAAGACTACCCTACATTGTTATCAGAGCTTATGTTACAACAACTCTGATCTAATAGTTATAAAGGGAAAGACAAGTCGAGGGATAATTGACCAAAAGCCCGATGTCTGAAATAAAGATTGTTGGGTTTATCTCATAATAGATGTGAAAGAAATTGTTGGTCAAGTTCTAAGTGTGAAGGAAAACTTGGGACAATTTTAAAAAAAAAAAATGGGGTTTAAAATACCTCCCATTTTTTGGATCAAAAACATAAATTTAGGAACATAAAATTTTGGGAATATTTGAAAATATAAATATGGAATATGGGAACAATTTTGTTCTAAACAATTGGCATAATTGTTTTTTTGTTGGTGTTATATTTTATAAATCTAGGAACGGAAAATTTTGGGATTACTCTCTAACTTTTGGGAATATTTGGAATAAAAATCTAGGAACAATTTTGATCTGTTTTTTAAATTTGTTAAAATTTTGTGATTAAAATGATTTTTTTGACAATATTTTTGTTTTGATTCCCAAATTTTTGGGAACAAAGCATAAATCTTGGAATAGAAAATTTTGGAAATACTTATAAATTTTTTGGGAATAAAAACATGCTTACCAATTATATTTTTGTTCTTAAATTTCAAAGTTTTGAGAACGGGAACAAAAAATTTGGAGCAGAAACACTATAATAAGACAACCAAATGGGGCCTTACTTGAATTAATGAAAAGACACGTGCGTTCCAATTTGTTTGGCACTTCATGCACTAGAGTTATGATATTCTCCAACTTCCTGATGTTGTCTGATTCACTTTCTTTCTTTATTTCCTTTTTTTCTTTTTAAAAATTTAGAACAAGCAAAATAATAAATAATAAAAATCATATATTTATATTTAAAACTAGTGATTTACAATTCTTAATCCTATTTTTTAATCATTAAAATACGTTTTTTTCAATCTTTCAGTTAACATTGACTAAATCATTATATCAAATTAATGTTAAAAAGATGAAAATTTAGTTTTTCGATATTATAATTAATATTAACTAAAATATTAATAATGACTGAAAATAACTTAAAACGAGTTGATAATGACTACCCGTTTTATATATATATATTGTTTGTTTGTTTCAAACTTGTTCCAATTTTTTTTTATCATTTTTTTTTATTTTTTTAATTTATAGAAAGTGTACATAAAAACAACTATAAATAGGCCTACCCCCTCCATACATCCCTCAACAATTCATCTTCTCCATCTTAAAAGAAGCCAAAAGTTTCTCCCCTAACTTAGCTTAATTTGTTCCCCATGGCTTCTTATCAAAGCTTGAACATTTTGCCCATCCTCTTTTTTGCACTTGTTCTTTCCATAAAGGGCACTCTTGGTTAGTACTTTTGTAGTTTTAATTATATTTTTTTACCAGTTATTATTTATTATCGTTTTTTATTTTTAATTTTTGCTAAAATGCATTCAGGAGCGATAGAATGCGAGAATCTCAAAAGAGATTCGTGCGCTTTTGCTGTGTCATCGTCTGGAAAGCGTTGTGTTCTGGAGAAGCGGGCCCGAAGAACTAGCGAAGAAATGTACACGTGTCGCACATCGGAGATTGAGGCTGATAGGTTGAAGGATTGGATTGAAACTGATCAGTGCGTAAAAGCATGTGGGCTCGATAGAGATGTTTTGGGGATCTCGTCTGATTCGCTTCTTGAGTCTCGTTTTACCCACAAGCTTTGCTCGTCTCAGTGCTACAACAATTGTCCTAATGTCGTTGATCTGTACTTTAATCTTGCCGCTGGTGAAGGTAATTTGACTAAGCATCTATATATAAGTCAACATGTTTTTTTTTTTTTTTTCTCAAAACGTCTTTTCTTTAACGGTTTTGAATTAATTTGAAGGAATAAATGGTTAGTGATGAGTTCATAAAATATTTGAGAGAAAAAAATTTCACCAAAATTTTTTACATCCACATTACAAAACGTTGAGTTTAATTATATTATATACCCTTTAAGTTTCATATATATACTTTCTTAGTCAATTTTTATTCTTCACTATTTTTTACAGTGATAAATTTAAAAATCGATATAATGTCTTTAGGCACTGAAAGTCTGAAAATCCTACTAAATTAACATTAAACAAACAAACGAAAATGATGTATTATTGATTTTTGTCCTTGATTTAGTGTTTTGATCATCTATTTAATTGAGAATTAGGAGAAAAAGACAATTTTCAATTTGGCCACTGAATTTTAGTATAATTACAATGTGATCTCAAAGTTTCACATTTGTGTATAGGCCCAAATTTGCAACATACCACAAAATTAGTGGAAAATTGAATTTCAATTTTTTTAAATACAATTTTGAGGGATTAAGTATATGCACAATTGATAAAAAAAAAAATTGTAGCTTGGTGATAAACTGTCAAGTGTCATAATATTGGGGGTGAAAAAGTATAATTAAACCTGAAAAATACTTGCAAAACTGATATTACGGATTCAAATTCTAGTGTGTATCTTCCAAATTATTGAAGCCGAGGGAGCTAACAATCGTCGTGAAATGTCCGAGATGAAGAGTGCCGGAATCGTAGCACCGGGGACCGATGCAGGAGGAGATGAAGGCGGCAGAGTACTACAAGATTTGCTCCGGCAATTGACTCCTTATTGATAAAACCAAAACCAAAAAATATATGTATTGGAGGTCTAAATTATTATAAATTAGGGGTTACTTGTGACTCTATCTTAATAATAAGTTCATCCATTTACTCGGATATCATGCGTTTGCTAGTGAGTATAGCAGGTGAACTTTCATTTGTTTGTAATAATTTTTGGAGAATGAATGGAAAGTCTTCAAAAGATCTTGGTTATAGAAAATAAAAGATGAGGTAAACAAAACGTCTTAC